>VWPW01012815.1:1911-120331 GCA_013389825.1 Crypturellus undulatus
GAAAGAAAGAAAGAAAGAAAGAAAGAAAGAAAGAAAGAAAGAAAGAAAGAAAGAAAGAAAGAAAGAAAGAAAGAAAGAAAGAAAGAAAGAAAGAAAGAAAGAAAGAAAGAAAGGAAGGAAGGAAGGAAGAAGAAAAGAAAGAGGAGGAGAGAGAGAAAGAAAGAAAGAAAGAATTTGTTTGATTACAGCATGACAAATATGTTTGATACCATTAGTTTTTACGTTAATTACATACTGAAAGGCGTACATAACTGAAAAATGAAAATAGGTATCATGAACATTTGTGGAACTGAAGATAAACATTTCAGTTAATAATAAAATCTACATAATCAAAAAGCTCTGAAGGCACTAAAAATTTCATAAAGTCCTTTACAATTGTGGTGGACATAAATATAAATACCTCAACATGTCTTATCATTATATTACTATTATCGTGGTATTGATTCCGTCATTTCTCTCATGCCATCACTTCTGTTTAGAATGCTTTGTTTACTGTTTGCATAATAATGTTCTATTTGGACTATAGATTTTTTTCCCCAAAAAGTATAGTTGGGACAAAATCCTTCATAAAAGAGGCAAGAGAAAATAGTGTTTGTCTAGTGTTGTCTAGAAACTATGTTTCTAGTATACCAAGCGCCAAGCTGTGTAATTTACATAGGCATATATTTCAGCACATTTTTAAAATAATCCTAGGGCCAAGAAGATTGAAAATAAAAATAATACAAATAAGAACTTTGGTAAATAAATAAACTTTTCTCCCATAAAAAATTTGCATTTTTAAAAGTTTTCAAATATGTGTGGAAAATCTATACAAATCTGTTATCATATGCATTTTAAAAATATTGTTTCAAATATTCTTGTTTTCTTGCCTAATATCTACCCCAAACATAGACAGTCTTTGGTTATTATCTTCTTTCATCTCTTCAGGATCTGAGAAAGCACAAATAGTCAGCAGGTGTAAACTAACAGATCTGTAAACTTAGGCAGATAGTGATAATTTTTCAAACTATAGATATGCTCTAGGACCTCTACATGAAAAGTTCTTAAAGGTGTGGTGTTACTGTGCATCAATATTAGCTATTATTTATCCCACTACTTGACAGAAAAATATATGAGAAGCTCTGAAGTTATCATTACCAGCACTGCTGTGTAGGACTGCAGGAGGGCAGTGTAAATAAGTCAGAGATGGTCCCCCAAAGGTTTGCTGGTTAGTAGCGTAAAGTATAGGAAATATCATTTTATCCTCAATCCTAAAGAATACAATGTATATGACTTATTCTAAAGGAGCATATATAAAAACACATAAAAAGAGCATCTCACACTGCATTATTTTAAATCCTGCAAGCATCTTTAATAACAGGATAATATTCAGAGAATATACAGTTTAAGCTTATTTGTTTATTTATTTATTTTTAATATGAAGCTAGGGGAGTTGAGAGGTAGAAGGAAGGAGGAGAGCAAGCAAGAGGTTAGAATGTATTGCTGAATCACCTTCATAAAAGCTAATCCTCATCTCACAGAACTTCTATAGTGTCTTTTTTTCATGAAATGAATAAGAGGAAGAATTGTGCTTATTAAACAAGCTCCACTTTTGGCAGAATAGCCAACACTAATCATAGCATAGTCAACCAGCTGGCTATTAGATCAGCATTCCTAGGCTTCATTTTAGATTTCTCTGAGTCTTCGTATTTAATTTGTCGGAAGACTGCAGATAAAAGAAAACAAACTAATGAGATACTGCATGCTATTAGTTTCAAAAACTCATTATGACCATAGTTCAGTTAGTTATTTAAGTGTCTGAAGCCAAAGGTACTACCTTCACCTTTAAAGTTACAATGCTGTGTTTACCTGAAAATATCTATTTGTTTGCACAAACATCATCTTGATTAGAAATCAAGAGTTTCTCATTCCCATTTGTGAAGTTTCTGAGTTATCCCCTACCTTGCTTATAACTGAGAAACTTGGAAAAGACAGGACAGAAAACTTAAAAAGCTTGTTTTATGATATATGGTATTCAAATGCATCTAGCTTTGAAGTCAACAAAGGTACATCAACTCCAACTAGGGATCACTGTTGTTTCTGTTTTTCTGGTTCTGTGGGTCATTTCATTTCCTCTTCATTATGGCCCTCACAGATGATTTATTTGTGCCTGTATCTGGAAGTCTGTGTGTCCTTACTTCTTTCCTCCTCCTCCTCCCGCTTTCCTATAGCCTATAATTTGTCTCCCTCAACCAAGCACTAAAATGGTGTTATAAGGTTAAAAGTTTTGCTCTGTATTTACAGATTTAATCTGTATTTAAAAGATCTGTACAGATCTTTTAATCTGTATTTACAGATTAAAGCATTTAACAAAGCTAAATGCTCCTCCAGTCTATGGATCACATTATAGCTTAGGTGGCAGCAGTCTTGACTGACTGCATCCCTTGTCATCAGCAAATCTGGTGATGACTGTTTGAACAGTACTCAATTGTTATAGCTATTGGAAATTAGATAGAAAGAGTGATATTCTTTGTCTGCTATCTGTTATGCTGAAGACTATCCAGGCGATCATGGAAAGCAAAAGATTTAAAAAAAAATAAAAAAACCCTGCACTGGTGATGTAACACATACCCTAACAATGAGCACTTCTTCAGGAGGGAATCATTTTTCCTACATTTTACCCTAGTTTAAGTTACTAAACTCTGGGTTATAGAAAGCATTTTTTGAGCCCACTTTTCATATGTTTATCAGTTCAAGATCTGAAAAAAAATGCTAGAACTCTTTGCAAATATGTTCTGTATATCTGTACTTCAATTCATTAATTTGTATGAAACCCCCTGAAAATTCCTGGTGTGTGTTATCTAGGAGATCAAACAAGACAATTATCAATCAATGCAAATTTATAAACCTATGAAGGTTTTTGCTGAAAAGAGGGAGGAAAAAAGCATATGCACAAAGAATCTTTAAAGAAAGAAACAGAAAAAAAAAAGTAACTTAATGTGTGCCTGTGGATCAAGATATGCATTCTCCCTAAATACTGGGAAGAGGTTTGCAGCATGTAGTTTTTTTTTCTGTTATAACTAAGAATTTAGTTCCAGCAAAAGAGTGATACAATACTTAATCATCACTCATTAATCAGCTATGACATTCAATTTAAATTCATATTAATGAGTCCTTTTTAGTGTTCTAGGTCAGCTTCTCTTCACATGATAAAAATCAGACAACAGAGTCTGATTCAGGGACTATTACTGAAAGTTAGTTCGTGTAACCTTGCTTCCTTTCTGTATTATGTGTTATTGTTGTCTTTTTCATCCCAGACTGTCCACCAAAAGTTCAACAATATCGTCTATCACATCAAAGTGCTCTTACGTATGACTTGTCTTACCCCGGTAGAAAGAGGTGAGAGATGATCTGAGACAAGCATAATGGCTAACCACCTCCATGTAGTCATTTTTAAACTCTCCAGGAACAGTGCCTAGATGTTGACTGCACTCTGTGACCTAAATTGATCTCACTAGCTAAATGGGGTCAAGCTTGGTCACTCCTGGGAAGGTAGAAAGGCTTCTTACAGCACAGCTGAAGCGTCTCCAACCCAAACTGCCTAGAGGCAATCCTTAATGAGATCCTTTATTCTGAAGAAAAATCCTTCCTCTGAGGTAATCATTCTGGGCTACATTGTACTTATTGTGTTATTTGCTGCTCTGAGAGGATCAAAAAGGTATCTCCCTCAGCTTTCCCAAAATTTCCTTCAGTACTTTAACTGAATTTGGTTTTATTTGTTTCAAAGGAGGAGGGCTGGATGATGTAATGAGAACTGATTCTATCAGGTCACTGAAGTGGACATAGGAGCTAGGATGGAAATACCTGACCACTTTTCTCTGCCTCTAGAATGGAAAACAAGTATATTGCCAGAGATGGCTTTAGAATGTAAGCCAGATAAAAACCAGGTCTTAATCAAAACCTGAGGAAAAAAAGTACATCTAAGAGATATTTTCTTTTCAGAAAGCAAGGAAAAGTACTGTCTTCTGGGGCTGTCTTGGCCAAATTAAGACATCTGGTCACTGTGCTCTATCTCCTTATTTAAACAGGGCAGCAGATTTTTCAGGGGATAAGGAATTATCCATTCCTAAGCACCTTCTGCCTTTCAGCAGTTTAAAGGTTATGTTTTATAGCACTGCCTTGGCAAACACCCTGAAGTTGCAAGCACGTTTTGGACGTCTTGCATGTTGCCAGAAAGCGCTTTGTCTTGTGGCCATGCAGCTACAGGAAGGCTGTCTGACATCTACTGCTAGACACGAAAAGATGCCAGATTTTTTTTTTAACTTTTGACTGCTGCTGTATAGAGAGAACAAACCCATGATTTGCACGTGTTGTCAGGACATACTGGCAAAACATTATAAAAAAAACAATTATAGTCAGAATGCTTAATAAAGAAAGCTCTATAAGAAAATAATTGTTCTCTATTATAGGAGAATTATAATAAATATCAGATTGATTTTTCTTACTCTTAGGCTACAAATGAATACTTGGTCTTTGTGAAACATGCTACTTTGCTAATTTGAACTATTTCTGTTTACAGGCAGTCTCAGCAAAGCTGTGCATGCTTCTGTGTGCATGTGAGCACACATACACACACACAAATATGTTGATATTTGATATGTATGTGACAGTATAATTCAAAGTATTTTTCTGAAAGCTACCTCTTCTAAATCTCTTTAAATTTTTCTCAGATAGTTTTAAGAGAAATTTGGTTTATGAATCATGTCATTCATAAATACTGTGTATATGATTCCAACTCTTGTATCTGCTAAACAGCTCATCTTGCTCCATATGTTTTCCTTCACAACACCACACCTTTGCAAGAGAAGAAATATTACTTCTTTATTTTACAGTTGAGAGTAGTGAATCAGAAAAATAGTGTATGTTTGCCCAAGGTCAAGAGGGAGCTTGAGGCACAGCAGGAAACTGAGTCTAGGGCACACTTCGTCCAGGTTAGGTTTCAAACTGGTTTTGCCCATCTGATTACCTGAAGTAGTACATCCCAATGAACTGTAGAGAAAAACTAGTCTTTACTTGCACATATTCAGAATTCCCATCAAACTTGTTGAAGGGTTTTCTAATGTTTTTCAATGATGTCTATAAATCAAGATGTCATCTAGACAAATGATGACACATGCATCCACCAAATGGTGAGAAACTGTCATTCATTAATGTCATATAGACAGACGGAACATTTATCAGTCCAGAAGAGTGAGACTAAGAGTCATCTATTCCTACAGCTCACTCTAATGACACCTGGTTCTCCTATCCTTTGTACACTTTCATTTTTAACTTTTATCCGTATCTAACAATGCTTTCAGTGCTACTCTAACTTTGTGAAATATTGTAACCATTTAAAGTCGGAGATTTGAAAAATGTTAAAACATTTAAATATAGCTAATGAGATATGGTACAAAGCAGTGATTATTTCTGCATTATTGCAAGGAGGCGGCAGCTCCATTACAAGGATAGTTTCCTAACTGTCACAATGGCTTCTCTGTCTATATTACCCTGAATCACAGGTTTGAATCACAGCAGACTATATATAGTTACATATTTTTCAGTTACATGAAGCATATTCTGATGGAATCTTCAGTGGTACCTTCCAAGCAGACATCGTTACTCTGCATAAACTTTGTAGATCTGGTAAGATTTTTAAAGGAAGGTCCTAATTTTTACTTCACATGCATGCCATGCTTTGGTAACACTCAGCTTAGAAAATAGAGCAGATGGTCCAGCTATCACATGTACTGTTTTAAGGAATGGGGACAAACACCCACAGAAGTTCTTCCCTCATTCAGCATGTTGTTAGTCTTGCTGGCCCATAGTTGGATTGCCCAGTAGAGAAACAAAGATCGATTTACAAACCTCCTATGGCATATAAATTCAAAAGAGAAATGAGAGACATTTTGCAGACATTTGCAGACATTCTCTGGACTTCTTTATTGTAGCAAAAGTAACGGCACCGAGATAACACTGCCATAGCAGGCATTCTGCCTGGCTTGGAAAGTGTGGCTACTTGTTTTCATCAACAGACTGTGGAGCTGTGGACAGCCAGCTTGTAAAGTGGCATCTGAATCATTTATCTCTGCTACAGTAAGTGGCCTGAATAGAGCTGTCTGCTTCTCCATCAGTAAAGTAAAAATACTAGTGTTAAAGGATAAGTAAAATCTATGAAGTCTTCAGGCTGTGGGAGATGAAATATTAGAGACCATGAGGCAGCTGCCTTTCACCAATGCTAAAATAAATAAATAGAGAATCTGACTTTAAGAAGATATTCTAGTATTCATAAACAAATTTTCTCTTCCATTTACTGTTGGGAATTGGAGTGCTTTACACTCTCCACTTCTGAGATCGTTGGATCCAAGGTATTTAATTTCTTCTCCTTTGCCTCTTGCTGTGAGATGATTTCCTATAGCTTCAAGTGCTCCACCACATTGCTTTTGTAGGAATCAATGACATAGACAGAAAGGATAGTCAGCAAAGCTCCTGTTTTACACAGTTTAGTCTCTGTGCTCCAGCAGAGCTTATCTTCCTGGGTTTGATGCATCCGGACCTGGGGGACCTTGGGACCTTTCAGAATAAAACTTTAAGAATAATATTGAAAAGATAAATTTGGGGCAATGCAAATCAATTTTCCAGGTACAAATTTCCCCAACCCCTTCATTATGGACTGTTGGGAGTCGTGAAGAATTATAGGGATGAAAAGCACCCTATAGAAATCAAGGGTGTCCCGTGGTTAACCCCGGAGTTGGGCATGCGCTCTAGGGATTTGTACAGGGGGATCCCGGTACCCTCTGTATGACCCTTAAGCCTGGCGCATGCTCGACCGAGCAGCTTCTGGGGTTTTCCAGAGGGTTCTGGAAGTCCGGTGGTGGGGGCCAGAGCGGTCTGCCCTGGCCGGGCTGTCCGCCCACCAACCGGGCTCGCCCAATCATCCAGGACCCCTAATTATCATATCACCTATCCGACCCCTGCTCCTCCTTGTTCCCTCCCTTTCTCCTCCTACTCCCTAAGTTATAAAAGTTGTTGTATTTCCTGAATAAAGTGGACGTCGACCCGAGCTACCGTGTGGTGTTTCCAAGACTGACGTTGGGGGGCACGCCCCAACGAGTACCTACCCATCATCGATTCCTGATCCTGAGGAGCTCCGGGAGAGTGTCAGCAGCAGCTGCTTTCTCCCCTGCAGCTGCAGATCCCAGGAGCCAGTAGGGAGGGGGAGCCTCACTCCCTCTGGGTGGAGGGAGGCGCTACATCAGCGGGCGTCCTGGGGAAAAAGAACACAGCAGCCCGAGCCCTCGCGAGGGAGTGGTGAGAGAGGGCCGGCGGTTAATAATGGACAGATCATCTTACTTCAATAATTCTCCAGTTTGTTATGGCAGTTTTTGCATTATTCTGACTGTTGACTACTTTGAAATAACAAGGGAAGATTCAGGTTGTAAAATATTACATCCATAAAGATAGATATCTAAAATGTTCTGTATTGCATAAGGTTTTTCTAAAAGTATACCTTGCTGGATTGCATACTACTCAGACTGGTATAAATCAGCAGTAGCACCACTGCTCTTGATAAAGGTATGTATGTAGGTGTAATCACAAAGAGGATTATAGCAACATGTATGCCTCTCCCATACAATATTGTGAGTGGGCTCTGGTCTACTGTATGTGAGTTCTGGTTTATCTATCTACTTTATATATTACAAATGGAATGAGAATTCATTTTTTTTTAATTAGTACATATTTTACCATAAATGCTGATTAGGGAGAGGCATTTTCTATAATTCCTTTCCTTTTTAGATTGCAATGTAAACAGCTTCTCAGAACCATTGGTTCAGAAAGCAGTGCTTAAAATAGTGCTTTATTGCCGACTTTCACCTCAGGTTCATTGAGAGTTTAAATAGGCAAGACATGCAAAGATGACAGTGACTAACCAGAACAGGAATGGTTCAGAAAAGGCCACCAAAGCTCTTCCGAGTGTTTTTTCTTCTTATTTTTTGTTATTTTGTCTTTGTTTGTTTTAATCCAAGGTTAGAGAGAGAGATACCCTTTGATGAGGAACTGTTGCAAGAGAGTCGTTTTCCAATGATTCAGACAAGACCAAACCATATCACAGAGAGGTACAAAAACAAATGAAGGTTTTATCACATGGTATGACAGTGAAGAGAAGCATGATTCGTGAATGAAAATACTAATCTATTGAAAGCATAAAAATGCTTGCAACTTCATGGCAACTTCACTGCTTTTGTTGGACAAAAGAAGTACGTTAATGAATGCTGAGGTGTGTTTCTCCATTTTCGATTCAGATTTTTTTTATTACAGCATGGACATATTAAAAATAATATTGATTTTGCCTTCTCCTATACTTACAATTAATTTCTAGCAGCAAGATGAGAATGTTACTGCACCCAAGGAAGCTGGGGAAAAATAAGGTATAAGCAAAACTTTGGTTTATCATAGTTTCCATTTCCACCAATAGCTGATCAGCAAGGATAATTCCATATAATTCTACTAGGAATTTAATGTTGCTTATGCAGTCCATGCCAATTTATTATCACTTTGAGCCAGGGAATAAATTAAGCTTTATGAGGAATCATTGTATGGAGTACTGAAGTGGTTGTTCTTCTGCTTAGGACTGTTGCATTTACACTTTTGTTTTCTTGGATGGAGAAAAGTGAATATTCTGTGAAACAAATGCAGAGTAAAAATAACAAGAAATACTGGGTGATGGATGTACAGATTGTCTGCATACACAAATTAAATCTAATATTCCTTCTTATAAAGATGCTCTGAGCCTTTTTTAAAACCTACCCAACATTTCTTGGAAGAATCGGACATACTGCACAGGGATTAATTTAGTTAAATGTAAACGCAGATATCTGCACCTGAACTAGTCACCCCAGGACTCCCTTTATATTCAATAGAGAGAAATTAGAGTTTCTAGTGTGCAATTCATCTCATTCTAAAGTATGTGTTTAAAATAGATCAAATGAACTGCACAAAAAATTGCCTATTCTCACCACTGACTATGGTAGAATACTAAGACATTAGCTCTACTGTAGTGTCCACATCTCAGACATCTGGAATGTGACTGATTTTATCATATTTTAGACATTAAACTATAGGTGCCAATGCTTCAATTACAAAAGAAAGAGTTTGGAGATTAATACAACCAATCTAATGGAAGTGTCATTTTAAAAGGAGGAAGGACACTCCTCTCGACTTGGCTAACCTTGTGCTGAGGTGGAATTGTGCTAAGACACTGGTGCTTCACTTTCCTCATCATACCCTGGGAGTTGTTCATAGTCTGCAGAATAAAACAGCCCATTTGGCTGCAGCCTACCTCAGATCGGCCGTGTCTTTGTCAGGTCCCCCTGATTCCCACCAAGTTTTTATTAGCAGCTTCTACTGCTCCATATCATGCCTTAACTTGGGGTTTTTATTTTCTTATAGCCCTCCAGCCAGTAGAGCAGAGATACAGATCAGCAAACTCAGTTTTGTGGACTTGAAACCTGAGTGGTACATCTCTGGGCTAGTGACACGGTATAGCACAAAAGAGATACTTGCAGAAACTACAAAGCAATTCTAATTGTTAATGAGCTTGTTTCTCTGTTAGAGCCACTATGCAAAGGTAGGAGAAACCCGAATACATATATCTCCACATGAAATTAATTTCTTCTTCCAAAACTGTGTTGGAAATGCTTAATCTGGTGTCAAAGTAATGCATGAACCAAGAAATTGATTCATTGGAAAAGTTAGATGTTTAATTTCAAAGTTTGAGATGCCAGAAAATAATCAGTTCTTATACAAGTACAGTGAGTGTCAGCAAAAAATATTTGCTTCCTTTTGACAGCATTTTAACTTCACTTCAATAGCTGATTTAACTTTAATCTACTCTTATAAAATGTTTCAGCACTTTCCTGGTTTAAAGTATTGAAGTGTCAGTACTTTGCAATTTAACCAGATTTTGCGCTAACACACAATTAAAATCTCCAGCAATTATATAAGTCTAACATTTTCTGAAGTTCTCTTAAAAATATAAGAGAAGTGCATGATTACCTGTGCTACAGGCATGTATAGTAAGATTAATAAGGGCAAAGGAGAAAGTATTAGTGACATAATTGGTAATAGTAAATCTTCCATTTTTATTGGTAAATGTTTGATGTGTTTTATAAATCAAACCACTTATTTCTAATCAAAATTACTGCTCCACAAATTTTTCAGAGAATTGAAGAATGTAAAATTTGATTAATTATCTCTTTTTAATGTATGTGTTATTAGCTGACAATAACTTTCTGGGTTGCCAGAAAGAGTTACTATGTTTCTTTTTTTGTATTAATTTATCATATTTATCCATGTCAATCTAAACAACAGTCAATATTGTCTTAACTTGTTACTTACAGTAAATTTCACAATTGTTCTTTAGGATTACTGCCAATCAAATCATGTTATAACAATGCTGATGATAGTTTTGTTTATACAACATAAATGTATCACATGAGTGCTTTTGTGAAAAGATGAAATAGATGGATTCATACATTATTTTTAATAGACCGAATGAATTACATTTAAAGAAAATACAGTTAAAATAAAACACAGCCTGCTTATTGTCACCCATTTCAACAAATGCAGCCAAGATGATTAAATACTTTACCTGTTTTCAAATGAAAGTTGTAAATCTGCTAGATTGATTCTTTTTTCATTACAAAATTTTAATTAAAAAATTGGAAAATTTAGAACAAAAAGAAGCTTAATACAGAAATATATCTTTCTTCTTTGCTTTCTTCAGCCAACGCTTTATCTAACCAGAAGAGAAAGAATAAGAAAGGGAGTGAATAGCTAAGGAATTAAAAGAAAAGATTCAATTTTGCTTTCCCCTTTTATCTACCATGATTTTTGATTTTTTTTGGTTGCTGTGGTTGAGATAAGTATTCTCCCATTCACCTATACCTATGTGAAAAAAAATATGTATCTATCTGATCTAATTAATAGTATGATATGCCTCTAGTGGATTATTCATGCAATGACAGATAAGTCATCTCATAAAGTGACTATAAAAGGAGTATGGAAACCATCTTAGACTAAACAAGTAAACCTTGAATGGTTAAAGTTATGAAAGATGAATCCCACCTTTACAGACATCATTTTCTCTCTTAAATGTAGTTGTGACAAATCTTTGATTTCTTATAAAGACCCAGTGGTTCTTATAAAGAACCAGCTTCTACATTTTTTTTTAGTCTAGATAATTAAATGCCCTAAAAATCATTAACTAACGTCAGTAGAAAAAAAGACATGAAAGTCTTTTGAAGATATGTTGCTTCCTTCTTCAGTTCCTACAGTTATAGTTGTGTTTTGTCTCTGTCCAGTTACCACTAGACTTTTGTTCATCACTGTTAAAGAACATCTGTTTAGACCTCTATTAAGATGGCCAACTCACAAAAGAGGTTTTAAATCCCTAAAAGTGATCAAGACCACCCTGAAACTTCCATCTTCTGGAGAAAAATCATTCTTACAAGGGTTTTTGAATAGGAAACACTCTTCATCATCATCTAAGTCATAGATGCAGATAAAAATTCTTCAAAAGACAAGCCAACTGTGTTTTAAAAGAGAATGTAGCAGTATTTGAATGCATTAGTAATCCAACAAAAAACAGTTATTTGATTCATGAAAGCAATTCTTTACAAAGATGCAACAAGAGTTAATAAAATACTCAAGGATACAATATATGCTCTATATGTTTTCCTTTTATTCTACTAGAGGAATTTAGCAAGGGGACAGCACTTAAAAATAATTTAAAGAGAATCTAGACATAAATGGATGATGTTTCTTCTCTTTCACCAATGTGTTTTTTTATCTCTATGTGAGATTTCTTACAATCAGCTTTTCACACAGTACATGTAAGGAAATAGAACTTCTAAATTCATATCATTCACCCAAATAAGTTTTCAAGGCAATATGTCTTAATACTATGTATTATCTATGGAGTTTCTACTCGTCTAAACAAAAGAAAGATGCATCTCCTTCAAAGATGAGGACTTTGGGTTCTAAACTTGAAGTCATCAACACAGCACAACAATTTTATTACAACTGTATATTATTGCTGGACCACATCCTGGTTGTTTTCTGCATGTTCATGACCAGCACCTATCTGTAACACTTGTTCAACAAGCGATGAACATTAAAGGAGAGATATACAGACTTTTATGTCCCTTCAACCTCAAAGAAGTTAAAATATATTCATGTTTTACTACCTTATATATATATATATTCATATATAATAATATAATACATAAGCAGGAATGGGCATTGATTAAAATTAGAGTAGATCTCTACCTTTAGCAGAAGACTATAGTGAGTAAAGAATTGACACATAATGGTTAAAAAAAAAAACATAAAGGAATATTAACAACCTGCTGAAATAACTGACCAGTACTCCATTGCCTTCCAAAGGATGAAAGGATCAATCCTTTATTCTATCAGAGTGACCACTTTAACATGTTTTATTCAAAATCAACTTCAAGTAGTTTCTTCAATATGAGTGCAGCAAAATGAAATTAAAGAGTGCAGCATGAATGGGGCTAGTAAAAATATATTTCCATACCTCCCTGCCATAAGTGTGAGGCAGGAGGCAGAGTATAGCTCTGTAATCCTGATAAAGATACCTGTATCTTTGGTGCTGTTGTAGGACAAGACCAATACTGGCCATCACATACCTCAGCTGCCTTTGGTTCATGCAGCATCAAAGACCTTCTAAGAAGATCCCCATACAAAACATTTAGCCCAGTGTCAGCCATGGACAGTGTCGATGACACAAGAAATAGAGGCACTGAGTGGGGACGAAACATGTCCTGGAACCCGTAACACTAAAATCCGTGTGTGAGCAAAAGCTGAAGAGTATGTGTAAGATCAAGGATAGCTTAAGCATGAGTCCTGCTAAATGCCAACGAGAAAGAAAAAAAAAAAAAAAAAGGAATAAGACCTTGTCTGTGTGTGCAGTTAGCTTTAGGAGAGGAGAGTTCCCTCATTTTAGAAAGTAACAGTCTTGTCCTGATCTGAAGAATTCTTTCTTTCTCTATGGTCAAGAAGAGAAAGCAATCATACAGGTAAGGATATCATACATGCTTGTTTGTCTCTATAAAACAAGTGAATATTACATTGCTTTTTATTAGAAGAAGGAGGACCTTTAACTGGCAAAATGCTTCTGTGATTTTCAAAGCCTTTGTCATGAAATCTCATCATCTTTTCTATATTAGTACAGTATTTTAAAGTTAATTTTGCTGTACAATGGAAAGATGAAATAAGCACTGATTTTGTTGGAAAAAAGGAAAAAGTCCCTGGAAGATATCTCTTCTCAGCTTTGTTTCCTTCTAGCAATGAGAGAATATACAAGATGTGTTTCTTTGGGAATATAAGAAAAATTATGTCACAGTGAACTAGTCCATAGATTTTTTTTCCCCGGCGAGGTGCAGCAGAAAAGGCAAAAATGTTTAGCATTCTTATCCTAACCCCAATTTTGTAAGCTTTCATTTCAGAAGATCTGCATTTGCTAATTAACTGCATACCAGGACACATCAAACTACTATTAACAAAACCTGAAAGTTAAATAGAGATTCATTACCCTGCTCCACTCCCCCCCAGCCCCCCCCCTATCAAATTCTGATCTCTAAGGAATATTTAACTGGTGACAACCATTTAAACTTGGCTTCCTTCAATCTCATTAGGAAAACAGTAGCCCGAGGACATTTAAATGGATACCCAAAAAGTCTCCTAGGTGCCTCACAATGTGGATAGGAAATTCTTGCTTGAAATGACTGAGAAAGGAGCATTCTAACACCTTAAAAAGACATGGTCTGCGTCTTTCTCCCTAGCAATCAGCAAACTGAAAAAAAGAATGAAATGTTCATTCTGAAACATGGCCTAGAAGTTCCCAGACTACTCAGTTCATGTCTACTATGATTTCTCTTGGAATTTGTCCATCCGTACAAATGGGATGCTCCAGAACCAACTTTTGCCTCCAAGTTTAGTTCCACATATGAATGCCATGCTGATATACCTACGTTGTAGTGCTTTTTATTTGTCTAAACTGAACTGGCTGCTGGGAATCATGCCAGGCTAAGTGAAAGGATTGAGTCCTCTTCTAGAAAACACACTGCTCTCTTCTCAGATGCTCTAAGAGGCACAGATGATCTCCCTAGACAAGATGATAAATTAGTTAAGACAAACATAATTCATCCAACAAGATCCACCTTGACTCACATAGATATTTGCCTATTCTGATACTGACAGGAAATGATATATATTTTAAAACAATGACTGTTTCTTTAAACCAGCTAAGTCTCATTTGTATTCCAAGGGAAAAAAATCCATATAAAAAATACAGATTTCCTTCCACTATGTAGATAGACGGCATTTGTACACACTGAGTGGGTGTTGCTTACTGTCATATATTAACTGAGTCTCCTAGACTTACAGTATTTGATTCTGTAAGCCATTATAACTGTATTACCACACTTTGTTTTAAATTATTTATATATATTTAAACTACTTTGTTATTTTTCAGTAACTTCTGTCTGGAAATAGTAAAGATAAGAATGAGCTATTACAAGAATATACTTCCAATTTCAAATTTTTTATAAAAAGCTTTTGCAATTTCATTTCAGTTTCCTGCAAACTGGCTCAACTGTTCTGCATGGTGATAATGCTCAGTGATATTATTTGCTTATGGATAAAGATCATTTCTAGTAACATTTAAACAATGTCTGGAAACATATATGTGATCATATTTATGCAATCATCGTGATTATTTGCAATATTATAATACTTGGTGCTCTAATTCTGAACCATCTACTTAGATATACATTTCCCCTCCAAATTATAAGATAAATTATCAAAAATGTGCAGAAAAATGGAGAGTACAAGAAAATTATGATTCAGTGTGGACAAAAAAAAAAAAACGTCTTAAGCATTCTTAATTTTTTGATAGTCATCATGGAAAGGGAAGTTTAAGAAAGTTTCAGGGAGCATAATGGTGTGAAACTGCTTTTTTTTTTTTACTTTCAGTTCTTCATTTTCACTTTTAGTGTCTTGACAGGTTAGAAAAAGAATCTTCTAGTGTTTCAGTCTTCTATGCATCAGTCTTTAAAGCAGAGTGAAGAGAGAATGACTATGGTTTACAGACTGGCCTTTCACTCAAATGTGAATTTTAATCATTATTTGTCTTGCTTTAGACACATAAGTTAAAAACATTTATTGAAAATCTCCATGTAGTTTCTTTTAACTCCCTTTCTTTCAGTTTTATGTGTGGAAAGACTCCTGGTGATGTTCACAGGAATGGTAAGACAGTTAAATGAAAACAAATGACTGAAATAAGTTTCTGACTGTTATTTGATGCTAAGTCAAGTACTGATATGTGACAATGAAATGCTTTATTTCTTTTCCTCTTGTTTAATTGTATAGTTATTCATTTGTTGATTTAAAATTTCTAATTAAGAACATTATCCTGGCAGTATCTGAATCTGGTAAAGGTTTTGTGACTAGACTTGGAGCAATTTAATGGTTCCAGGAATGGTTTAGTAGCAAGATAATGTGGAAACTTGGTCTTCTACAGTCAGGGTCAATGCACATCTGGATAAGGATACTTTCATCAGTTAAAAAAGAAAATCATCACATAGAATGTAGCTTTCCTAGAAGAAAAACAAGTGTAAATCAGTTAAAATTTCTGTCTGAAAAATGGCATTTTATCACCTATGTGATAAACCCTTTATATTTTTACTTTGTAGTATGAAACATAAAACAATTTCACATGACAGGATGACAAAATACCATTTTACCCCCTACCCTTCCCCACTGAAATTGTTAACCTCTCAGAGATTATTAATCATCAGATATATTTTACATTTGAGATGAACATCAAGAAATCACAAACCTCAGCAGCAAGGCATTAAATAGCTACATGCATTTGGCAGTGGCAGATTGCCACCAAGTCACATACTGTGGAGGATTCTCCCTCTGCAAAGGAAGGAAAAAGACAGCAAAACGACTCTGAGATAGAGAACAGCTTGCACCCTGTGAAGGGGCACTTATCACAGAAACAGTGTGATTTTCAGGTCCAATCTGTTAATTGTACTCGTGCAACTTTCTGAGAGGCTGGGCTGGCATGTTGCTTAGATGCACTAAACTGCTGCTGATCTGAGCAGCAACCCCTGTGTTCTCTGTGCTCTCCAGTGGTGATTAGATCAGAGGCATAAACCAGTACAAACAGATATAGTCCTGTGAGGTGCCACACAGCTGGGTATGTGAGCAAAATATACATATTCATCTTTACAAACTTTGTTTTTTTCATCTTATATTCTGCTCTTGCCCAAAATATGCTGCGTTATTATTATTTTTTTTAACATACTGTTCGATCCCAGACAAGACTTTGAAAATCAGTAATAACTACAGTTTTATCTATGGTACATTTAAAGCAGAATACCAGTTAATGATTCTCGGTCATTCCCAGCTCTCTGGCATATCTTTGACAGGCACTAGGCAGACTGAGGAGGAATCCAAATTCTGCTCTGCCATTAGGTGCAGACTTTGATAAATCTGTTCTGCTTCACGCCCCCAAATGGTTCTTCCTGCTAAAAATGCAGGGGCTGGCTCCAGACCAACTGCTTTCCATTAGCCAGCAGTATATTCTCAACTAGTTCTCTCTGCAAATAAAACATATATCTGACCAATAATATTGATCATTTCTGGTGGTCAATGGGTATACCTAAATGGGTCTATGCATTGGATTTGATGACAGTGATGAGCATTACTGTTATGGCCTTCATCTTTCTTTTTTGCTCCTTCAATACTCTGAATTAAAATTAATGGTACCTGCAAGATAGATAAAGCATATTTGAATATTTTGGAGGGAAGAAACATGCATTAATTCATCTCTTTATGAAGAACATTATCTGGCAATGCAGCATCTGTCTCTGCATGAGCCAAAATTTATTCAATTTTATGTTCTGATTAATTTAGCAGTATTTAGAGCTCAGTGAATTTTTAATTGATGCTGTAAGACCAAAATTTTCACATATGTGACAGAGCCATAAGACTCAGCCCAGCTTTCATCTTCAGAAGCTGGTAAAACTGGTATGCAAAAAAAAATGTGTAAAGCCACTTCTCACAAATACTTGTTAAGAGATTATCTATAACTCATTTAGGTGTTGGGAGGACAAGTCAACACTGTGTCATATATTGTGGTCAGGGTAGCATGACTTGGACCGAGTACATTAGGAGTGCTACTTAAGCTCTTACATACTTCAATGGTTGCATCTCCCACAACCTCAATTAAACTTACAAGTTGGGATTTATCCCAGTCAGCTCTGGACAGCTAAAAAGTTAGAGTCTAGTCTAAGCTCTTCATCAAAATTCTTTGTGCAGTAAAGGAACATGTACCTTAAGAAAACCATTTTAAATAGAAATATTCATGTTCTGAAGTCTCCTATTCTCACCCACTGGCTACTGAGGAAGCCTAGCAAAATAGCTTAGACCATGTGCAAAACTTTCATATAGTTAAAAAGTGGGAGATATAAAGCCAACTTGTGAATTCCTTTAACTGTAGTCTCCATATAGCTAAAACTAACAAAAACAAATAATAGTAACAACAAACCAAAACTAACAAAACTCTCAAAGAAGTTGTCTCTTTATCTGGAAAGATATGAGGAAGAAAGCAATTATCAACAGGATACTAAATGTTACCATTTAGCTGTGAGAAATGAAAGCAACAGTTTCTGTCACTCTGCACTCATTATTCCATAGATTGTCATGCTGAGAGTAGTAGACTGTATTAAGCGGAAGAAATATTACAACATAGGAATTCAGGAACCTCTTCAACCTTCCTCCTGGAAAAAAAACTTTGACTTCAGCTCTTTTAATAAGGATAATATAAGCAGGGGGATGTAAGAAAATGTAGTCCAGGATTAGACAGTGAACATAATGGACAACAACATCTCTGCTATGAGCTCATGAAGGACTGACTGTAATACTGTCCTCATGTGTGACTGAGGCAATGTGGCATAATCCAAAGTGATAAGAAGAATAAAAATATGCAAAGGAATACAAAGAAAATCAAGATTCTTTTCATAAAGTTTGAACATGTCTCTGTGATCTCACTGAAAGCTCATGTCAGTTCTAGTTTAGCAAAATTATAAGGGAGAATGCCAGTGCTGTTCAGAAGTGCAAGCACAATGGAAACTGCACTTGATATTTTCTTGATTTAAAAAATGGCTAAATCACAAGCTTCTGAAGATATTCCACCATGGAATGAGAAATTATAATCAGACCTAAAGCTTTTCACTAAAAATGATCAATTGTAAAAAATCAGCTACATTTTTCTAATACTAATCTGAGTATGAATAAGGCAAAATGTGTAACATGCTTAGAAGTGCTCTTCTTTCAGCAGTATAATACATGTGATGTTCACTACAAGGTAGATGAGTGTATATCAGGAAGGTAAAATATTTAATGTAGAAAGCCATTCATAAGTTGATGATGTCCCTTTATTCTAAATGCATTTTGGTCTGAGAATTATAATTCTATGAAGAGCAACACTGCGAAAGAAGAGTAGTGTAGTTACAGGTGGTTTTAGGGTGATTAAATCTTTGTTCAGTAAGCTGGTTTTGCAGTAGGTACCATTCTACATCTGTTTACTATGTATTATTTTTCCTGAACAAAGCCCATTCATGATGAATGGGACTCTTGCATTATTTATTTCTCTGCAGCTTGCATAATAAGATGATGACACTGCTATAGAAGCAATATTATGCATATTTTTACATGAAAGCGCTGCATATAAAAATGCAGAATTTAGAGCATTGTAGTTGTAAAGGGCATCATTTTGTCTTGTGACTTGGGATCTCTCTCATTTGCCTCTGTTAGAGGATTTACTTGTCTTTCAAAAATAGATAAAAACTTTGTTATATAATACAGTTGTATGGATAATTTCATATAGAGTGTTACACCGTTAATTGCATTCCATTTTATCAATGAATTGTTCCTCCAAAGTTCACAGTTAACATGACTCAAATGCAGCAGAAATAGAAGTTTCAGGAAACTCCATGGTAGGGGAATTCCAGAGCAAATTTCTCATATAGCAATGTGGTGCAAAGTTGAGGCAATGAGACTCTGAAATGCATGTAGATACTATAAAATTTAATATATAGAATTCCTATTTATGTTTTCCATGGTCTTTTAATAGTTTTGGATCACTTGGGTGGCTTCCAAATTAAACTCTGCGGTTGAAGAAAGAAAATGATCCTCTTGCTCAGAATTGCTGTGGGAAAGTGTAGGAAAAAAAAAAACAAACAAAAAAGCTAAATTATCCATATCAGTGAATAAATATAAGGACGATACGCAACCAGGCACTCCCCATCCTGCATCTTAAAGTCCATTTTTACAGACCTTCTGGGAGACAAGTTGTTGGTTAGGAATCAGGTGGCCAGCGCAGCAAAGATGCATATTCCTAGTGTTTGAGCAATCCGGTGGAGCCCATCAGTATCTGCCATTGCACCTGAGAACTGTGCTAAAGCAGAAGTGGAGTAAGTATCCAGGTATCCATGTGTCAGAGTGATGTTAAAAGTGGTGGTGGATAGTGGTAAAAGCGTAGGACAAGCTTCTGGATGACCTCTGGATGACCTCTGGATGAGGGTGGTGATCAGCAGTGTGGAGTCTAGTTGGAAGCCTGTGTTGAGCGGAGTCCCGCAGGGGTCAGTCCTCGGTCCAGTCCTGTTCAGTTTATTCATCAGTGACCTGGATGAAGGCACAGAGTGCTCCCTCAGCAAGTTTGCAGATGATACGAAGCTGGGAGGAGTAGCTGACACCCCAGAGGGCTGCGTTGCCATCCAGAGGGACCTGGACAGACTGGACAACTGAGCAGAGAGAAACCTCATGAAATTCAACAAGGCCAAGTGCAGGGTCCTGCACCTGGGGAGAAATAACCCCAGACACCAGTACAGGCTGGGGACCGACCTGCTGGAGAGCAGCTCTGCAGAGAAGGACCTGGGCGTCATGGTGGATGACAGGTTGACCATGAGGCAGCAGTGTGCCCTCGTGGCCAAGAAGGCCAATGGCATCCTGGGATGCATTAAGAGGAGCATCTCCAGCAGGTCGAGGGAGGTGATCTTACCCCTCTACTCAGCCCTGGTAAGGCCACATCTGGAGTACTGTGTCCAGTTCTGGGCCCCACAGTACAAGAGGGATGTGGAGCTGCTGGAGAGAGTCCAGCGCAGGGCGACTAGGATGATCAGGGGCCTGGATCATCTGCTCTATGAGGAGAGGCTGAGGGAGCTGGGCCTGTTCAGCCTGGAGAAGAGATGGCTGAGGGGGGATCTAATTAGTGTCTATAAGTGCCTCAAGGGAGGCAGTGAGGAGGATGGGGCTGGCCTCTTTTCACTGGTGGTCACTGACAGAACCAGAGGAAATGGCCGCAAACTGAAGCACCAAAAGTTCCACAGGAACTTAAGGAAAAATTTCTTGACAGTGAGGGTGACAGAGCACTGGCACAGGCTGCCCAGAGAGGTTGTGGAATCTCCTTCTCTGGAGATCTTCAAGACCTGCTTGGATGCGGTCCTGTGCCATGTGCTCTAGGTGGCCCTGCGTGTGCAGGGGGGTTGGACTAGATGATCTCTAGAGGTCCCTTCCAACCTTAAGCATTCTATGATTCTATGATTCTTGCTGAAAAAACAAACAAACAAGCAAACAAACAAGACAGAAAACCAGTTAGAAGTTTGGTACTGACATGGAGACAAGGGAGGCTGCAGCACATAGATGCATGTGAAAGATCAGCATCAGATGCATGTGGCTCAAATTTTGTGAAGTCAAATGATAAGAATGGATTCAAATGAATTAAAAATTCCTATATTTAGACTGCAAACTTCAAACCTCTGGCCCCTATTCCAGATGTGCTCTGAGTGAACACAGAAGAATACATTTATTTGTTTTATGAGGGCACTCTTCAAAGATAGTTGTGGCCAAAATGCCACTGTATCTTGCAACAGTGAAAAATGATTCATCTTTTCTCTGTTTCCTAGTCAAGCAAGGTATCCATCCGTTATTCCCCCCAAATAGCATATTCCTTTGTGCTACTAGCAGTGCAAGTTCTCTTTATCTTCATTACATTGTCATGGCAGCTGACAAAGTTTTGTCATTGAACTCCAACAGTAGTGGTATTAACAAGTCCTACAAAGTTCTCTGATGTAAACAACATTTGTACAGCACCAGAAACACAGCAGGGAATGTCTCAGCTGGCTACTCATGGATGTCAGTTTGTAGCCAGCCACTTATAGCAGCCTTACTATTAAATTGACAGAGAAATCAGACATGCCTGCAATAGTGACTGGTAATCCAAACCAGTCATTTCATTATATACCTAGAGGTAACGCAGAAGTTGGGTACTTCCTAGCACATTTTATATACTTTGCGTGACATTACTCTTATTTAAATCTCCTAGGGTTTAGATGGCCACGTGCAGGAGGATGTAGTTACTACTAAGACAATCTGTGGCTGTTCTGGCCAGCTGACAGAGGATTCAGACGCAGGATATGGAATGACACCTGCAATTAAAAGAGCAAGACCAGCAGGCCAGGGGCATGGATACATAAATCACCTGCAGATGTGTATACCACAGATGCATGGTACCACAGATCCCGACCAGAACTCCCTCATGTTAAAAGATCTTGCCCAGCTCTCCAAGAGACTCTTAATTTTCCTTTCCCTTGCTCTACATGGTAGAGAACACTTCAGAGTGAGCTTCAGAGCTTTTCTGGTCCCCAAAATCTTAGTGAGCTGCTTTTTATAGTTGAGGCAATATGATCCTAAATACACACACACACACACACACATATGTATTCCCAGAAGTACTTTTAACACTTTTCCTATAAAAGCCTATTCCATTCTTTGGTTTGAAGATGTCAGCTTGTCTTTCAAATACCAAAGAGTAGGTCTGAAAGGTACTGTTTCAGAAATACTAAGCTTTTTTGCAAAAGTCAATTGGATTTGACTAGTAGAATTACTACAGACTACAGAACAACAAATGGGGGGAAAAATCATTTTCAGTGGCACCTTATTCTATCCACTAAGGCCTTCTGTCAATATTTAAAGGTATCATAATATTCATACAAGACAAACTATTGTTCAGGTATTTATTTTACCAAGAGATACATTGTAACTCCAACATATTTGCTGCTGTCATTTTTTCAACATGCAATAGATCCCCATCAAAACAAATAATGAAATTTGAATAGGTGCAATTTAATCATCCTTCTAGTCTCTCATATTAAAATAATCTTTCCATATGCGCTATAAATTGAATCCCATTTTCTTTATTTATAACATATGTATTTGATAAAATAAGAGATAATAAACTAAAGGAAAATAAATCATTTTTAATCTTAAAATCTGAATAAAAAGCATAGAAAGTTCTGGAAAATCCTCAGTAAATGCCCATTCATTAGGATTTATTTTTGTCTATCATGCTTACATTAGTGATGTGTTTTTGAAGATGGATGGTGAAACAGTGCTGCAGTGTTACAACATTTACTATCGAGGGGAACAATTTTGATATTTTTCCTCTCTGTTGCTTTCCAAATAAAATAAGAAATTGGACATATTCAAAATTCAAATTAGTAGCAGATATTCCTAACAAAATTGCAATATTCAAAAGTGTTTACAAATTAATAGCAGATATTTCATAGCAAGGAGAATGAGGGGGAGAGTCTGGGGTGAAGTGGAAGAGTTAGGAAAAAAGCTTAAGTACAAAATGGGGTTAGGATCTGAAAAAATAAAATACTTGGATAGTAGTAGAAATACTAGTCTGACATGTATGAAAAAACACATGCAGTTCCAAGTTCTAACATATACATTTGCTGAATGTATTCAGGACATTGCATGTGTTATGCGATAAACAGTGGAAGTGGAATGATTTTCATACATTGTAAGAAAAGATTCTCTTCCCTGTACTGTTATCATTATAAATACATGCATAACTGGATAGTCTGAAGTTCCAGATTCCTTCATGAACCCTAAAAAGAAAAATCCTCATATGACTGTCATCTTGTGATTAAGTCTGTCAACCATTTTCTCCAAGTCACCCCATCTGCCCCAAATCAACCACTGATCACTAGTTTAACTCTCTCAATTTAGGGGAAAAATAGAATTATTTTTTTCATTGCCTTCTGGCCAGGCCTCTGGCAATCACATCAACAGGCCCATCTGTTCTTTTTCAAGCTTAATATCACCCAGATCTCTGATTTCAGGACATTTTAAAGAGAACATATGCAATTTGTATAATCAATGCATTTGCTTCATTTAGCATACCTGTATAGAAGCACAGCTTTTTTTCTTTCTCATACACACACGTATGCATACATTTGAAGTCTGCTCATTCTAAACATTTTTTTCTTAAATGTAAGAAATGCCCAAACATGAGTTTTGTTCAGCCAGTTATACCTCTAGCTTGACTGAACATTGCTATCGCGATGATTTTGCTTAGGAGCAGAGATGTCAGAACTGTTAAATCACAGGGCCTGACAACACATGCTGTAGATTCTCTGAGCTGAGCTGGAGGCAACAAAGTAAAATGTCGATACATATGTCTTAAATTTGTCATCTTGCATCAGGACTCACCATTCTAACATTAAGAAGCAAAGATAGTTGCTCCATCATTGAGCATCAATAAGGAAATGGAGTTTCCATCAAAAAGTATGTTTTAAGCAAAACTATATTTTTCCACCAAAAACTATATTTTATGCATCTCACAAATGAGGCTACAGAGAAAGAACAAACAAACAAACAAAAGAATCAAAAATAATTCGGTCTCAAAAAGTATAGGATGTTTCTGCTACGAGGTAAGCATCTGGTACTTGCATAAAATAAATGGCTGAGATATCATGAACTACATCCATTAAACAGGAATCAGAAAGTCTAATTTTCATCCTCTTGAGAAAAAAAAAGAAATATGGCAGATAAAACATGTATGAGTAGAATTTCTTGGCCAAAACCTAGGTTGATGCTGATGATGTCACTACAAGACCAACTCTCATGCTCAAAGTTACTTTTAAAGCAGATAGAGCTTAAGTCTAGATCTTTGGGCTCTTTTTTGGACTCAGCAGCTACCAATGCTTCATAAAACAGCTCAATAGGAAGAAAAGTTGTTCACACTCAACTGAATCCATATTGGATTCACACAGCATATACCACAGGATATACCACATAGCATTAATCTGTTAATACCCATCCTTAGAAGCTGATCAGTGCCAGTTTCTGTGGCAGTTTACATGAAAATGCCAAGGGGAAAAAAAAAAAAGACATCTAAAAGTATCTTGAACATTGTTAATAAGTATTTTAAAATATTCTAGAAGTAAAGAAAAAATAATAAAAGACAGCAACTCGTACTCCTTACAGAGATATTTTGAAAACCCATTTCTTCTTGCCCTGTTTTGATTTTTTTAATAAAAAGTTCTGACATAATTAGAGTCTCTAAGCTGACCGTAGAAATATAAGAAACAGACTTCAAGCTGTTTTAATTCATCCTGTCCACCAGTGATGTGGGAAATAGAGGAGTAAACTGTGTTTGTACTGATGATCTTTCAGGGCTTTCAGGGCTTTCTCAAAATTTTATTTATGCATATGGAAGGATGCTGAGCAAAAAAGATTCCTCCATGCTATGCTTAGAAAGCAGAAAAGTGAGCAACCACTAACTGTTGAATCATGTGCTGTGCATGTATATAGGATTTTCCCTTTTAAGTGGCAGTGTTTATTGGAAAAGGACTTTTGAGCTTGAAATACTATGCATTATCCCTGGTTCATTTTTGCAGTTCTTTCATGACTCATGAGACATAATACAAAGCCTGTATCCCAAATACAGTTTGGAGACTTAGACTAAGTGCTGGAAAGAAACACTTAGAAGATATCACTCTTTACATTTCTTGAGAATCTAGTTACTTTCAAAATATAACATATCTAAGCTTCCTGACTGAAAGAACAAACATCAGTTGAACAATTAAATTGGATTTCTAAGGCAACACTGACTCAGAAACTGTTGCTATTTTGGATCCTGATCCAAGTATTCCTCTCAGATACTGTGGTTTTAGATCAGTCTTTCAAGAAATAAAAACGTGAAAGTTTAGAAGAGTTTAATTTTTCTTATGAATTTCATGGTAATGTAGCCACAACGTCTGGTCTTACTTGAGAAATCTGTGTTTGATTTCCAGCTCTTTTTCTGATTCTCTGTGAGAGTCTGCCAAAACACAATCCCACCAAACAAGCTGCACAGAAAAACAAAGTCCTTATTCTTCCTACCTGTAGAGCAAAGACAGTTTACACTGACCAATGTTTTAAAGTGTTTAAAGGTTTTAAAAAGTAAATGATAGAGAGAAGCGAGAGGTCACAGTCATTTCTTTCTTCTTAAAAATTGCTGTTACATTTTCCCCTTTGCTAACATCTTTTAGCTTCTCATCCATGTGTAAGACTACACACATGTTCTTACATAATCACAAAACTTCTCTCTCTCCAAAAAACTGCTTGTTTTTAAACCAAAGCAAAAACTAAACAGCTTTGGCCTTCACCCATTCCACCTTCCATGGATCCAGATTTTCCAAACCCCTCCTCTTGAGGACACTACATAGTAATCTCGATGATCAGACCCTACACTGTAGGGATTTGAGTGAAACGAAGGCTTCTGGACATCACCACATTTAACACACTAAAAAGAATACATTTATTCATGAGGGTTGTGCTTCACTACAACTGATCAGACCTTTTTTCCATTTCTACCTCATTTCCTCTGCAGTTGTATTTGCAAGAGCAGTACAATATGGAGAGTCAAAAATAAAAAAGGCATTTGATTCACATTCACAAAACTAAACTGAAAACATTCCCCCTCCTACCTCTAGGGCACAGATATATCTTCTGACAGGGGTTTGTAAACAGTACCAGCGCACACAGACCATGAAATGCCATCAAGTATCCACTGCTCTTTTTCCTGCTTTCCTCCTCACTTCGTTCTTGTCTACAGGCAAAATTCATTACACGATGCAGTGAGGAAGCTCAAAAAATATATTAAGAAAGAAGCACAATGAGAAAAAGTAAAGGGAGGGTAGAAAATAGCCTAATAAAATAAACTCCAGATTAGTTAGTGTTATTAGCATCTGCCAACGTATGGGGGCAATGGGAGCATGTGGACCACTGCCAGTTCCTGTCACCCTACCATAATCAAGCAGTTTTATCAAGTGAGGGTCAGCCTTGCATCCAACAAAATCGAAGAAGATTGTGTAATATGTTTACAGGTCGCAGCAAGAACACTTCCATTTACCAGGAAATGAGAATAGAGCTGTGCTGTGCCTTTGACAAGAAATTGCCATTTCTTTGTAGGATCTGGACCTTTGCCAACATTTCCTCTAAGTGCATCTTTCTTTTGGGCTGCGGGAGGAATTGTCACTGGTCCAAAACAACATACTTAAAGTGTAATACGCCAAGAGCCTCAAGTAGCCCAGTAAGCTAAAACATGCTTTTAGAGGACTGGCTATTCAAATAAACAGGGTTATTTTTGCTAATCAGGAGGCTCACTAATAGTCTAGTTGATTTAAATAATGCCTGGATTTGTACTTTCATCTTCCAAAATTACTGCATTTTTTATTCCAGAATCAAATAGCCTAAACATCTTTTTGTTTGTTTGTTTGTTTGTTTGTTTGTTTTCTTTGTAAACAATTCTGTGGGCAGCTCAGCTGGCATGCACATGAGTTAAAGGTTTAGACTAGCAAGAAGGCAAATCTGGAAATCCGGGACTGTGGAATAGTACATGAACCTGGGTGCAGATCAAGGCCAAGTCTGGGTGAGAAGGGTAAAGAGATGCAGACTATTTTAAAATGGGGCTGCTGGCACACATGATTACAAAAATGTTCACTGGTAGTATAATACCTTTGTATTCTGACTAATTGTCTCACATAAGGTATGGACGAAGTTACTCTCAATCATCTAGGTGACAAGGGACCTTTGCAGTGTTCTTCTTTTAAAATAAAAGAATTGGAGAGCTACAAACATTTCAGACTTCAAGTTTACTTCTTACTGTTGCCACTCTCAATTGTTCATCATTCAAGTCACTGCTCAAGTGCTGAATATTTCTGTAAACTCTCTTTGATGGAAGCTTTCAACAAGGTAGGTGCACAGCTGGCAATGCCTCACAGTTCCAGTATGGGTCCCAGAAATTGCATGCTTGTAACGAATCTGTACACAAAAGCACAGAAGCTGTTTCTGAAGAGATCTCAAAGCTGCAGCCAAAGCTCTTGAAGAGAAAAGCAGGGACCATTTAGATTCAAAGAGATCATTTAGATCTTTCTTGGTACCCAGTACAGAAGATATTTAGGTTTAGTAGATTCTTCCAGAAGGCAAACTTCAATATACAGATGAAAACTTAACTTGAAATAACAAGTTATTGAAAATGCTAAGAAAGAGAGAATTGTCTCTAAGTATTTCCTCTAACAATAATTTGGTGCACTCATGGCTTCAAGTTAATGACATTTTCTGTTTGCTTAGGAACTACAAGTTCAGCAGGAGGACAATTCTGACAGACCCTTCTCTTGTGCTAGTATTCTCAGATGAGTTCTTGTCATGTTTAATATTGTTCTGCTAAAGCTGCACAGTTAATAGCTTATAGGGGCTGGCACTCACCCAGTTTGAAGAGATTGTTTTACATTGTTGGGAACACTTATTGAGCATAATATTTTTTTTTCTTGGTTAGCTGTTTTTGTTGCTGTCTTTTCATTATAGCACTCATGTTGAGGAAAAAGCTTCTATTTCATGAAAAAAACTAATTTGAAAAATGGTATCAAGTTCAGGAGTATCATATTTCTCTAAATTAACAGTCTTTAAAGTAGTGTGGAAAATAGAGTCAGTCAGAAAGTATAATGTTCAAGAGCTGTGTGTTTGTGTATTTTCAAAGAGCTGTTTTTTGCTGTACACTGATGCTATTCACTTCAAACTCAGAATTGCAGTCTTCCATGTGGCAAAAAAAAACCAGAATTTGCATTGTTTTGCTTATCTTTTTTTTAGAGCACGATACTACAATTCATCAGACAACAGTGAGATCTAGTCATGGCTGTATAAACCCAGCCCAGCTGAGTGCTGTCACTTTTGGAACACCAAAAAAAAAGAAGAAAAAAAAAAAAGAGAAAAAGAAAAAGATAGAAATTTGAGAAAGAATCATGTATCTTGAACAGATATCCAGCTTGCAAGTTCCTACATAGACTGAAAATAAAAATGAGAAAGTTTATGCAAAACTTTTCAAAATATCATCATACTATTTTAGCTACAGCCCATCAAACTCCAGCTCTGATTTGAAAATTTTACATTTTTTTTACCATTGCTTCATCAAATGCCTAACTAGTTCTTTAACATCTTTCAAATTTTGCTATTCAGATTAAACACCCTTTAAAGTCATGTTCTAGCTACAGATGAGGAAAAATATATATAATTAAACTCACTTATTATGGAGAAAGCATGGGTATTGAAATGAGATTTAAATGTGGAAGTTCCTTCTGAGAATTATCGACACTGTCTATCCATCTCATATTGATATTATAACTATAGGAATCAAAGTCACTGTGTAATGTTTAGCTACCTGGCTGTATTGCAGAAGATGCAGCCTCTGCTGGAGACCATAAGCTTAAAGCATACCCTTTCCTACAGCAGTCTCAATCCGCCTCTTTCACATTCTCTGCACTGAGGTATATGACTCTCTATTCATCTGCAATGAATTTCATAGCCATTCATCTTTGTATCTTGTGGCTCTCTTTCGCATTATTCCACTTTCCGAGCATTAAGACATTTGCTTCCACCAAGCTTCATCGCTTGCGTTACTCACATAAAAGAACGTAAGAATCCAGAATGTAGGCATAATATCTTTAGCCATACCACCCTTTTTTAAAAAAAAGAAAAACAAACAAACCAACAAAACATTTCCTCCTTTTCAACCATTTTCAAAAATCTGATGAGCCAGTCTCACATTTATGTCACGGTTCACTACCTTAGACATAAACTTCTAATGTGTCACTCTGTCAGACGTTTACTGATATATTACTGATATTGATATATACTATACTGACCTGCTCTGGCTGTAATAGTCACAACGAATTATGGAGCAGTGAAGCATAGCACTCCTTGCTGATACTGGTTGTCTTTGGTCCAGCTCTGCTTTTCCAAATCCGCAATATTAGATCCTTTCAAAAGTTTCTAAAACTTCTAATCTCCTTGCAGCTCTCTGAGGTGCTGATACCTCCTTCTATTATCCTTCACTCTCCTCCTCATTCTCTGGGGTTTGCCTTCTATATTCATAACTGTTGTCAGCTCTTGCAGGTCGATACAACTTCTAGGTCATAGTGAATCTGCTTTGCCCTGGTTCTTGCACCATACTAGTAAAAATGGTGACAGTTAGCTAGATATTTTGAAAACACCCATTGCTTTCAAGAAAGCTTTCTAGATTACTCCTCTGGCATGTGTGGAAAAAGTGCTTGGAAAGGGGAAACTTAGAGAAAAACTAGGACCTAACAGAAGTTATGGCATTACAGCAGCTTCCTTGGGGTGATACCCAGTTGCCACTTCCAGGATGGCTGGTACGCACGGACTCTGCTCCTCCACGGTTCCCTGGGCAGCACAACCTGCCCTCCTCGCAGCTGCAAAGGGGAGTAACGGAGGATGGAGCAGAGTGAAGACACCGCGGCCAAACTCTGCTGCACGCCCTGTGCTGGGCTGCTGATCAGCCGCACAGGAGCTGTCCAACGGGAGATACATGATAACACATAACTTTGCTCATTATAAGCTCATTATAATGTCAAATCCCAAAAGTTACCCACCTCCAAGGTACAACCACTCCTCACTGAGCTCTAGATTTTCGATTGACTCTACCTTTAAATGAAAGCGAGAAACTTTTTCACCAATCAACAATAGTGACTATAGTCACTCAAGCTCCACCTGAATGTAAAGAAAAGTATAAAAGGTGAACTAAGGAGGGAAAAGGAGGGAAGAATCCATTGTAACTTTGGGGTCAGTCAACGGGCCGATCCCCGTGTTGCCCTCAAGGTCGGGACGCTGCCTGAGGAGACTCGACACTGAGAGCCCTCTCCCATCTTCCAGGGTGAATGGTGATTGCACATTTGTACATCCGAGCTAGCTAAAAACCCCACGCTGTAGTAGAAAATTTCCTGTATTGACATCTGAAACCTCCTTTGTAAATGTTGTATTTGAATAAACCACACTGTTTGTGAAGTTGACTATTTGTTTAAGGGGTGATCAGACCTACAGCTGACAGACTGTTCGTGAATCTGATACTGCCAAAGTTGAGCTTATAGTTGATCACACTATTTGGGAACTTGATTCCCTCCTAGGAAGGTGATCGGACCTACGGTCCACAGACTGATCGTGAATCCGATAGTGCTGGAGGTGGCCATATAGCTAACACAGTATTTGATATCTCCCTCCCCCCCGCCACCACAGCTTTCAAACTGCAACAACATGAAAGAAAGAATGTAGGATAATTTCTTTTTAAACTTTCATTCCTAATTTCACCCATATTTTTAATGCAGAGCAAACTCATAGGACCTACCACAAAAAGTGAATAACAATATTAAATGCTACACCTTAGCAACTCCTACAAAAAGTATGTGACTTCAAGTATCAATAGATACTCCATAGCTGCAACAGAACAAAGTTCTCCATATTATCCTACTTAAATTATGTAGGCTCCCTTCAGAAACCCTTGAAGATCCAGCATTAATATGTGGTCTAAGTAAGTAGAAAGAATTATTTTCTCAAGGAGAAAGGATCACCAAATCTTTTTTTTTTTTTTTTTTTTTTTTTTCCTGTGACTTAGATGAATAGCTGGGTATTTGACTTTTAGCTAGTGAAAATCAGGTGGAATGAATTACTGCTTGAAACTGATGGGAAGATTTTCTCCTAAAAGTCTACCAAATTCTTTCTCTTCCTACCCTGCTAGAAAGGTGCCTTTTATATAGCCCCCACTGCGGTTTACCTGGGTGGGCTGCAGACTTGTTTTGGGGAATTATCATTGCTCTTTTTTTTTTTTTTCTGAAAGACAGACATAGCTAGTACCTGGAGCAGGGTATGCCCATGGTGTTGCGGTTAGGAAGGAAATGTTGAGTGGGATCCCAGCTATACAGCACTTTTCTTAGGGCCCTTTTTTTCCTGAATTTTAAATTCTTCCTATGACCACATTTGACTTTGCTAGCTCTGTTCCATTTTTCACTGCCATCATTTCTGTAAAGTGGTAAGTAACAAGCTATCAGAGATCCCTTCCTGAAATTTATATTGTCAATACATCCCTTGCTCTGCACATTGTGTATCATTTGATGTTGTCTAGCTGGTGTTAACTCCCATAAAGCTATTGTGAAATCACTGATGGAGAAGGACTCTGGTCTAGCTTGATCATTGATCTCTTTCCTTGTAGCATTTTTTATGCACCCGTATAAGAGCTAAAGAAGCACAGAAATGTTAAACATCTTGCCTAAAGACCCATGTGTGTTTCATAGATGACTGAGACACTGGAGATATTTATAAACCTATCTGGCAAGTAAACTCCATTTAAAAAATACAGGCACAACAACAGCTACTGTTGTAAATGTAATTAAGGAGTCTCAGGGGTCCGACAAGTTTCTTGCTGAGAAAAAAAGAACAAATGTCTTGCAAAAGCCTTTTGCCTAGAGTAGCTTGATACATCATGCTATTTGCCTGTGAATTATATGCTGTCATTTAAACATAAGAGCATAAACCTACTGACTTTCTACAAAGCTTTTAAAATTTTAATGCATATGAAAAACTTCTTTCTTGCTTGATAAATGGTACCAAATTAATGTAAAATAAATCTTGGCATATGCACCATGCTCAGAAAGAAAGGAAGACAGACAAAAAGAAAAAAAAAATAGAGCCCATGTCTTTATTTTCCTTGCAGCTCCTAAAATTCTCTGTTGAGATTCTCTAGTTGCAGATAGGATATGACAAGATAACTCCCTAAGAAAAAAAGAAAACCAACAAAACATGTTTGGCAAGAAAATCAAAATGTTTCTAGAAGTAATAAATCAATAGATGCTGGGGGTTTCATTACGGTTTTCACATTAAAGGGTTGAAGAATAAAAAACAATGGTTGTCTAAGTTACGTTTGAATTAAATCAAGTAATGATTTTCAGAAAAGATGCAGCAGTAGCTTGGAATACCAAGAATTAGATTAAAATAATGAAATAATGTAATATGCATACCAGTGACCACCTCATGCTTTACATATTACAGAAATTCTAACTTCATTTTGTATATGTAATAAGATATGCAATCATTTTATGGAGCAAATTTTAAGTATTGAAATATTTCACTTATATTTTATTCCCAGTGTATTAGCTCTAATATTCAGTATCACATTTTTAAAACTGAAAACCTCAAAACCACATTATTAAAGCAATTGCACTATTAGAAATATAAATCATGTTTACTCTACCAGGAGAAAAAGAAACAACACATAAAAATAAGATGAATAGTTGGGCACCTCTTTATTCGTCTATAGATGTTTTGAGAAGTGCCACATACAGTTGTCCAAAAGATCTCAAAATTCCATTGAATTAATATCATATCTAACATCTCAAAATGGTCCCACTGAATAGTTTTAACATAACTTTAAAAATGAGTAAAATCATCTCAAAATATTTCACCTTAAAGTATTGTAGGCTAAATGTTTACAACATGTCTTAGGATTCTCAAAAACAATCAGACAAAAAGCATAAGGAAAGCTACAGAACTACTTAAATTGTTCAGATAAACAATATTTCAGAAGTTGCAATATTCAAACTATTTATTCATTATTTAGAGATCATTAAATCATTCTGAAAAACAAACAAAAAAACTTTCTCTTTTTATGCATTCTTTAACCAAATCTATTTACAATGTATTCTGAAATACTTATGATTTTGACAAAATAAGCATGCTGCTTGTGGAGGAAGACAAAATCTATTATCACATCAATGCAATAAGTCATAAGGACAAATCCCCTGAAGTCTGCTACTCAGCTGAGCAGTTATGTACACACAAGAAGTGCTCTCTGCGTCAATCCTTAATCATATGCCGAAACAAAGCAGTATTTCTCTGTTTTCTGAAACCTGAAACAAACAGCTAGCTATTTAAAATTGCCATAACTGAAAGATCATGGAATGTGAAAGTACTGTAAAATGGTTCTGAATGTGGAATAAACAGAGAATGTGAGATTTCTGGAGCTAGTGAATTAAGTTCAGCAACTTAGCTTCTCAGAAACATTTTGAAGAGAGAGTCTGGAGGCTAAGTCTTCAAAATGATACTTGGGAAACTGTAGAAGGATAAAGGCACTCTTCATCTTTTCACCGTTCATTTCAAATGCATTTATGTGTATTACTATCAAAATTCTTTAGAAAATGATTTGTATGTTTTTTTTCAAACAGATTAAACAGCCTCCCCTGAAAAAACACTTTTCAACTTCTTTTTTTATCTTTCTATAGCTTTAGCCAAGAAAATTAACTAGTATCACCTCATTCCAAACACCCGAACTAGGTCTGGGTTTTGATCAATCTTAGAATCTTAAAAACAAGAGGTTTTGGAGGTCTTTATTAGCTCATGTTTGCATTGCCACAAGGAACCTAAAAGTTTTACTTAGTATAGCAAAAGAAAAGTGGAAAAAAAAGAAGAAAAAGGATTAAATTGTTGTCACGGGGTTAAATAATTCTGAAGTGCTTTATTTACTTGGCTTACAGAAGTCAAGCAAAGGCACAGTGTTATCCAATTCCTTACAGTGCTTGGTAAGAGCCACAGGGGCATCCTTGTTGCTCCTATCTGCGTAGTGCTGGAGACCTGTCAGAGGAAAGTAGGAACCAGCCTTATCGAACTTTCATGTCAACCTCGTGTTACGTTTGCAGCAGTCTGCATTAGACGGGTGACTGCAAGTTGAGAGGAGAAAGTAAAAAGAAAAAGGCTTTCCCCTTTTACCAATGGGTTCAAATGTTCACCCTGTCCTTTCCATGAACCCAGTATTTATGGCAAACTCTTTTAGCCCATATATAATTCATGAAGAGATCCGTACAGAATAACATTACAGACAGATGATTGTGTGGCAGATTTTTAGAATTAAGAAAGCTTCAAGTTTCCTATGCTCATGTCACTGGAGTTAGAAATGTATTCTGCTAGAGTCAACCTAAAGTGAGACTCCTGTTACAGTATGTCAAAAAGTAAGTATAAGTAAGCTAGAACAAATACATGCATTACCAAATTATTTTGCATCAGCTAGCCTGCATTTATACGTAAACAAAATGCATTTAAAAAATGACAAACCCTTGCAGTTCTTGATTTTTTCTTATAGCATACCTAGGTTTTGCTGTGGCTCTACTGGAGTATAGCATGATTGGGATTACAGAACAACAGCAGTTCAAAAATTCATAATAAAAGTTTTTAGAGTATTTCCACCAGCACTTTAGTTCTCCTTTTCTATAAGGAAATCTAGAAGAGATTAAAACCTATCTTCACAAAAATAGTAAGAGTTGGAGAATTTGATCTCCAAAGTCACCTAAATCTTCTCCCCATATTTTCTTTATATTATTTATGTCCACACTAAACCAACAAACACGTTTCACATTTAATACATAAAACATATGAAGAATAATACCCTGTTTATACAACATCTAGTGTGAAATACAACTGAACAGATCACAGATGTAGCCCCCAGCATTGTTTCATTACCACAACCCTCATCTATTTTTCAGATCATGTGATAGTCCTCTTCTCCATACAAAATTGAATTAACTGTCTTAATAAAGGGAAAGCAAAGAAGAATTATTATAACTAATAGTGTAGCTCATCATCTGAGGAGGAGGTATTCTCAGTGTAAATAAATTAAAATTTAAAAAATAATGAGATCTGCTAATGGATTTTATCCTTGTCAATTAATGGTATTCTAGAAAAATCTGTAATAAAAGAAAAATATCTTCACTTATATGTTATATAAATATCCCAAAGTATTATAATTATACCCCATAGAAATAAGTTCTGAAATCAAATATAAAATGTTGCTATTAATCACAGAAAAATTACCATTTATGCACTGTAAAAATTTTAAGTTACTAATATCTCCATGTGCCATTGAAGAAATGACCAATCACCTTGTCAGAAGGTCATAATTATTTTATACGACACAAGCTTTTGCCCCCATCTTGAAAACTCCTACCCACAGGCATAATTTTATTGCTTTGATGCTTTACTACCATTGAAATGATATGCATACTCTTTCATTTTCGCTATCTCTTTCTCCACATCTTATTAGCTATCAAATAATAAATATTACACCATATGTTACCTGATGTCTATAGCTATAATCTTTTCAATAAAAATGAATGTAATTTATTCATTTTATGATTGGTATTATTTTAGAAGGCAATTCCGTGCACAAATTAAGTAGACAAAGTTCATAAACAGAAGTAATGTTCCTTGTTTCTCTGTTGGAAGCTGTGCTTTAGTATTTTGCTTGCAATATCAACTGCAAAGCTCATAATGACACTGAAATTAATAGTTCATAGTCCATTTTATACGCTGATATTTAATTAATGAGTGTATAGCTTCAAGTGCACATTATATTTTCCAAATGTATTACTCATATTGCTGAATATCACTTGATAGGCATCCAGAGGAGTCATTTTATGAGAACTATCAGTTAAATAAATAAATCTCCAACTTTGCTGGCTGCTTTGCATGCACTTAAGCTCTCTGCAGTGCCTTCGCAGATGGAACTATTCAAGCAGTAATCACAGGAGCTGGAACCATCTACAGAAGTTTCTCTTGAAAACTGACTTCAAAAAAGTTAGAAAGGATGTTGTGAGTGTAATGGAAAGAAAGCAGTTGTCAGAGCAAGGACAGTAACTATCTGCCTGAGTCTCAAACTTAGGCAAGCTGACGGTCATTTTATTTCTGAGAATATGTTGAAGTTTATGAAGATGGTAAAATATGGGTCGTGGAAGAAAGTACCTTCGCTTGTAGTTATACAAAAATGAAAGCCTTATAAATTCTCCTTTGAGTTAACCTTCATGAAAGAGGCTTAGTATACACATCATATTTAGGTACGCTTACCATTGGCTGTTTTCATAATACTTATATAAATGCCAGTGATGTTCAATGAAGTGACACATGGACTTTTTAGAGAAAACAAACCTATTCTTTTTTTTTTCTTTAGTCAAAACACAAGAAATGAGTTAAGATTCGTAGATTTTGGTCCTAAAAAAAATCATGATAACTATGTATGTTTCCTTTTGGCATGATCCATGGCATTGAATTTCCCACAATGATCCCTGCATTGTGTGGATGAGCTAAATATCATTTAGCTTAATCTGCTAGAGAAATGGATATAATAAGAGGAGTAAAAAAAGACTTCACTGCTATTACCATAATGGCCCTACTAAATAGTGTATTTAATATTTGGCTGATGATAAAAAACAGATTGTTCTTTAGGACAACCTTAGTCAGCTTGATTATGATAAACTAAGCAGAATCTTGCTATTTTCATTTTTAAATGTAGATTATTAGATAAGAAGTATATTTTTACCCAAGAAATTGTCTACTAAAATGAAAATCTTGCAGAAGATGTATCTATTTTGTCACGAACACTGGGAAACCAGAAACATTTCTTTTCTCAAAAAATCTGCTTTTCTCAACAATATATACCTTTCTTTTTATAAAATAAGGAGGTTTTGGAAAATAAGGAGAATTAAAATCAAACATTAAAGTAACATTAAACACACTATAAATGGGTTACCCAAGTAACAGACCATACTTTTCATTCAATTATCTGAAGTTACTTTAAAAAGGATTAGCAGCTCCTCACATCTTACAAGCTGTAAAATCAATGGAGTCACTTTTAGAAAAAAAAGAAGTATTTCCATACTTGGGCTGCTCAGATTCTACTTTGCTGAGTATACATTAAAAATGTACAGACCAATAGCTAAGCAGATAACAGCAGGTGAACTTCTGGCCCCGTTGCAGTCCACGGGAAGTCTGTCATGATATCAAAGGCATCAAGATTTCATCCTCTAACTCTACTTTCCCATCCATCAGAAAAGCACTTTCACCCTTTCACACACTGAACCTAATGACAAAGCAACTAAAGGTTTTGGGCGATTCTGAAGTCCACTCTGTAAACTTTATTTATTTATTTATTTTTTGAGAGGCACTGGCAGCTTTCAAAGTGTGGATTATCAGTCAGTCTTCTGTAGTTGACAAAGCAAATCAGAACAAGTAAAGTTGAATGTGTGAATAAAGTACAAGTTAAAAGAATGTAGTAACAACTATGAAGATGCCAAGAAAAAATCTGTATTTAAATTAGACATCTGTGTCCTATTTTTAAATATTCATCATTGTAAGTGATTCAGCATGTTCCTCCCTCCTGTCAGAGTACACATATTTTAAAACCTTTTCAGTTTTAACACTTTCACTACCATATGCATTACCAGAAGATTTTTCTTCCTTAAAAATGTATTCATGTCTACAGTTTTCATCACCAGCATAACAGAGTCATGATATTTCACTAGGCTGGTAGCTGTGGTCAGGATTTCATACTGAAAACAGAAACTGCAAAGAAAACTTATTTCTCAGAATCTGTGTAAGAAAATAAACTGTACTATTAAAATAAAATATAAAATACAAAATACATAGGTCAAGCACATGACCAAGCAGAGGATATGGTGTTCTTCCTTTACAGATCACCTGTTCTCTTTATGTATTTCTGATTCATGGGCACCACCTAAGATGGGAGAAAAAAACTTAGAGTGGCTAAAATAGAAGAACGTTCCTGAACAGAGAATAAAACCCCAAAAACTTACATGGTACCCCCAACAACCAAGACATGATAGGAGAAGAAACACTACCTGTTTATTTGAAAGACAGTTGAATGGAAATAAGTTTAGAAATAAATGCATAGCAGGATAAATCCTAAACGGCATTCATTGTGCTCTTTTATGCAGTTACACAAGGTGTTCTTAACAATTCTTTTTGGCCTTGCAATCTGTTAATTGATGTGTTATCTGAGATAAGAGGGGGAAATGAATTTATTTTAAATAAGTTTGATGAATATACCAACCCAAAAGTTAACTCAAAGTTGACAAGTATTGCATTTTGTAAAGAATTGTAAGATCTGAATGCCTGTGAGTTAATTAGAGTTTCTGTCAAAGAATGATGAAATGATTTGGGATTGGGGAGCAACTCCATTCAGTACATTGAAATTTCATGAACAATCAATAAAGCAGGGAACTAAACTTGATTAAAGCAAACAACAAACAAACAAACAAACTTTTGATTAGTCTTGGGCCACAGAAAAGGGCATAAACCCAACTCATGCTTCTGTCTGAAAATAAAGTAGTCAGTAAAATAGGAAAGATACTACTTGCTTTCATGAAGCTACAATAGCAGAAAATATCTGTTGTCAACAAACTGACTGCAAGCTTGTAAACAAAGGGAACATTTGGATGCACCTGCCAAATGAAGATCAGCAAATCCAGCTGCTTTATGAATGTGTCATGAGTCTAGCAAGGAACGCAGTACATTCTGTTAATAGTACATGTCATATATGTCACATACTAATAGGCCTGCAACCTTTCTTTTTACTAAATTATAAATTTGTCATGGTAGATCTCACCATCTAGAACTGATGAACCTCCACATTGAATCTCACTGGGCAGCAAAGATACCCATAAACATTTACCCATGTATTTAGGTGTGTTCTTATTCTAAAAGACCTGTATAAATCAACTTCGATGAACAGATTTCACTACAAAGGACTAAAACTAAAGAATATGGATTTACAGCTTGCTGATTTTGATAAGGTGATATCTGGTTTTGCTTTGTTTGCATTTTGGGAAAAATACCTCTGAATGTTTGTATTTCCCCTTCTAGATTCATTTAGCTGTTACAGAAATAGCTTATGTTTATCTCCCTGAAGATTCTTGAGTTTGCTTAAATCACTGAGGATAGGCAATTAAGGAGGCTAATTGTATTGCTGAAAACAATAATTAGACTTTTTCTTCTTTCTTTGCTTTCTGTTTCTTATTTTGGTCCTTTTATTGTTTCACTGGAGGTGAAAATCACAGCAGCAAGGCTGTAATTGGAGTAAAGTGTTTAAATATCTATCCAATAAGGCAGGTTCTATTCTTTCAGCTTCTTGGCTTGAATAGATATCATATGATTTCTATCATTAAAGTCTCATAATTTATGTAGAAAAAAAAAGAAACTATGGTAAGATTCTGTACTGACAATAAATGTGATTAACTCCAGTCACTATGTGAAATACTTAAGAAAATGGTGTCAGCAGCAGGGCAGAAGATGAAGTGCTCTCTGCGTTATAGGTTTAGAACTTATAATGTATATAACATGATCCACAAGTCAGTGATGTGGAGTAAAAACATTTTTTTTTTCACCAGCAGACATAGATTGTTGCTTTACATATGAGCCTTTCCTGAGACAAGAGTCTAAAAATATATTTTTTGCAATTATATGCTATCTCTTGTAGTTTATACGTGAGTTTAAAATATGTTATTTTGCTCTTTGAAGTACCATCCTCCAAGATATGAACTGAGGTTTACCTTTAAGTTTAGAAACAGATAGAAATCACACAGGTGGGTCAGATGAATATCAAACCATTTATTACAGTGGAGGCTTAAAGCAAGTCTAACTGTAGATATCTACTTTTAGATGTCTTAATCTGAAACAGAACCCCAACAGTGATGCACGTATGGACTGTCAATTTAGGAAATAATAATAACTTTCCAGAGAGCTTTCTAGAGAAATAGAAGCGTAGCATAATATGAGATCATATGCTATTATAAGCTATTTTTTTATTGTTTCTGTAGTCATAAGACACTTTCAGAACCATTGTTGTAGAATATGTAATACCATATTTGAAAATGCAGACTCTCCATACATAAATATATAGGCTCAAAAGAACATATAAGAAATTTTGTCAAGAGGAATTATGCGTCCTTAGTTTCATCTTTTTTTAATATATAATATATGTTTTATTTACTTATTGATGCTAAAGACTAATACTTCAGTATTTGCTTTCCTTATGTCTCTTTCACAGCTGTTGGAAGACTTAAACTCAACCAATTAGCTGAGAATCAAACTGTATGCTAACTGAGCTTCCTCATGAAAGTCTGTAATTTCTTAGAATGCAGTTTGGCTCAGTGATGAGGGTGACAGAGCCCTGGCACAGGCTGCCCGGAGAGGTTGTAGAGTCTCCTTCTCTGGAGATCTTCCAAACCCACTTGGACACAATCCTGTGCCATGTGCTCTCGGTGACCCTATGTGTGCAGGGGGGTTGGACTAGATCATCTTAAGGTCCCTTCCAACCTTAAGGATTCTATGATTCTATGAAAAGGATTCTATGATTCTATGAAAATGGATTAAAAGAGGAATAAGAGCTTTCTCTACATTTCACAGTGAGAAAAGAGTTCAGTGCTATTTTAAAAAGTTTGTGATGGAGGAGCTTGTCATCAAGAATCAGAAGAGCTTTCAATTCAGTATCAGAAGGCTGATACTGAATACAATCTCAGCTCCTCTTAAAAATCTAAAATTTAATTTCTAGACTCACCCCATTTTTCCCTTGTTTATTTTTCTGATATTGTACTTCCCATTTAACAAGTGTATAGAAATCTCAGAGTGATCTTTCCAGTCATATAAAAAGACTATAATTTGTATTGATTATAGAGACAGATTTTATCTAGAATGATGAAGATGCAAACAGTTGGGAAAATTTACATTCTTTTGCTAACCTGCTACATTTCAAAAAAAGCACATATTGTTTTAATATTCATAAGGAAAGGGTGTGTTTCCTGGCGAGCAGGCCTTCAAAGACATTGTGATAAACTGGAAAATTTTATCTTTCATCAAGCTAATTTCATCTTTCCTCCACAGAATTGTGGAAATGCACACATTTAAATTTGCATGCATTGTAAAGCTACCTAAAAGTAAACACTTTTCACTCTCAATATTGCTTCCTTACTTGCCTTGCAAACGATTCATATTTTATATATAAAACAGACTGTTTTTTCAATGTGTTACTGATGTTGCATCCACAGCACAGGCACAGTCTTAAGGTCTGTCAAAAAGGCTGGATCCAGGTTCCTACAATGTCCAAAGATGAGGGACTCAAGCATGAGAGCTCACCCTCATTAATTCACTCTCAACTCCTCAGTTTCCTTCTTGCTTATAGTGGCTGCTTCAGCAGCCTTGCATTGCACTTATTTCTCTTTATCTGACAGGCCAGCAACCCTAAGGATTTTAGTGGACCTCCAGAGCTATGTGGGAAGATTACCTACAAGTAGTTACATTTTATGGAACAACTTCCCAATCATATGACCATATCATTAAAATTGCTTTCTGAAATATGTTTTACTGAGCTCTATTCACAGTTACGCTACAAGGCAAACATCATTGAAACAGCAAGGTTACAAACCTCACTGCGGTAGCTGAAAGACTCTTCTCTTTGCTCCCAGGAGAAACATTGATCAAATACACAAAGACTTATTTTAGGCAAGACTTTAAAATTCAAAAAACATTCTTAGGACACTATATGAAGAGGTCAAACACAGCAGACTCCTTAGCTCACCCATTGAGAACTTGCCACCAAGTCTCTCCTTTTCTTTTTCTTAATGCCAAAGTATCAGTTACATTCATGGCGTTCACACAGCTCTGAACAACTTAGCACAACAGGGCATTTTATTATTATTTTCTTCCATTATAGATTAAATTCCCTGACAACGAAGCAGTGTAAACTTGTAACATCCATCTTGCACGTACTCGACTTTGTTATGATTGCAATAAATTAGGATGTAAAAACACAGTTAATGCCCACTGATACCCACTGAGTGCTTGGACTTATTCCTGTCCATGTTTAATCCTGTTTTCAAGACCCTTTTCTCTCCCCTTCCACTTTTCTTTTCTGAGATGACAAAAGAAACTCAGGTGATCATGGCCTAATGCACCACACTCCATCTGTCTTGTATTAATTAAATCAGAAGCTGTGGAGCAGGGGTAGATCAGCATGCTATAGCCTGCAGCCTGAGAAACAAAAGAAGTGACTTGTACAGTATGGAGGGAGACTAATGGGAAAAAAGCATTCCTGCATGTAGCAATCTGCGCTCCCTACAATGTTACTTATCATTCTGTCTAACTTCAATAATATTCTTAGCATGAGATGTCTAAGATTAATGAGGCATTTATTCTCGATAAGAAGCTATCACAAAGAATACATTTTCCATCAACTTTTTTTACCGTTAAATTAATAATTCTAACTTTTGGCAAATAAGGGATTCAACAGTGGCTTATAGCAGATGATGAGAAGCTAGTCTGTCTAGTAGGTTTGCATCTTGGAATGGGTCAGCATTCATTTTTTTGCTGCATGTCCAGACAACACTGTTAGCCAAAAAACCCTCGATTCTCAAATTGTCTTTTCAGGCATCTGATGTTTGCCTAGTTGGAGGTGGGATACTGATGTAGGTGACCTATGGTCTGATCCAGTGTAGTTGTTTGAATATTATGTGGACTAATGATCTCCAACATTTGCTATCTTTCTTTTGCTATGTGGCTGATCTTGAACAGAACTCCCTGAGCCCTCCTTCGCCTCCTTCCTCCTTAATTTGTGATGTATCAAAATCAGGATGCATGTTTAAAATAAAGGCAAGTGTACTTGTGGACTAGTCCCAGTGTGTTTCCTTGTGTTCCAACCCATTTAACTTCTTGTTAGCCACCCAAATTTTTCTTGTTATCTCATGAGCATTTTCTGAAGGGTGGATAGCCAAGACATGCGTTGATCAGAGGTTTATGTAAAGGAAATATCCTGAGCTGACCATTAGAGGGATCCGCAATCAAAGAGTCAGGCCCTCAAGAGACTGACAGTCCCTGCACCAGTTCTGCAGTCTTTAGCAATATTCGGCCACTCTATCATCCTGACAAATGTCTGATAAAAACACCTCGAGTCCCCCAGCTTCTTGCAATGGATGGCCTGTGGAAATCTCAGAAATCTTGTTGACTTCCCTGCCGTGGTGAGCTTAATCAAGAGCTAAGATAGCAGCAAGTACTTATTAAAATAAGCTGCTCGATGACAGTGGAAGTAATTTTGTCATCTCCTCCCTGCAAAACAGTACCTCCAATGCCTGGTCACCTCAGCTATCACCATGCTGCCCCAAACCCTTTGATCTGTCCCATATTCTTAGTTTCTCAAAGGGCAAGAGGGACTTTCTTACCAGACACCCATTTCTCTTTTAGAAGCTTGTGACTGTCCTTTCTCTCACATAGTCTGATTGCTTTATAGAATTAAACTAAACAAGGAGTGATTGGTTTTACCTCGGGGTTTGCTGGGGACAGTTGTTTCTTTGTCAGTTTTATAAAAAAAAGCCTCTGTGTTGGGAGGCTTCTCCGCTTTTAAGTTTGTCATTTGGTTTGGTAAAATATATTGGGTTCCCCAGTAAAATGTATTTCTATTTAAAGAGTTGTCTGGCTTTAAGGACAAGTTTTTTTGTTTTGGCTTGGTTTTTGTTTTCACTTGGATATTCCTGATATTATAGTTTCTTCATTTTCCTTGAGTACATAAAGAAGCTATCCTCGTAGGACATGAAAGATTACAAGTAACAGCAATAGGAAAAAGCAGCAAGAGCCAGACAGTAGAAGCACTCTTTTGTCTGGACTAAAACAGGCAAGTGCTTCCAAGAGTCAGCAGAGAGCAGAGACATATCTGTGGCAGAGAGATATCAATATACCAGTAGTCACTTAGTCATTCTGCATGATCTGAAAACACTGATTATCATTCCACTGTAGTATTTGTAAGCATGTTAGTTTTGTACCATGAACCCTAACAGCTTGCCGTTTATAGGAGTTATATTTTGAAAGAAGCCTATCTCTTATTATATTTTACTAGGTTTAATAGTACAGGCTCGCTCTGGGGAATATATCTATACTGAAAAATGTAATATCATTTTTTCCAGTACAAACTACCACTGTCTTATACCACAGAAAGACAGTGAACTTCTAATTCTAAGTTTAAAATATTGTTTTGCTTAACCTCAGACAAACATCATTATAGCAATTCATTGTATTAATCCTCATCACAAAAAAACCCATCCCTTGGGTCAGCAGATTAATTATTTATTTATTGGTCTCTCAATACTTCTCTTAAACTGGCAATTCTATCCATCAGACTCTCTTTCTTCAAATATACCTTTCCTGTATTGTCCCTTATATAAGTTTGATTTAAAATCTATTTGGAGTCATTTTGCTTGTCAGTTTAAATTATTTAATAAGTCAAAAAGGCTACTTTCATTTATGAGCTCTATAGGCATAGTTATCCTACCAATAAAGTGAAATTAAGTATAGCCTCAGAAAGGATGAAAACATACACATATATATTTGCATAACAACTACCATATTTTTTATGTCTGCCACATCCTTCATCATGTCAGGCATGATTTAAAGAACTTAAACATTTAGTCATCTTCTCCAAGTTGTATTCTTTGACAGTTTTAGATGCTATCTGCAGCCAAAAATGTGTCTTTTCAGCTTATTTTTTGAAGCTGGTAGTTTTATTAAACAAGACATTTTTGAATGAAGATCTATTTGAAATAAACTGTGTAGCTTTCTCTTAATATATACGTGGAAGCATGGGGGATTGAAAGAGAGAACTACTTCGCTGGGATCACACAGGTTGTCTGTGGAAGAGAAAAGAATTGCTTTCATACACCTTTATTCCCAGACTGCAATACCAGGAATGGCACTCCATCTTTAACTGATGTTTGATATAGCATCCTGACTGTCAGATTTCTAAGCAATCTCCCAGTGCAATGGGAAATTAACTAATTTCAGGGGGATAAAAGACTAAAACCCACTGTTTTTCGCTTCTTATTTTGCATTATCATTAACAATTCTGACAGAATCAATAATGTGCATTTTCAATTTGTGGTGTAGATGCACCACCAATTACTATTGGTATATCCCTCAGGAAATCTTTCTTTATAAAAAAAAAAAGGGGGGGGGGGGAAAGCAAGAACAAAGACACTTGCAAAGCTTGAATATCTAAAGCACATTTAAAAGGAGAAATGAGCTATAAGCAATGTCTTTGCTTTCCCCATGGAATTCTCAAGTACTTGCATTTGATGGGACGAAATCAAGTGAGACTGTTTCTGCTATAAAAACAAACATTTACAGATTGACATTTACACAGTAACCAATTTATAAAAAGCTACTCTCACTGTGATTTGTCATGTCTCACTCGTTGTTTTGCCCATCTCTGTAAAATGGACAGCTATGCTGAAAGGAACCAAAGACTCATTTCAAGGTGAAAGTACCTTCTATAGAAATAGTAAAATTAAAGTATACAGAAGAAAATATAATATTTACAGAATTATCTGTAAATTAAATGCATTTTCCTAGAGTTCGTAAAAAAAGGTTAGAACTGTTGAAGCAGAAAACTATTTCTGAAGAAAGGATAGATTAATAATCTACCAAATTTAACAATTTACCCTCCTTCCCTAGCTGCTTCTATGTTTATTTGTTGCATTGGTTTAATGTGGATAAACAATTCAGAGCTAAAAGGGCATCTTATATATTTTCCACATGAAAATAGAGAAGTGGATGTGGCAAGCATCAGGGAAAAAGACTGGTCAGCAGAAAATCACACAAGAAACTTTAGTAATATTGTAAGACATTTCATTAACACAGGACAAAACAGAACTGACGTTGTTGCGAGCACATGAATATTGGTTGCATTTTTGATGTAACTGAGAGCAAATAGCCAGATACTATACCTGTTATGTTTGGAGGAAATACAACATGTACACTCTTGACTTTTCATTTAGGGTGCAGTGGTCTGGACTCTAGAACAATTGTTTGAACATATCGATTGGCAGTAAATAAAAAAGAAAGATGCAATCCATTTTTCTCTGTGTTTTATAGGCTTCTAGTCCTTAACCCATATGCCTCTGTTCTGATTATAGAAAAGATGGGAAGGAGAGAACAGTTTGTAAAACTAGCTCCAAATATGGGAATATGTGACATACAAAGTCCAAATACTTTTGCTTTTCTCAAAAAGATAACGTTTATCCTCCAGCAAACTTAAGCTACATATAACATGATCAGATATCAAAAAAACAACTGCATACATTTCTAATAGTTGAATTTACTAGTACTTTGACACTGAGTTTCACTGCAGTTTTAATACACATTACTGATATAAAAAATTAAATCAGGACAGATTTTTTTTTCTTATTGGCTTTATCATAAGTGATAAAGGACTAGGATTCCAATAAAGCTTTAATAAAATATGATCCAGCATATTTGTATTTATATTTTTTGTGAATGAGCTGAAGCCTATTTCTTTCTCTGATAGTTATTAATAAATAGACTTTTCATGCCTGGATCTTGTGAATGAGACATGGCAAAGTAGGATCAAGCTAAGAAAGAGAGCTTTGAAATTCTAGAAGCAACAATTTGCAAAGACATTATTGGCTTCCTCAAATAATACACAGTGGATTAAAATACTGAATAAAAACAAAATCTAACAAATTGAAAAGCATATTTCAAGTTTAAATGTTGTTTTACCTTTATCAGTTTTTGTTTAACACCAAGTCTGTCCTGGTGCCACTGCTGCAGCCACCACTCATTCATTTGACTTCAATCTTATTAGAGGAAGTTTTCATAAGAGAGCAGGAGACAAACAGGATCCAGTGAAGCTGGACTACTTAGAACAGATTTGGAACAACTAACCACTGCAATGGAAAGCAGAAATCACAAAGGTGCCACTGCTAGCTGCTCCCAGCTTTGGATCATTTTCAAGAGATAAAGTTCATACTAGCAGCTCAGAAATCAAAGGGATTAAAAAGCTTTTATCAGATACCTAATGTTTTTTAAAAATATATTAATTATAAATATTATTTTTTCTTCTTTTTCTGGACTTTATTGATTTTCCTTACTGTACTTTAGTAAAGTAAAGTAAAGACTTTATCCTCCCTGGCAGACACTGGAAATAATGATATTAAAATTGATCTTGTATGTTCAAGGCAGACATTAGCCGTGATATCCATTTTTTAATGGAAGGTATATACAATACTAACCACATGGATCTTAGTCCATGTCAGTCTCACATTTTGAATGAGATTTGAGAGAGATGATGAAGCACAGAGCAAGATACACCAGAGTTCAATGCCGGCTCTTATGTTAATGGACTGAAGGACTCCAAGTCACAAAAGGATCAATAAGAATGAGGCACCTTAAAAATATATATTCGCGGCTGTTCTTGAGCCAGAAAGTTTTCTGATTAATAAGAGAGGGGCAGTCAAGTATACGAAAAGGAAAAGACTTTCCTTGCCCTCTATCACCTTCAAAATGAACAACATATATTCCCATAAAATACAGTAATTGGTGCCTTTCCGGATCTTGGGTTTCTCAATTCTCTAGTAGCAGAGAGAAAGCGAGTGCCTGTCTCACAGATATCTTACAAAGCCAGGCAAGCTTTTGGGGCAAAGTAGAAAGGGAGTTTTGCTTCAATGATCTCTGCTGTGTCCTTCCATTCAATACTAAATAAGTGTCAGACAATTAGAAATGGAACAGCGGATGCGTAAATGATACTGCCTTCCCAATAAATTGCTAATACCTGGATAGTGCTGCATGACTGGAAGCATACTGTTACAATAACTGCAGTACCAATTTCTATTTCTGAATAATAGAGTATATGAAGAAGATCAATGTAGCACTGGAGCCATGAAACAAACAATCATGATTTTTTCTCATGTATGATTTACTTACTTCTTTTTTCCAAAATTGAGACATATTTTACCTAAGCTTTTCAAGAGCAACATTTTTTTTTCCTCTACTCTTGACAGAAGTGTGTTCTATTTTTGCAAGCATTGTCGTCTCTGCACAGTATTTAGTGACTGTTAAACAGCAAAAGAAAGTTCATGCCAGTTCTTGTAGGGTAAAATTCAACCTCATTGCTACCAGACACTTAAAATGCATTTGTCAGGAGTAGCACATAAAATAGTTAAGCAGAAATTTTGTTAGTATAGGCACATTTTGTTATAACAATTTGTTCAGAAGAAAGGAGCATCCTCAAAGTATATATTCATGTTTATTTGCATTATTTATTTCATATAGACCACTTTTTACCATCTGCCACATGGAAAAAGAGAGCTTTCAAAGGAATTCTGGAATATTAATGGCGTTCCCTCAGCATCATCATTCAACACAGGTGGCATTTTTAGCTTCTAAAACTAATTAAAATGTATATTTTAAAGAAGATCAGTGTTTAACTGAAGAGAATAGCATGCGCAGGACATCTCTTTAGTGTTTCAGAGGTCACAGCATGAGACTGATCTGGCAAACTCCATCTAAAATAACCCAGCACTTATGAGGAAGCCTAGGAAAGAATATATAAAATGGTGAATGTCATATTTGATACCAAATTTTAAAGCATCTGTAACCATATTGTGGACCCCACTGCATTTTTTAAACTGGCAAATGAAGATAAAGAACAAACTTATGCATGTCTTCCCACTTAAAAGTACTTTCGCAGTGAAAATGTAAGATTAGTACAGAGTAGCAGAATCATATATTTTCCATTCAGCTTCAGTGGTTTTGAAGTTTGGCATCCAACCTTCTACATTAATGGCATTTTTATTTCTTTCTCTTTTTTTTTTTTCTTATTTTCCAGAATAGGCACCAGGATTGGAAAAGGAGAAGGAGAAGGAGGTACTGAACAAAAGGTGAAGAGTCATGCAGGACACCTACTGCATCGTTTTTTTTATTGCAGACTGCCTTGGGCACTGCTGCAGTGCTGCCCACCAAGAAAGGAAAGTGGAGCCCTGATATAAATGTAATGTAATGTTCAGTAAATGCCACCTTCTCCTGCAGTCACACCTCCTCTTGCCTGCTCAAATGGCAGGGGGTTCGATGGCAGTTCTTGTCCCAGCAGCACATCGACAGGTTATTCACACTGCCCTTACAGAGAACGGGTCCTTCCTAGGAGGTATAAACTGGGATTTAAAGGCAGAATACGACACTTGTAACTGTGTGGGAAAAATCTGAACAATACTTCTCGTTCTGTGTGCACTATAAAATACCTTTAAGTAAAGATGCTTTAAAAGGTTTGCTTTTGTGTTGCTTTTCCCTGAGCTGGTGTCATAATGAGAGTATTTTGTATGATTTTAAAGACAAAGTGATTAAAAACCTCTTTCAATTTTCCTTTTTTTTTTGGTGGTGTTTTATCTGATTCTTTGAAGAGGTATGAAACTGAGCCCAGTAGGTGTTGAGAAGGCTTATTATAACCTGACAGAAATCTATCTAATCCTGGGGCTTTACTAGCTATAAGGGAATTGTCTTATTTATTTCCATTAAATCATTAACTGATTGTAATGTTACTTTGGAGCATATGGCAGCCTTGGAAATAATAATAATAATAATAAATGGAATCAATAGTCTAAAGCCTTTTTGTCTTATCCTGAATCTGTGGATAACTTCAAAGAGCAACCTGGAGTGCTCAATGACATCCTTTGCAACCAGTGATGGGAATGCTATTGTTATCTTGTTGAGCAGACGCAGGCAAAGAGATTCTCCTCAGCATTCATTCAATGGCTATCGTCTGAAAGCTTCCATATGATTTTCTGAGATTCAGGACTAATTATTAGACAATAACCTTTTTGAGTAATAGATAGAAGCTGCAATCTAGTAACAGTCATTCAATTATTACTTCTTTCGCAGAGATTTATCTGGTTAAATGAAGGTGTCTGCATCTAAGATAGTTGTCTTAAATACCTTTATAACCACAATGGACCTACTCTATGGAGCCAATGGCGCCTTGTGAGTGATTTGTCTCATGCTGAAAGCCATTTGTTTACACACAGTCAGATAAATGCCCTCTCTATTCCATTGGTTCTATTGACTAGATCTCCAATGATTTTAATGGAAAAATAGACAATTATCTATGATGCAAATAGCAACCTGTAGGTGACATAAATCTCACATTAAATAAATGATTCATGACTCAGTTCAATCCAGTGTCATAGAGTACATCACCTTTAGGGAAATTCACTGATTATGATTTAGCTCTAGAAAAGAAAAGGAACCTCTGCTTAAGCAGAGCTACATACTTAAGATTCACTGTGGTCTACCTCTGAATCAAAATCTTCCAATATAAGAGTCTGCAATAATATTTGGCATAACAGAAGTTGATGTAATTTGTCAATCTGTATGTCACTGAACACAAGTGATTTCTCTTGCTTATACTGTGAAAAGAGAACAGGCCCATGTAAAGCAGCAAGGAATGGAAGAGAAAATATGGCTTGAAAATAGCAAGCAGTGGCCAGAAAAAAAGATGAGGAAAATATTTATTATTGATGCATTTTAAAGCCTCTCTCGTGCTGGAGAGAGGGAGTGACATTTTACAGGAACTCTGTGCTGATGAATGAAGCTCAGCCTGCACAGCTAGGTTTCCTTGCAAGGAAAAACCTGTTATGTATTATTATATTACACTGCAATAAAAGGGTGTGCTAATATAACTATATTGCTGATATAAATATAAATATAACAGAAAATGTGTGAGAAGGCTAAGCAAAAATACTAGAAGAAATATATGATAGATCAAAGGAGTATGAAACTAGACACAAATATAGAGAAATTCATCACCCTGTAAAAAGAACCATGAGGCGTTTAAACAAGGTAAGAAAAAGCATCAATTGTGTACATAATAAAGAATGAAAGAGTATATGCTACAGCAACATCCTTGGAAGGAAAACAGGAAACCTGAAAAAAGTTTAGAGTGATCCTCATAAATCTGGAAGTTTAACAACAAAAGAGAAGAAGAAGCTACAGCGAATTGAGTGTGGGAGGTGGACGGAATGCTAGAAGATAAGAAAAAGTAAGGAAGACTACCTGGGAAGGTACTCAGGTCTCAAATGATTTTTAAGGATTAGAATACATATCTTCTATCATCTGGAATGTGCTGCAGATTCAAATTTTCTGGGGCTCCAATAGCAGTGTTAGTACCTGCTGTATTCAGCAGTTTCTTGGGTAATTTCCTCATATCTGTCAACATCCAAAAAAAAAAAAAAAAAGACCTTTCTAACCTCTTAAAACTATTTTAAACACAGAAAGTCTTTTTAGGAATTGAAATGTGTTTGTTCATCTATCAGTGTTTGCAGCAAGTAAACATGATGTCAATTAGCCTTGCTAATGTGAAATCATTACCAGTTCTTGGGCAGGAGAAAGAGTTCATCAGCTCAAATAAACATTCTGTGTGTTGCAATATATCTTACTGCTGGATAAGAACAATGCTGGATGTTTAACTAATTAGTATTTGGTTGGAGTTTTCTAAACTTACGGCATGAATCCTTCAGGAGTTTTAAGAAAGATTTTTAAAGGCACATAGGTCAATTACACAGTGGCCCATCCTTTAAGATTAGTCATGTAATTCATTCTCATATACCTGAAACTCTCCATCTTCATTAACAGTAATGAAGTAAAATATACAGAATGAAACCTAAACTTTAGTAAATAACTTACTGTTTATTCCAATATTTTAAGCAGTCCAATTCTAGGCCACTGAGCTTTATCTGTTAACTTTTGCCATGTCATAATTTGCTAAAGGAAAAATAACTATTCCCATGGATGAGTCAGGAGTCAGTTGTGCTAGGACCTGAAAAAATGTAAAGCAAACAAACAAAAAAGGCCTTTGCTCAAGTTTAAAAACAAATGCCATTGAACCCACAATTTCTGAATAGACTTCAGTATAGCTGCAAGGGGAAAATAATCAGCTTTCCAAGGATGGAAAATCACTCTACCTCTAATGGAACATCAGTGCACACTTTGACAGCTGCCGTCTAAAGCTGATTCAGAGACCAAAAAGGAGGCTGTGGCAAAAGATAAAAAATTTCCTCTAGATGATTCCTGTTCCATATACAGACTCTTAGACTGTGGACAGCATGGATATGTTCCAGATGAACTTTTTGCTGTTTTGCAGTTGAAAACTAACAAACAATCCTGTGAAATGTTGCAGTTTGAAAGCCATAGTGGTCGTGGGGGTTGGTGGAGAGGAGATATCAAATCAGTATCGGATTCACAAACAGTCTGTGGACCGTAGGTCCGATCACCTTCCTGAATCGAGTTCCCAAGTAGTGTGATCAGCTCTAAGCTCGACTCTGGCAATACCGGATTCACAAACAGTCTGTCAATTGTAGCTCTGATTGCCCCACCGCCAAAAAACTCCTACTGCAGCGTGGAGTTTTTGGCTAGCTCTGATGTACAAATGTGCAATCACCACTCACCCTGGAAGATGGGAGAGGGCTCTCAGTCTCGAGTCTCCTCAGGCAGCGTCCCGACCTTGAGGGCAACAGGGGGATCGGCCTGTCAACTGACCCAAGAGTTACGATGCTTTTTTCCCCCCTTCTTCTCCTCCTTAGTTCACCTTTTATACTTTTCTTTGCATTCAGGAGGAGTTTGAGTGACTATAGTCATACTTATTACTGTTATTGATTGGTGAAAAAGTTTCTCGCTTTCATTTAAAGGCACAGTCAATCGAAAATCTAGAGCACAGTGAGGAGTGGTCGTACCTTGCAGGTGGATAACTTTGGGGATGGAGGTGTGTTTTGACATTACAATGAGCTTATGATGAGCAAAGTTCGAGCAAAGTTCAAGCAAAGTTCATCCAAAAGGGGTGATTTGTCCCCTTTGCTGGCTCAGCACCAAACAAGTTATCGTGTATCTCCCGTTGGACAGCTCCTGTTTGGCTGATCAATGGCCCAGCACAGGGCGTGCAGCAGAGTTTGGCCGCGGTGTCTTCACTCCGCTCCATCCTCCGTTACTCCCCTCTGCAGCTGCGAGGAGGGCAGGTTGTGCTGCCCAGGGAACCGTGGAGGAGCAGAGTCCGTGCGTACCAGCCATCCTGGAAGTGGCAACTGGGTATCACCCCAAGGAAGCTGCTGTAATGCCATAAGGCCCTAGTTTTTCTCTAAGTTTCCCCTTTCTCAGATCATTCTTCCACAGACCATTCAAGCCCCATTTTCATTAATATAAGCCTACTCTTGCAGAGATAGCATATTAAAATCAGTGATGGTTATGCTATGCGAGTACCCTATATCAGTTAATAGCATTATAACTATGCATGATGAAGGGGATATGGCAATGCCCTTCAAAATCATGAGTGGATTGATGGTGTGAGTGTAGATACTGGTGTCTCTCCACAGTGTATAGACGACACCTAGAGCACCACTTCTTTCAGATGCAGTCAGAGGAAGCAAATATCAGTCAGGTTTGCAACAAACAGAAGGAGGTAGATCTTCCTGCAAAGGAGAGTATTGTGGAATACTGGAGAAATACTCAGGAAAGAGATGCATTGCTGAATAAATATACTACCCTGGGTTCACAAAATCACAGAATCCCAGAATGGTCAAAGTTGGAACGCACCTCTATCTGGTCCAACCCTCCTGCTCCAGCAGGGACACCTAGAGCACATGGCACAGGGTGGCATCCAGGCGGGTTTGGAAGATCTCCAGAGAAGGAGACTCCACAACCTCTCTGGGCAGCCCGTGCCAGGGCTCTCTCACTCTCACAGGAAATGAGTTCTTCCTCACATGGAGGAAACTTCTTATGTTTCAGGTAAGCTGAAAAATGTCGCAGGATGGCTAAGTACTCAGAGGTGTTACGCATGGTCTGTCTTTCCCCAGACATCTATTAAAGCCACTGCTGGAGTCAGGTGTCTGGGACTGACAGATTTTGGTTGAAGCCAACTCTCTTCACACAGTCTTTTTATATTCCCATTTCTGACATTCATCCTAACTGATAACCATTTCAGGACAATTCAGAAAACATTATCTTAAAATTAGATCTGGGACTACAGACTTAAGACCCTGAATGAGGTCCTATTAACTGTTTCATTCTCTTTCATCTGCACAACCTGTCTTCAAAAGTTACTGCCCCGAGAGCAGTTATAGCAAAATTGATAATGAAGCAACTTCTGAGCTGCCAAAGGTAAAGTGAAATTAGTGTTGATTTACATTAATATCTGCATTTCCCCCCCCAAAAAAATGATTATACACAAAACACACTCAAGAAAGAGCTCTGTCTGGATGGTTTATCTATATCAGTATTGACTACTCTCTTCTGTTACTAAACACTAATGCTATCACTCACAACTGAATCTCTGCATCACTAAAAATTCTTCTTAGCCCTAGCCATTTCACTACTGCCCCTTTTCAATGCTGGGGACACAGTCACAACACTGCCAGCTCCTTGCATTTCTAACATGGGTTACACGTTGGATTCTTGATCTTTATATTCCAAAAATATGCCTAATTTCTCATATTCTTACCCATCCAGCAAAAGACTCTCATCCTGCTTCTTCAGCTCGCTGTTTACTGAGCACAAACCAAAGGTAACCTTTTGTTCTGAAATGCTACAGTGAATTGCTTTTCCCTGCCTTTTAAGCATGTGCTGCTCTGTTTTATATTATGCTTGTGACTACACCATAAAATTCACTTTTTTTTTCATTTGTGTGTGTGTGTGTATGTTCATAACCTAATGCCACTTTATCTTTCCTTCAGAGGTGAGAAGTTGTCTCTTGCTTTTAATAAGCTACTGATAATAGCCTCCATCACCCACTTGATTCATTCTCAGGCAGCTACTCTTGGAAGAAACATTTTGAAGTAATGTCTCTGTTTTCCAGTCTGTCCTCCAAATCTGTCCTTTGACATGATTTTTATAAAAAACATTATGTATAAATAAGTTATAACAATACTAAGATTGATATCTATCAATCTATGTTGTTTTATTTTCTTCTCTTCCTCTGCTGCTCTTGATTCTGCTGTTTCTTGTCTTCTGCTTATGCTACACATGTTTTGAGGCTGCATTCTTCCAGCCAGCGCAGTAGAGCACCTCGCACACTGAGATCAGTTTTCTGGTTTCTAGGTATCACTATAATACAAACAATAATTGCACAAATAAGAACAGATGGATGTTCCTCCCAGTAGTCACACTTCTACTTTTTTAACATACACACATCTCTGCTCCATTATTTATTTATTTATTTATTTATTTATTTATTTTTACATAAACAATCCAGTATATGTATCTCCTCACAACACTGTGGTTAGCAGTACTTGTGTAGAGTAACACTGAAGTGCATAGTGACCAATCATGAAATTCAGAGAATCTCTTTTCAAACCTAAGACAGTTTTTAGGTGGAATGCAAGCAAGCCGAAGGAGAGAAATTTAACCATTCAGTGTTGTAGGGCAATATTACACAAAACATTCTAATAGTCATCACTGTTTTGGACCACAAGGTCCTATGGATGGCCACATGCTCACATCCTACCCTGAAGAACAAGGTGCTAAACACCACCATGACACAGAAATAATTCAGAGACATACCTTAAATGTGCTTCAGTCCCTGGAATGACCCAGAACTCCCACTTTCTTTAATGAGAACAAATAATGAGTTGAAGAGCAAACGATGAAATGACTATTTTGTCTTGGTGGCCTGGGAAGAACTGCTGTAATGGGCAAGTCCCCCAGCGCTGTGTAATCCAGGAGCTGTCCACTCAGAATAAGGACACCCCAACCTGAATAGGCTGTTTCCAAGAGGCAGCCCTCTCAGCCTCTGAGAGGGTTGCCTCTCAGAGTGGGTGTACTTTGGGGCAATAAAGAATAAAGAGGGCTTTGAAAGGGGAAGCCCTACACCTGGAAGCATCTGGGATCATGGGGATAAGAAAATAATTCTGTCTGAAAATATAGAAAGAACTATTCTTTTCAGAAGGGAAGAACCAATCCTTAAAATGCGCTCATCATACTATTACTTCTATGTGAAAGAAAACAGAAAAAAAAATATATAGGCTCAATTTTTAAGGTTTATTAACTTCCAAGAATGAACTGAAGTCTTTGTCTCGTTCCATATTCATTTTTTCCCCCTCAAGTTTCTCTATGATCCCTCTGCGGGGAAAAGCTGCATTTTCGTAAACAATATTGGGTTGAGGTTGTTATCATTTCACACAAGACTCCTCTTGCAGAAAGAGCTTTGGAGAATATTGGGCTATTTTTTTAAGCACCTTTGACAGTCTGCTGCGCTGAGTTGAAAGATTTCAAGGTACATTAACTTTAACAAAAGAGTGTCCATTCTGTAAGCCCCCATTTCGTTTCAAAATAATGGTAGCTGTTTTAAAAATATATATAACTTAACCCAACTCCTTTATTTATTATTATTATTTATTTAGAAGGTCCCTCAAGCAAATCCAGATAGACGCTGATAGGATGGGATTTGCAGGAACAGGAATAGTTTCAATTTTGCTTTGAATCCAACATAATTGAGACTGTGGCATTTGAAAATGTGCAGTCTGCAGATTAGATCATGTAGTTTCCCACCCATTACTGACTCTCCTCCTGAAGGTGCAAGATGTGCTCTGCCTTCTATACACATTGCATTTCATTCTACAGATAATCAAGGGCAAAATTTAGAACCTTGGGAAAAAGCTTTTTCACAGCACATGAATGGCTTCTTTAGTCTTTGCATGCCAGAGGATTCTCCAATTTGCTCTACGGAGATCTGTTTTCTGTTATTCTCACATTCTTCTAGGTATGTTTCCTCATTAGGAAGAAAAAAAAATCTATTAATGTGCTCTCAGTCCGTTGCTCAGATAACTCTGCAATGTAGTTAAGCTCAGAAATTTAATGGACAATGCTCAAAAACAGAGAAAAAAAAGAAATTACTATTTTTGTGATATTTCACTAAGTTGATGGGTTTTGATTTATCAGCTCTAATAACCTCTCACCTCTGTAAACCTTATTGAAACGTAGGTTTTGTTCCCCTTTGCTCTGAATTTTGTACAAATTTATGGCAGCATATAGCTTTGTTGACTTCCCAGGGCTTCACATATGTACAGTACTGAAGGTTCAGTGGTTTGCTCTTATATCACAGCAGCTTTCAGCTTTTTAAATTGGATAAGTGTACTTGAGTCTATGTCCAGAATGTTCCAAGAATAAAGACTTTAAAATTATGACATTTTAAAGGAATAAAAATCTCAAATGAACTCTTCTCTCGAGCGTTTTTCTATTCCCAGTCTCGTTTTGCTCCATATCATTGGATCATAAGACATCATTCCCATTTTTCTGGAAATTGAGCAGACACTTATAGCAGTGCAAAGTGGGTATAAAATGCCTCCAAATCAAAATAGCAGTTTTATACTCATTTTGCCTGGTTGAGCAAATATGATCACAGTTGTCTGATGGCCCACACAATACAATAGCATTCCTGCTCACATCAGCAGTGCTCTTCACCCTATGCTGAACACAGAGTTTAAGCAGTTTATGGCTACATCTATGTTGCAAACAAAAAGTACAAGTGCCTATTTTCTGGCCCGGAGGCCAACTGGCTAGATGTGTGAACATCCATATGATTAAACTTTCAGTTTCTAGAACAAAACAACCATATCCAAAACACTTACTGGGATTTTTCCCTTTGGCTGTTCTTACATCCAAACTGTGCCTGCGAGTTCTGGTGATGGGGGTCATTGGCCAGGGACCAAACTGAAAATTTCACAGTATACAGAGCAAGATCCAATGCTCTGGGATGCTTCCTGGGATTGCTAACTAGGAAATCCATTTTTGGTAATGCTTAGACCATCTTTTCCAACACAAACCTGTCTCTATTCAGCCTTAGTTACTTCTCAGTCTTCTTTCCTCAGCTTCCATCTTCCATCTTCTTTTTTTAATACTGTTCTGATCTTTTGGTTTTCTCTCTGTGTCTCTTGTCCTACGATTTCCTGATTTAATTTTTTTTTGTGTCCTAGTGCAGCAGAAAAACTACATTACACACATGTGTTAAGTTGCCATGCTATTTTAGGTGCTATTCTTCTCAAGCTTCATCATTACTTTGCTTAACCTGCTTCAAAAGCAAAAATGTTTCCATTATTTGTTTTATTTATGCAGTGTAGTCCTCTCCTTAAATGTTGAGCCATGAGCTGCTTTGCTGTTTGAGGTTTTCTGTTTCCATTTCTCCAGTCAAAATAAATATAAATCAGTGGCCAATTAATGTCTCCAAAATTGCAAATTCTGTATTTGCTCTGCTTTGTCAGAAATGAATCACAAAAGCATTGCACAGCAAAGGCCAGTCCTTTGCTGCTTGTACTCATGCCTGGGATTTTTTATAACCTAAGTTGCTTCTCCATCAGTCATCTCTCGCCACAAAGACAAACAGCAATACACATGGGAAGGAGTTCTCCCACAGAGTTGGTATTTTGCAATACTAGTAGCAATGAAAACCTAACATTTATATACTTTTTTCCCCAGGGACCTCTTAATTCACAACCTCAATTACAAACATATATCCTTATTTGCTATTAGAGCTCATATCTTTCAAAGTAAGAGCTCAGAAGCTCACATACTTGAGTGGTTTACATTTACTCTAAGGCTTGCTTAAACTGCCCAATTACAAATAATTAGCATAAACGCATAATTGTTTTCAAAACTGGATAGTGAAAGTAGCCATACAGCTTCCAGTGGAAGGTGTATGACTGAGTCATCTTAAGATTATTCTTAGCTCTGAAAATAAAATATGGAATTTAACTGCAGTAGGTCAGATGGGAATAAGATAAACAAAAATTCTCATATAGATTCAAATTTGTGAGAACAGTGATAACAAACCTTTGTTAGGTTGTGTGCTCTTATATCCCTCTTCTGTTTCTTTTTTTTTTCCTTCCGTCTAGATTTTTATAGAACCCTGAAAGTCTTTTTATACATCTTCTCCCTGAAAACCTAGATGACTACTATTTTCACAGAGCAGGAACAGTGGATGTATATTCTACATGCATCCTGGAAATTCTTACTTACCTACCCTTAACGACAGAAACCTGAACCATTTCTTTCATATGCACTCTGATCTGTAAACATATTACAGGAATCATATATGCTTTTATTGCTGTAAATGGAAATAAAATCCCAAACTAATGCCAGTGAGCCATGAATGGGCAATGAATGGTTGCACAGAACTTTGGAGCTGAATTTTTCATGGATCTTTTCCCTAAATAACAGCCTTAGGTACAAAGTGCTGGTTTGGAGGTGTTCAAAGAATAGATCCACATCTAAAAGCTTGTGGTTCAGATTTGTCTCTAATTAAGAAGTGTCCTGAAGTGAACAAAGGGCTACACAGTAGGAAATCTATGCTTGCAGACACCAATTCACACCTGCTAATGATTAGTTTGCAGACGCTACCAGATGTGCTATTTATCTGTTGATCAGAGTAATTGAAATGAATTGCTCTGAATCAGTCATGTGAAATTGTCCCAGTTAAGTAGATGCACAGGTTCTCCTCTGTTTTCTTATGGAAGGGATGGAGCTATTTTTTTTTGTTTTTTAAACACTGTCCTTTACTCCTGACATAGAGCTCTCACAAAGAGGTTGGTCTGCATGTCACACACCCTCTCCTCCTCAAAAAAAAAGTCAACATAGCTACATAATTCTTCATGCCTGACCATAAGTATGTGATGCATAAATATGTGACTGGTATGTGATAGGAACAGACCATAATTTTTATAAAATATATAAAAATATGTGGTTCAATGCTTGCAAAGTCAAAAAATGAAATCCTACATTTTAAGTGTCCTAAACTTCTATAACTCATTGCTACAGGAACACAGTGGTAACACATACTACCAGCACACTCAAAATACGATTAAACAAGTGTTAAAACAGTTTCATGGGAGTACAAAGCGAGACAGTCACAACTCTGTGCTGACTGTGGCTAGATTTATGTGTTCTCCATCTTTTTCCACTGTTGGAAACAGTCTTGAACTAGGTCTGATCCAGAAGGCCTCTCCTGCTTTCTTTTTGTTATCATGTCATGGGACATTATTAAGGTTACTTCCTTTCCAAACATTTCCTTTCCAAACATTTTGCTTTATTTTCAGACTATTATATAGCCTTTGTGAATAGTAAAAGATGATTTATGAGTGGAAAAATAAGTGAATGGGAGAAAGAGCCATTTTGACTTTTCTATTGTCTTTACCTGCAAAATCTGTAAGCAGAAGAGAGGGTCAGATAGACAGAAGTGAATGTATTATCTAGTCAAACATAAAAAGAACACTATTAAACACAGCTTAGATGTTGTATCACGGGTTTAAATTCCCTGCTGTAGTGCAGCTTTTTTTCTTATACAACACTCTATATCTATGTCATTAGTTTAAAATCTGGTCATTCTTCTCTTTGCTATTGGGTATTTTTATAATTTGTTTGCGGCATATTTAACAGTTGCTCTAACCTCCAGCATATCCTAAAGAGGACTATATTTTAGCCCTGGTCTTCAAGAGAGAAAAAAAAAAGAAAAAAAAATCTAACTCGAAAAACTGGAGAATTGATACTAAGAATGGACCAGAGATAGAGGCAATAAAAATCTTTCAAACCTTCTTTCCTATTTTTTTTTTTCTCAGAGACTCAGAGCACATTGAAAGTTCCAGCTGGAATCTTGATGGTAATAACTTCTAGTTCAGTTTCCTCCAACCTCTTTGCAAAAATACGTGTCTGCTTCTATTTCTAGACTTACAACCCCACTTCTGCAATTGAATTTCCCTCAGGCTCATGACCCCATGTCTTACATGAGGTCACAACACTTCATTTGGGAGGGTCACTGTTCAGATCTGAACTAGAACAAAGAAAGTTTGCTCTCATTTTCAGTGCATTTTATCCCCAAATGCTACACCACCAGAACTATTTATATGGAACTTAATGATCCATTGTACTAGCAGGAAGCTGAAGCTCACATGACTTGTTTAAGCTCTTATGCGGTAAGAGTGTCAGAGCTGGAAGAACAGTAGAAATCTCCTAGCTCCCCATGCAGTGTGCTGTCCACTGGACCATGAGCAGCAGTTGGCAGATATAACTAACAGCGTTCAGCTTTTTGTTGGTGAAGGCTTATTAAAAATTCTAATGATTTGTGTTTTTGTCCCAGGTTATTTATCTTATTTTCCCACTCTCACTCAGAATGCTGGAAGGAGGTAGTCAGCATCATTACACCCCAGACAATTGAGTTGATTGCTTTTTTCATAATAGTGTTTGAGAACAGAGTTGTGCAATTTCAGTAGGCGACAGAATAGACAGAAGAAAAAGCGAGTGCTTTAAATAGAATTACTACAATGCTGCTTGCAAAATGTTCTTCATTAACCCTTAATAAACAGACCATGCTAAGCTACCGGCAAGCCTGTATTCATTTAAGTTAGAAGGTTTCCATCCCTAGGCTTGGCCACCCAGGACATTCCTGTCCTCCATTGCACATTTCCCTTTTCTTAATTTGACTTTGCTGAGTTGTTCCCTCTGCTGTGTCTGTTTCTTCCAGTTTCTCACTGCTGCCTTTTTTCCCCCTTCACTCACAAGTACATTGACTTCTATTTTTCTTTCTCCTCTTCCTTCTACTCTTCTTCCTGTATTATATATGTAATCTACCTAATCACAGGATTGTTAAAAGTAATTATAAAAAAAACTTAGTGGAATTTTTTTTTAAGTATATATTTTTAAGGGGTTTTTTTAAGTCTTTTTTTTTCTCAAGGTGGAACAGATACTCCAAAATCCTTACAGATATTTGAATAATGTTGCATATTAAAATCACTACTGATACATCCTCCACAGCCATCTTAGACAATTTGACCTGATACCTAATTAGTCTTACCTTCAAAGAGATTTTCTCAATGTCAAATTTAAGTCTGCCTTGTTGCCATGGACATCCATCACTTCTTAGTGTTTCAGTGAACAATGCATAAATACATACATACATAAATACATAAATAAATATACAAATGGCCCAAAGGCCCTCTCTGTCCTCAAGGCCAACTGGTGCTGCACAGATCATGCCTACATGACCTGAACCCTTTCACTTTCCAAAACAAACACCCCAAATGTATCCAAAAAGGCTATTGGAAATGGTCTGCGATTTGTGCCCACAACTAGACTGTGCCCCCAACCACTTATGGGCTTTATTGCAAAAGCTGTATCAAGTACCAGGCTAAAAAATGACCAGTATATGAACAAGTGCCACAGTGCTTGGTCCTGTGCCTTGGTCCACTTTAGTTTACTAAGGCCGATGTTCCAGAAAAGAGTAGTGCTGAGGATCAGCAAGAGTAGATCTGCTCATGGAGGGAGGAAGAGCCAGGAGCTGAGGGAAACAGGAGTGCAAGCAATGTCCTCATCAACCAGGTGGCCATACTGTAGCATCAGAGCAGGGCCAGTTGGTCCAATTGGATCCATCAGCTGCCCCAGACCAGATAATGAATCATGTTTGGGGTCCATTCAGGAAGTCTGGTTAGCAACAGTAAGAGGAAATGCTGAAAACCTGCCTGGAGAAATGTCTAGCTCTAGTGTAAATCCAGGATCAATCCAGGCAGAGGATCAAGATCGTGACATCTATTTTCTTTTTCTAGATATTTAATAACACAGTTCCTGCAGGCTCTTTTCCAGAGGAAATAGCTCTATTTCTTTCACTAGGTTTCACAGGTCAGTATAAGCCTGTCATCACTGCTTTCCTCTGGAGACTCTCCAACAGAACATCTTTCTCAAGATACTGAGACTAAGCCAAATATATCAGTCTAAGTATAACCTTACTTCACAACACCACAAAACTCATGCCCAGCACAGCCACACAGTGTTCCTTTCCATTCACCCTAGTTTTTTTTTTTATGTTTTGATTTTGCGTGTTTTATTGGCGATACGATCCGTGATATTTTCATTTCCATTTGATCTGCTACTTCATCTGTTTATTTGATTGATTACTCCAGTGTAAGTAAAAAAAACTGTATTTCTCTTGATTGAGTTCATTTTATTTATTTTGCTCCTCAGACATACCTGTCCCGTGTTAGTGAGTTCAGAAAGGATGAACAAGATGGTCCCAATTTTGCTTTGATATTTATTAGAGTATTAATCTTTCTTTCTTTTGCTCACTCTCTAAAACCATGTACACAGACTTTACAAAATATAATTAGACCTTAAAAGAAAAGCAGCAAGTCTAATGACAACAGAGATAGAAAACATCCTATAGCACCCACAGAATCAGCTATTCCTACTCTTCCAAATAACATTCTTACATTTTCTTTCTTGAGAGCTCATGTCCTATTGATGGGTTAGGCTCTTTGTTACCCGTACTAGTCCAGGTGGAATTTGTGAAATTTAAGTGTCCTTCTATCCTAACCACTCTGGCTACCATCTGGAAAAAGGGATATTTTCTAGATACACCAGAAGCTACTCTTCTGTATCACGGAGGGAACTGTGATATTACTGCAATTGGCAGCAAACCACCCACAGAAAGTTGAGGAGAACTAAGTTGAGGAGTTTAAGAGTACTATGTGGAATTTATGCCTTTTACCTCTTGCCCCAGGTATGGGATGTTACATGACCAAAAAGACTGAAAAGTGGAAGATTCTTGTTTGGACATTTACTTGTTTATTTGTCATCCTACATCCTGACCAGCTTGCCTTGGTATGTTATAAGCTCCCTGTTTTGCTCACCATAGTGCAGACTCTCTTTTCCTATCACTGTGCAGAGATTTTGACTAATTAAGGTATGTGACAGAGAAAAAACTGTTCCCAGCCAATGAACTTGCATAGATTTTGAAATAACTGGCATTTTCTTTTCCAAGAGCTATATAAATACAAATACAAATAAAAATAAACCCTTCATGTATTTTTCTGAATAAAGCTCGAGCTTTATCAGTCTTGGGGTGGAATCAAACCCTCTATGGAAGTCTCCTTACTTTGAAAGCCTGTTTATATTTACTTTCCTCTCCTACACAATGCTTGTGTGTCTTTGTGAAGTTTTTTTTTTAGTTCATAAATCCCCTCCCTCCTCAATCCTTTAGCATCCTGACTTTAGCTCTGATGATAATTTTCAATTCTCCAATTCCAGTCCCCTACAAGCTGTTGAATGAGAACTGGTTCTCTTTTCCTGCATAAACATCTTAAGCATAGCTGTTGTCCAGTAAGTGCAGACACTAAGCTTAATCTTTATCCACTGTAACAATTCCATGGAAAAAGATAAAATTCTATAAGCAAAATGGGTAATCAGTTAGGAAGAAGTTTTAAAAATGCCACAATTTTATTAGTTGTTTACTTCAACCAGAATTTCTACTTTGCCAGAATTTCTTAACTTTTCACTGGACAGCAGATAACTTTTAGTATTACTTTGGTAATTCAGAACTGCTAGGGATATGCATCACATCTCATCATCACATTCACTCAAATTGGCTCAGCACTGAAGCTGTATCTGAGACTCAGAAAACCCGACCTTCTCTTTCACTGATGAGAAGGGCAGAGATCAGGTCCTGTGTCCTCCATTATTCTCCCAGGACTCCTTATTACTTTGTGTTATGCTCATTACTGTCATATCTGCCTGTTTTGACACCTTCTAGCTATCTAAAATTATCCCTAAATAACCTTCTTCCAAAATATCCCAAATCCAAGTGCTTAGAAATACGAGATGGTTTAAAATGATGACTTTTTAACTAGAGGCATGGGAGGCAATATATGACAAGAGATAGCACAATCTAAATCAAGCTCTGTCTAGGTTATTTTTATTGCAGTCTAAACAAAATATATTCATGCATTCATGTATGCTACATATATATATATACACACTTTTTTATGCATTACATTTTTTTCTCTGGACAAGAATGTGTGTTTTAGAGAGACAAATCATGCAAGAATAATTGTAGCTGTAGTGAACTGATAATAGTTGTATTGAGTGATGTCTGCATATGAGATAATGTTGAAGAGCAGAGGATTAGGACTATGATTTTTTTCCAGGAACATAACATGTTTTTTGTATTTTTATGTTAGTCTCATATTGTGGTTTCATTTCTTTTTATTTTTTTCACATTTTAGGGTCTGTTTTTTTGCCTTTAGTACTCACATTGCATTTATTGTTCATTTTATACAAGCCCAAGAGTTGGAATATATGTATATTTTAATGTGGACGGAGCTTCTCCCATAATCTCATAACTCCAGGAGGATTTAACATAATTCTCAGTGATTATTTCCAGTGCCTGTCTTTGCAGGTGGTCATTGATTTCCTGAGCTTCAGTAGAATGAAATTGAAGTCTAGCCACACTAGTAAAGGTTTACCTGAATAGATATATCCACCAGTACAACTACAGAGGCAGATACTCTACTATTGATACATTTTTACTGTGGGGATTTGGGGATTTTTTTTTTTTTTAGCATTAATATATTCAAAATTTCACCTGTAAATTCTGCTGTTGGTAGGTTATAGCCATAAATCTGTCCTGATTTTTTTCAGTCTATCATCTACTCCATATGTGGAGCTGGAAAACAGCAACCAGAGCTGACAAGTCAGTTTTAGTTCTGCACAGAGAAAGGCAGCAGTAGTTTTTGCTTCCCATCAGGGAAGGTGAGAAGAACAGGTTACTCTTGCCCTGCATATGGAAGGCTTTTTCCAAAAAACACCCTACCAGACCCTCCTGGATAGTGTCCTGAAAAAGCAGAAATTTGTTGTTTATGTACTTCTGGAAGTGGGGTGGGCCTCTCAAGTATCTAGTTTGCTCAACTGTCTAAGACAGCGCTGTGACAGGAAAGATGGCAAAGGCCCCGTGCATGATGTGAGACGGGAGGAAGTAGAGCACAGACCACATCTGAGTGCTGAGCCTCCTGGAGCCAGTAGTGACCTCTCTCTAGCCCTATGTTCCTACACATGTAACATCAAAAGGGATAGGACTGCACAGTCTCAAGAAGCTTGATGTATTTAATTAGTTTGTTAAAATGTAAATTTAAAATGAGGAAAATATTTCTATCCAGATCTCTTTGTGGGCAAAGAGAATGTGGGAAAGAATCACAGAATCACAGAATGGTTGAGGTTGGAAGGGCCCTCCAGAGATCATCTAGTCCAACCCCTCTGCTCCAGCAGGGGCACCCAGAGCACATGGCACAGGGTGGCATCCAGGTGGTTCTGGAAGATCTCCAGAGAAGGAGACTCCACAAGGAGCCTCTCTGGGCAGCCTGTGCCGGGGCTCTGTCACCCTCACGGGAAAGAAGTTCTTCCTCACATGAAGGTGGAGCTTCCTGTGTTTCAACTTGTACCCATCATGAAGAAATCAAGAATTGTCATCATGTCAAGAAGAGAGGAAATCTAGCTAAGCAGAGCAGTTCATATTCCATTATTTATTGGTATGAACTCTTAACATGCATTTGCCTGTGATAACTTCTCATTTGTTCTGGATACAAGGCTGGTATGTATAAGCCTAGTCCTAATGTTTTATTTAAAATATAATTGAATAACATAAATATAAGATTGTTGCAGCTATTCGGAGATGTGGAAATGGCAAGCACAAGAGTCTTATCCTTGCATAAGCATTCAGGGTAGAGCTATCTTGAAAAATAATTAAAAATTGCATGCAGTAGCCACACTGGGAGAGTTATTAAGGGTTTTGTGTGGATTAATGCTTCTTCTTTGTCTGAACTGTTCAATATTTCTGTAGTGCAGAGCAGCTACAGAACAGGATAGTTAATGATTTGGGTCTACATAAATTCTTGGACTCATAGTTCATAAGTTCTGTGGGGAAGAAAAGATGGGTAAAAGTGTACTAGAGGACCTGGCACTTTTCCTGCATGGAGGATGCACCTGACCTAGTTTTTAATGCTCTTGCTTGGGTACCGCTGGCAGGACATCTGTAACCACAGAGCACACAAATGGTTTAACTATCTGTTCAGGGGTAAATTTGTGTGTCCTTTTTCATATATTAAGCTCACAACTGCAGTCTATCTCTAATAAAACTACATGAGCTATATCACATTTCTGCTCCACAAAGCCCTAAAAAAGTGTATTTAGGGCATAAAGCCCTTAACTTATTCAGCATCCTAAAGAGTCTTCCAGAAGCTATCCTTTAGGTTAAGGCTGTGGTTCACTACTGGAAGGTTTTGGTTTATTGTTTTTGGTTGCTTTTTGTTTGTTAGTTTGTTTTTTATTAAGGTAAGCAGATACAGGCACATCTACTGCTTAAATAGTGAGAACACTTATAAAATTTGCAAATTACAAAGTGGTACCAAGAACTGCACTAGCTCCATGTCACTAATTTTTCCTCCAATTGGAGCCTGCAAATGTGTAAAACTTGTATGCGCTTGTCACTGTGATGATGATTGTCCAAAATTCTTTGCCCATATATAAAACACAAACTGAAAACTTCATGATAGGCAAAGGTGTAAACTATATATATATATTTGGCAGACCAGTAATTGTGACTTTGAACAAGTAGTTTTGCAAAGACCTAAGTCAAGGAATCACTGCATTATACTGTACTCATTAGGTTTCCTTTCTCATAAAAGGTGGAAACAAGGTTTTATAGCACTACATCAGTTAAGTGTATAATGAAAAATCAATAGAAACTTGGTACCTTATTCCAAGAATTGCTTTTAGAAATTTTACCCAAGGGATATTTGTGAGAGACAGGCTTAGCTTTTTAATTCCCTCAAAGTCTGCAATACCGGTCTTTTTCTTCTTTTTTGGTATTTATTGTAACACCTATAAAAACTTAGTAAAGTGGACTTATAAAAATTTAGTAATGTTCGTATAAGTGTTATAATAAATACCAAGAGAGAACAATCTATGGACTCACAAGCTAACAATAGTGCTTTTTATTTTGTACATCAAAGACAGACCAAGAAAAGGCAGATGGCAGATTGTAAATAAGTTGCATTCTCCAAAGTATACACTAGGCAGCGTTAGGTTTGAGTCATAGTATTATAATTCACTGAATATATGGTGTTCACTCTCATCTTATTTGCACTACAGTAAAAGAAGAGTTTACTTAACCATGTGCATGCAGGTTAAGGGAATTGTACCCTTTTGAAATCCCTGTACATCAAAAGAAGAACTCGTTCCTTGATGTACACATGTATTTTGTGAAATCAAAGGTTTTTACAACAATAAAAGCAATGAGGCTTTAAATTCATAGATGCCTTTAAATCTGTATGCTCAAAGTCATTTAGCCGATAAATTAAACAAATCAAGTTTTAGGACAGCTTTGGTAACCCAAACATCCTTCAGTGACAAACTGCCCTTTGTTCTTATCAACAGAACAAACAGGGAAACATAACCTGAGACTATTTACCCTTCCCTTTTAAAATTTCATTATACAGATTGTTAGTAGCAGAGCAGTTTTTAGATACTTCAGTTCTGCATAGTCAGTGATTAATAGCATAGTACCTATGGCTCTTGCTCTGTTAATCTCAGAGTCTGTCCAAAATGCTCCCTATATCACATAAAGTACTTTGCTCTTACAGAGACTTTTTTTCCCCTGAACACTGCTATTTGAAGCTTCCAGCTAGGTTTTGACTGTGCTCAAGAAATCAAAATAGTTGCTCAGGGGAATATATACATAAGCTTCCATTCCTGCTGCCAATCAATTTATTATATTTCAGATTTTCTCTGGGCAACACAGATAAAATGTACACTTAGAGAATACATACACATGTAGGGTGCTAAAATTTTATGCAAAAATACATAAGGGAGCATCAAAATTACATGCAAAAAAAGCACAGTGTGATGCAGGGACAAATGGACAGTAGAAACACAGTGCTGAAGACCATTTCAAATGTCCTTGAAACTCACAGGTTTTCCTTTTGCTAAACACACCAAATCAGCAAAACTTGTCAAACTGACCATTGCCAGGCTAGGGAAAGGTGCAGGAGAAGGGTTAATGACAGGGAAGACTGACAGGGGATCAATCAGGGCCTCCCAAATCCTTCTTAAGGGACCATGTTTGACAACCACTGCGATCCATTGAAAAGATAACTGAGTTTTAACTACAACTATTGGTGGGCTGGCTGGAATAATGACAGCAGATGAGAGGAAGGGCTGCAGAGCTCACCCAGGTTAAGAAACAGAATAAATTAGCTCATTAAGAGCTTGCCAGTGTGCTAGCCGGCCAGTTCTTGTACCTGAGCTGTTTTGTTAAGCTCTGTCTGCTCACTGCAGTATGATATATCACTCGTTTCTTCAGCTTTAAGCATATGGGAGGGTATTCTGATACATTGAAAGTTCACAAGGTCCCTAAGTTTTTTGCAGAATAAGTTCTGGCATCGGACAATTATTTCCATTCTAACACTCAGGACACCAAAAGGGCATTTGAATGAATTAGCATGTTTTGGGGCTTATGCAACATTCTCACCACAGAAAGAAACACTCTGTGGGGTCTGTTAAAGCCTCATGATAAACTGTTGATCATAAACTCAGAGTTGCTCAAGCTTTCTCCTGTTCTTATTTTTGCTAAGAACTCCAAAGGAATCTTGCTGTACCAAGTTATTCTAATTTAGAACATAATAGGAGCATAAGCTCTTATCCAGCAGCAGCCATATCTGCCTGCATTAAAATATCTAACGCTATTTGCTCAATCTCCAATTTACATTTATCTACTCAAACACAAGAAAGGTCTGCAGGCTAAAAAAGAGAAAAGCGTTCCACGGCTCTGACATGCAGAGCACACAGACAGAACGGAGCTCTTTTCCTGTAATGCTCTGCATTTGTCTACTAATGATTCTGACAAAACCAAATATAACCCAGCCTTGGACCTTAAAAGCTGATTTGAATAAATTTAAAGCAGGCATGGGATGGATGCTTATTATTATTCATAGCTCCATTAGACATTGCTTAGCCTCCCTATGTTCCATTTTTAGAAGAATGAAGATTCAGACTAGATATTTTGCCTTGAGTTTTAGCATTTAAGAAGGTTATTTATGCTAACCAGAGTTATTGTCTCAAGAGAACTGCAAAGACAGTTATATTTTTGCAATATCTTGTGCCACACAGTCACAGATACATGGAATAGTTTATTTTCTCAAAAGGAGCATTTTTTTGCACAATTTATAAGTGCAGGATCCCCATGCATTCTAACAGAAGTGGGTCAAAACTGCAGATTTTTTTCCTCTCAAGAGACTGCTGTCAACCCTCATCTAAGTAATACTTTTGACCTCTTTTGCCATGTCCTTACTTAGCAGCTTTTTCTTGCAGGGAAAATACATTTGTAGTCAGTGTAAATGTTGTCACCTCTATGGGCCTGTGTTTTGAAACACTGCATTTGTCATTCAGTGTATACAGTATTTTCCTAATCTCAAACTCAGCTATTCTTCATTCAAGAACCTCGAAACAGGTCTTGCACTACTACGTCAAGATGTGTAGACTACCCCTAAGAAAATTGGAATAGCCTCAAAAAAGAAGTTTCAGCCTGTCATCAGACTGCAATAGTCCTCACTCCAGATTGAACGGGGTCACCGCTGGGCTACGCATTGAGCAATCCCACAGAAAACAGTCATATCTGAATATAAATTGGTCACTTAGATAGAATGAAGGACCAAAAACTGTGCTCCCTTTCACAGGCGAGAAGAGAGGCTACAGAGATAGAGGATACACCTGAACAAGGAGCAGGTAAAGTAACAGGATCAGAGACATTAAGATGCTAAGGGCAGTTGATGGCATAGTTGTGTCTATGCTGTTAAGCTCAGGGTAAAAAAAAAAAAAAAAAAAAGTGGTTGTACCCAAGTCATTTGTTATGATCAGTTTTTGCCCTGGGCTAACCATGCCTTGAGCTATCTGGGAAAGCTCTAGATGGCCCCAGATAAAATCATGCCAGGATCAATTCTAACAATGTTCAAGGCTGGGTCCCACTGCCATCCCCTGGTGCCAGCTAATTTCCAAAGGTATCTGTGCACTCCAAAGCCATATTTCCACAGACTGATGTAGAAAGGGCTCAAGAGCAGATCTGAACACCTACAATTTCCAATCATTACTACTACCTTTGAGCTGAGCCTTGAGACAGTTGCACTGTATTGATGGTTTGGAAGAACCAGGATATAATGCCAGTTGCTAGACTGGCATGGAGGGACTGGAAAACGAAAAGGACCACACAAAGACTTTGAAAGTGAGTCCATTTTTCATCTCAGAAATGCTACAGGTATCATGAACAAACATATCATCCTGGGTGAATAACACCTACATACAGCTGACTCTAGATTTAGCTCAGATGTATGCCTACATGGCAACAGAGATGAACAGAATATTCTGCCTCTTCTTCAGGTTGCCAAAAAAAATGGGAACTAATCCCAGAATCCAAGGATTGTTGCTCGGTGATATAGCTGTAACCTTATTCTTCATGTACTGTCTCTGCAGAAAGGTAGAAGCAGTTACACTCCGGTTCTGGAGTCATCTTAAACATTGTTACACATTTTTTTTTTTTTTTTCTCCTTGTGCCACCATAATACTGCTTTTTTCTTTTTTCTTCTTTCTTTTTCTTCATAAAAAGTCATTGGAAAGACGCTTTTCAGTTCACCATTGTGATTAATTGGGTTAATTGGCATCAGATCAAATTGGTTCCTGTTAACAGCATGGTGTGATTTCATTAGCAAATTTTCAAATAGTGCAGTTGTCCAGACCCTGTTTGCAATGTAAGGGTTAAAGGTATCTCTTTCCTCTGAGTTATTCAGAGTACCTCATTATGATTCAGTGGGAGAATGACCTCTGGTTTAAGGCTAAAATTCTGCTTTACTGTCTGATTGGGTTTTATATAAAGTTCCACATAATTCTAGTTAAACCACAATTTGTAATGCTATGGCAAATTATCATTCAATTAGACTTAACTCTCTCTCTGAAACAACCATACATAGGAGATATTGGAGATTCATGAAGGAGGCTGCATAGGGTATAGAACATGTTCTCTTTATAAACATAGATGGATATTTCATTCCAAATCAATAGGAAATAAGTGATGCCTGAAACAATTATTTTAATACAGTTAATTCCCAAAAGCCCTGGCTGGAAGTATATGTTTGTCACTGAGCCAGCTTCTGTCATCTTTATGAGCACTGAGTATTGCCTTGGTTCCTGAATTATCAAAACACATAAGTTTTGGCTTAATTCCTGAGTAGACCTACATAACAAAATTAAAGTATTCACAGGCTAAATTTTAAGTAGCTTTTAGAGGCCTCGGGTCATAATCTCTTGGGATAACCACAGAATTCAAATCTTTACTTCACGGAGAACACCTTTGACTTGTTTATATAATTAAAATTAGCATGACAATGTCTTTTTCTTAGAAAAAATCTCTAGTAGAATAAAATATAAGCTGACATCAACAACTGGCTTAATTTCATGCTAATTAACCTCATTCATTTCTAATTCAGTTCAGTCATTTTGTTTGGATATTAAGTCTGTTGCACTCTGGAAGGTACCGATTCTGTTTTCTTTATTGATTTATTTTAGTCAGATGTATGTATGCACAGTTCCTGGAGACATTTTTGACTTTATCAATTTAGAAATCAAGATGTGTTTGTTAATATTATATCATAAGAATATCTTATCAGCTTTAGCTGAACTAGATATGCTACAGGACACAATAAAATTGCTTGATTTGTGTTAAATTCTAGCTTTTATGCCCATCATTAGAAGATGTTATCTGCTTAAAAGTGGTTTCTTTTATCAATGAAAGGTTCATAATGTGTGTTGGCTTTGAATGGCATGAAAAGCAGCAAAGAGGGTTCAGTTAGCCCATCTTATCTGTCTGATGTGCTATTGACTGCAGGTGATATTCTCTGTGAGATGCATGCAACAAGCTATGTTGTATGTTGAAAACTGAGTAATGTTCCCAATTTTGTTTTTTCTTCCTTGAAGACACAGTCTAGCTACAGTTATTGTTTTCTACGGAAAGTAAAATACCATTTTACAGTTGCAAAGGATTTTACTAAAAAAATATGTTTGAAATGTCTAACCCTGAAATTTTAGCTATGGCATAAGGGAAATTGTGGGACTGAGAGGCAATGAGAAGACTGAAGATGGAGTTCTCTTTCCCAGCTCTTTAAAATATGTCACAAGTGATCTTGAGAAAAAAAACACACCAAGCTAGTGTACCTACAGAGGACATTCATACTAGCGATTTATTTCTGTCTTATGAGGTGGTTGAGTCCCTTATGTTAAATATATTTCAAGATACACTACCATAACAATCAACAACAAAAAAAAAGTGAATCTTGATTGGTAGCTGTGGAAATTTTCCCTTCTGCTTCCAGTCCCTATGCAAAGTCCAGATTTGCATTCAAAAGTTCAGTACATGTTCAACTCCATTATTAGGCCATAGACTTTCATGGGAGAGGGCAACATTTAGGCAAGTTTTTTTGACCTCCTGTATATTGCAGCTGAAGACTTTCACCTACATCTCTTAACTGCCATTTAAGACATGTTTCTGCTGACACAGTGTTTGAATTTTATTCCAGTTGTTGATTATAGGCATCAATATGATGAAGCTCCAGAAGATAACTCAGCAATCTAGATTCCTGGACTTCAGAAGAAGAAATTAGCCAACTCCACATCAGGGAGCTGTAATAGATCATTTGTGACCATGATGAAAAAAAGAAATTCATTGAGATAGTCCACTCTTAATATCTGATGATAACCATATATGAGACCCTATAGAAGTCCAAATCTAAACAGTTTCTGCTGATGGCCAAAGTGGTCTTTCTATCGATGAGCAGAGTTTTTTTCAGCTTCATCAAGAACAAATATATTTCAGATTAATAATAATACAATGTTTTTTAAGCAAAAACTTAAATAATAAATAATCTTTTTTATTGTAATTAGTATATTAGTGATCTGAATGTAAGAATTGTAAGAAATTCTTGTCCTTTTATTACAACTCAGAAAGTAACAGTTTCTAGGGTTGCTACATTGTACATTCCCAATTTGGATGGTGTTCATTTTTATAAATTCTCTGAGACAGAAACTTTATTCAGTTTTTTTAATGTAACAAATGTTTTGACTCCCCATCACTCTAACTGAAACATATTCCAGGGAGCTCTTAGTAAGTCAGTGTCTCCCATTACTCAGCTTCCTATAGTCCCTACATATACACGCAGTACTTAAATTTCCTTCCTAATGAAATCATATTTTTACCAAGGCAGAAAAAAGTATATTAATTTGTTTTCATCATTTAGACTGATGACCTTTTAGTGAAAAAACAGACTGCTGTCAGCATAAATGTAAGGTAAAAATATCGATGTTCGTGGAAAAGAACTCAAGACAATCTCATTTTTCATTAACATTCATAGTGCAACGTTACTATCAATGTACTGCTGCCTAAAGGATTAAAAATAAAGTTCTTATTAGCACTACTTATTCATGCTGTAGTCCTGCCTTTGAGATCCAGATCACACCAATGCTTATAACAGAAGTAGTAGGTGTTAGCAAAATTTTATTTTGCTGGTTATATAATAAGTTGATTAAAGAGGTTCTAAAAATCTTTTTCGAGTTTATGAACCAGCTGTGGATGAGACAAATGCCAAACGCTTCAGATATTTTCTCTGTCATAGTCATGATTCATTAGACAGTACTAAAAAAAAAAAAAAAACAAAACTCCTTCTAAGAACTAGATATACGTACCAGACAGACAGAATGAGATCGAGGATTCATTTGTGCATCTAATGCAAGGACCTGGATGGTATAGAAAACAACTTATGAAGTGTGTTCAAAATAAGAAAAAAAAATGTGATAGAAAATGCCCTCCATGAGTGGGTGTGCAGCAGCTCTCTTAACTGTTTTTTGCCACTGTGAGCAGAGAAGTGCAGGAGCAGCCACAAGTCTGCCCAGCACACAGTGCAGCGGAGGGAGGTACAGGGCTCAGAGCCTGCCTAGAGACTCTAGGATCATGTAAAAGGCTATTGTATGTGTCCTTCCCGACTCATGCAGACCTGGCTGGGCCAATTAACCTCAAAGGTTCAATAACACAATCTGCATGTTTAAAAAAAAAAAAAAAGTGTCACAGTTGGCTAGTTAGTTACCACCATAGCAGCTCAGTTTGTTCAGCTTTACTTTTCTCATTTTTTTCTTTTAGAAACAGCTACCAGATAATACACCAGATTCCCAGAATAAAAGGTGACTAAATGATGACACCAATTCTCTAAGCATAGCTGGGCTTTTACATTGAAAACACAAAGCAAAATAGGATCTTAAATTAATAATTGACTGGTAAAAATGTTGACATCTTGAAATGTGTGTATAAATGCTTTGTATCATCTTAAAATGTAGAGCAGTCCTATTATGTCACTACCCTTTCTACCATTGTTTCAGTGCAAATAAAACTGTACTGGCTCAAAATCTGCACAGCCTACTCCATTGCACAGAAAAGCTTTTTTGCAGAGCTGGCTTTTTCTAGTAAATTTTCTAAACTACTCTTTATCCTTGTTGTTATTATTATTATTATGTTTTTTTTTTTGTTCCTGACTATATTTTCTTTAATCATAGCTTTCCAACTATCAGCTTAGAAAAAAAGTCTATTTTAAATGTTCACATCTGGATGCACATGTCACACCACAATATGCTGTTCTGCAGTGTGTGACACTTGCAGTGCAAACACACATATTGTGTTTGTCTCAAAGCTGCCCAAATTAGCAACCACCCATCCATCCGTATACCCTACTTTTTATAGGGCAGGAAACGTCTTACAAATAATTATCCTCATGCTATTGTGTGCAGATTTGACTGCTGCGAGTTGAGAGTTTTTGGGGATGCTGCCTGAAAATCTCAGGGTTAGGGAGCAGGCAGGTGGTAAAAGTGAAGGTGAATTTGTTGCTAAGATAATCGACTGTTTGAACTCGCTTGGCACTTAGAGGAACACCCACATTTTTGGAAATAATTTCATCTGCCAAACTCCTGTATTTGCATCCCTCAGGAGATGCTGTAAGACGGCACTCTTTGTCAGACTTGAGCAGAAGTGATTAACTGTGATATTTGTAGGGTTCATCCACTCTAGATACCTCTCCAGGGAGGAATCCCATCTTCCTTTCCCCTAGACAGATTGTTATAAGTCAGAGCTCCTGGGGATTTCTTTGATTTATGGGGAAGGAAGTTTCAATAAAAGCAGTCTAGAATTAGGGGAATGTAGTGCTAAAGTCTTGTTGGTACCTTTTCCTTGAAATGCTAAATATGTTCAGATCTTAAAGCAAGATACAAACTGTCCTTTTCAGGCATTATATTTCCTTGCATAGATTAGGACAAAGCACCAGGATTTTAGCAAACACTAAATGATTAGTGTATGTAAAGACATGCCTAGTATGCTTTCCAGCTGAAAACCTCACTACTGGATTTAAAATCTTCAGACTAAGTGGTCTGAAGCACATCAGTGAGTACATATGTAACAAATGTTTTCCAAGTGGACTTTCTTAAATCCTCTGTTTTAGGTCCAGTATCAGATTCTTCAAGTATCGATTTAAATCAATAATCATATTGAATTGGGATTTGATGACTATTTGATCACTACTCCACTGATTACTCATTAGTATAAAAATTTGGAACATCAGGGCTTACATTAGGTCAATTTTTTTTTAATCTTAGCTGTACGTCAAGAATTTTTATGAGCCGTTTAGATATGACTTTCAACATTGCTAAGTGTCCTCTTTTTCTTTGCTAAAGATGTACAGGAATATGACTTTCTCCTATTCTTCTTCCAGCATTTGCCTTAGGTCAGTTCTCCATGTGTCCAAAATAAAGTGCTTAAATGTCTAATGCAAATTAAAATTCTAATCTCCTCAATACATTTACTTACTAAAGAGTTTCAGGATTTTAGATGTTTTTATTGTACCTCTTTAATTTCAGCTACATCTGAATTTATTAGTGGGAAAGGAGAGATGAATATTTAGCTATATGTGAAGATGTTCTCTTTTTCTCTGTGTTGTGTCCGCATGTTTCTAAGAGAACAGTGAGTTTACTGCACTACCCAGGGAACTTCAGCATTACATGCTCTTGAACTAATGTATGAAAGAAACATTTATGATTTTCAATGAAAAGTTTGCAATATTATGACTTCTATATGTTGTAATTAAAAAAAGGAGTGTTAGTTACATTAAAGAGAATGGCCCTTTGAGGTTTTAAAATCATTTGAACCTCAAGATGATGCTGAAGAAACCCTCTGAAAGTTGAAATGACGAAGACTGATACAATTGTGTTTCCTTCTAACCTTCTGATGTACGGTAAGCTTCATGCAACTTCACACAGTTACACATGATTTATGGGACATTGCACTGATTTTTATGAAAAATCAAGAGATACTTAAACTCATGTCATCATCAAAAATCAATATAGCATGATTAAAAAAGTGTCACACATGACATAGTGTGATGTATCATGAGATGGCCTGAAAGTTAACTAGTTGTACCACAGTTTTCAAGAAGAGTCCCCATAAATTAAATCTTCCCTGTGTCAAAGCTGTGCCAGTCTGTTTCCTTCACTGTAAAATGGATGGTTTCCAAGGGGACTAGTCCTGTTCTTACCTTGATATTCACTGTTTCAGGGCTGAGAATCCACAATAATGACAGATGATTTCTTGGAAGCATTACAGAGATAATGATTCCTCCAACCATCAAACATCATCATGTTAAGCTCTTTAGTGCTACTGTGATGAAGTGAACATAATATCCTGCATAGTCCATGACCTTATCTCTCTTCAGTTTTCTAGTGGTAGAGGAAAGATGTATTTTTAATCACATATTTTAAATCTGATTTAGAAACATTTGTTTTCTCCATTTCACAGTGTCAGGGAACAAGCTCCCACTTCAGTATGTCACAGCGTAACCCTTTAAAGTAGATAAAAGACCTTAACTGCAAAATTCAGACTCAGATCCAGCTTTCAGAATTTCTCAGGTTTCTTTCACAGTTGGAAAAGATCATTAAGTGTCTAAAGAAACAAAAAAGTCACAGCTGGATTCAGGTTCAGATCTGAACAATTGCCTGTCTTTCCCCATGGACCCAAAGCCAGTGTACTTTTTGGTGCAAATATTTATCTCCCTTACTTTCTCTGCAATGGATTAAAGTTTCTTTCATATTCCAGTGCACTAACCATCTGAATTTAGCATGTCTGAAAATGTAACAAAATCACTAGCTCTTTTCATTCCAAATTTTCTGTTAAAATTAAATATTAAATGACCCTGGATCTGAGATAGATCCCTGGGAAATCCTTTACATATATACACCGCATTAAATCAGTTTGACAAACTAAATATTGGAAACAATCATCTGTGTTTTATTATTATTATTATTTTCCTGTGGTTTTTACATCATTCTTATGGTATTTGTACTCTCTTATTATATAGATCATGTTTCTCTGACCTGTGTATAGGAATGTCAGAAGTCTCTCTGCGGTCAAAGCATGGGCAGTCTTCTGCTTCTTGACAACCCACCAGGTGTGGCTGGCGTAGCACACGGGGAAATGAGGTTAATTATTTGACATTCTTTGTTTTGTTTTTAAATCCATGCTACTACTTATCACCACATTATTGTGTAGGTGCTCAAGTTTGATTATCTGTTCTTTTTGGTTTGTCTCAAGGCTTACTTTATCTCAGGGCTACTTAAGTATACTCATGTATAAGCTGCTGGTTCCTCCTTTTGTATATTTTTGAAGACTAGACTTAGATTTGTTGTCACATTCTGCCAAAAGTATGCTTTCAACTTTATGAAAACATATACATTTGAATAAAAATATTTAATATACACTTTATTAAATAGTTAATTTATTGCAGTATTGAGTGTAGAGAACAGTTAAAATTAGAAACGTGAGTGAAGGCAGTTTCCCCATCTCACAACAACAGACAGGAATCCCCTTCTGCTCATCAGCTTTGCCAGGCGGAGCCTCTCACAACAAACATCTCAGATCAGAGTAACATGGGAAAAACACATTTTTTCAAGACATGATTCTATCCACACTGAGGAGATATGAGTCAAAATACTTGGAATCTTATTTTGAATGAAAGAAGGAGAAAATACTCTGATAATAACAAAATCTCATATTTTGGATAGCTCTCCTGAAGGGAGGGACGCTTTTCTGTTTTTTTTTCTTTTTTTTCTCCATGTCCTTTTTCCCACTATAGCTTTAAAGAAATAAAATATTAAAATTAAGCATTTTGACATACCCTGGTTTCTTAAGCTTTCTTTGAAAAATATTTAACTTTCCTTCTAAATTTTCAAGAAAAAAAAATCAACAAATTCCTCAAGAAAAGTCTCATCTATTTTTTTCTGCTCAACCCTTTTCTTTAAGCAAAAGCAGTTTAAGCTGCTCCTGCAGTCCCAGAGTTCTGATTAGAAGTGAAGTGTTCAAAAAGTTGTCATCAGATGCAAGGGTAAACACAAGCTAAGAAAAACATCCAGTACACCTGAGGTTCATTTTTGTTTGATCTGTCAAAGATTACACAAAGTGGACAGAAAACAAATTAGAGTTGATACACGAACTCAAGACCTCTGGATTTTAACTGACTTGTCCTGAACTTTTAATCAATCAGAAACTACTTTTTTACTTCCTGGAAGTAAAAAATAATCTTAAGTTTTTACGCAGTTATAGAAATGCTTGATTGCAGAATTAGTAAACAAAGAAAGATAGAGACAATAAGAAAAGAACATGGAAAGTGTGTGAGAAATTATTGAAGGATTGAGGTGGGATATGTTAAAAAAAACTACTGGTTTGGGCCTGTAAACAACAAATGAATTCTGATACAAAGACATGAAATTCTTCCCTCTGAAAAAGTGGTTGCCCATATCTGAGTAACAGGAAATGTTTATAATAGTACATAGTGGATGACACCTTAAAAATAAAACTAGGACAGCTAGGCTTTCAAAGACAAAAACAGGGACAGCAGTTCAGAGGAATTGCATTCATAAGCAATACTTCTCATACAGGAAAAAAAAGAAAGACTAGAAATACAGAAGAAGAGGTTTTTTTTTTTTTTCTTTTACAATTCATTTGATGTTTTGAATTGTCTTTATGTTTCCTCAGATCATTCCTCCTTCAGCTTTTCTATAGTCTCAATCCGCTTCCTGTGATGTCAGTCTTTTCTATCTATAGTCCACAGTCACAACACAACTGAGTAGTCAAAAGAAGGCATACAATCTGGATACATCTTTTATAGTAAACATTCAGAACTGATTGGGGTAAAGTATTGATGGAAATTAGAACACCTGTTTGAGCTCTGCTGGCAATTAAAAGTCTTCAGATGGAAGATCAGAGTAAAAATTACTAAGGTCTGGATGATTCTGTTTTGCTATATATCCTGCTAATGGAAGGAGCTGATAGCTAAGGAGGGGACTGGTTGTCTTTATTTGTTCCTGAAATCAACTGAAGTAGGTAAAGAGTGATTCCTAGCATTGGAAAAATCTGAGATCTCCACTGTAATTCGCCTTCCAAGCAGTAATGACAGTTTTCTTTCAAGTATGGAAGCCAACGACAGTACATTAATCTCTTTCTATAAAGTAACTAAAATTAATTGGGGTGAAACTGTTTTAAAATATAAATAGATAGCTCTTTAGGTGAAATACAAGGCCACATTATTCTCCAGTTCAGCAGCTACTTATGCTTTGCTTAAATAATAATAATAATAATAATAATAATAATAATAATAAATCATCTTATTTTTTAGTCTTCATTTTCTTCTAGTACTTGAAGTTCTGATCATGAGAGGGCTTTTAACAAGCAGAAAGCAAAATTGGTTTCTGATAGAAATGAAAACTAGATATACTCTTTAACTCCAGATTTGGATCTCAACTGGCATCCTCATGAGCAGACTGTACTTGAAATGCAAAGAGCGTCTTTCAAAATGTACTCAAAGGAGGAGCCTTCTTACATATCATGGGACAGCAGGTTCCAAATGAAGAGAGCAAGGAAGGAACTGCTCAAGGTATACAAACAGATCTTTGCTGGTCTTCAGATATGTGAGCATAATCTGACCACTGTGCTCAGTGATCAGTCAAATACGGTAAATCCCAGTAATTCTCATGAATGCCATAAGGTAATGAGGATATATTAAAATGAAGAACAGCATACTTTTCTTTTAGACAAAAATGAAGGGTCAAATCAAATTAGTGAACTCTTGGAAAGACAAATATGGGGGTTTATTGCTATTTCCACTAATTAATATGAATCTCGAATGTTTCAAGGCTAAGGATTGCTTACGCTTCCTTAAAATATTTTTCCATGAGCCTCTTGTGTGGCAGGATTTTACTTCAGAAGAAGCTAAGACATTAATCAACCTTGACTCAGAATTTTGGAGTTATGATTAAAAAAATAAATCCTGGTTCTTGGGGAAAAAAGAGTTTGGTGGATAGTTTATAACAAAATCATTGCTTACTCCCTCCTGATTTACCTGGCACATATTTACAGAAAAAATAGAAAATAGATTAGAATTTCCCTGGGATACAACGTGAAACAATGGAGAGGTGTTTGATCTTACAGAGCCTGTTCCAAGTCAGTTCCTGGTTCTGTCCCTGACCTGCTCCTGAAAGTCACTTCATCTCTTCTGTCTAGTCAGATTATATGTTTTTCCAGATGAGGACTGACTTTACCCATATATGTCTAACATAATGGATCTCCAGGGACTATTTTAATCCATATAATAAATTATTAACTTGTTTCACTGAATATGCTCAGCAAAGTTTATTTTACATTTTGACCAAAGCTATGGATGCAATGGGCATGGCTGTTACTTTTAGCCAAAAATTCCCATTACTGAATTTCATAAATTTGAAAGGAATCAGCTAGGATGTATAATTCTATCCAGCTTCAGTTTCATGTGTTCTTATCTCCCATCTCTATTTGAATGCCATTAACACAAAGATACAGGAGAGAGCTAACAGTGGGGGAGATTATCTTTCTATTCTTATGCATGACTTCCATTAGTAGGTGTTATGTGAGTGATTTGAAAAAGCACACATAACTTTTCCTGGAGGAAATGACATGTGAAGTTACTTATGGATGAAACTAAAGGACTGGAGTATGTTTTATTATGAATTATATCTCTACTTGATGTAATACAATATCACTAGATATTTAAAGAGAATTTCATTTCATAGTAACACAAATGACTTATTATGTAGCCTGTAAGAGTACAGAACTAGCATATTGATTGGGAATATTCAACCTTGAATATTTTCCCCTCTTTGAGAGATTTACAAATGTATTATTTTAGTTCTACTAGTGAAGGGAAGCTCTGAAATCTAGTTTTTAATATTCTCTCAACAAATCCAGAAATCAATGAAACAGAGGAGAAATATTTTTTTCTTTATCTTCCTCCATGGAGAATACTTTCTTTTCTAAATAGTGCAAGTGTTTTTTTTTTCCTTTTTTTTCTTTTCCTTTTTTATCCTGGCCAGTGAATAAAATTACAAGTCAACTTGTTTTCAATTTGCATGTTATATGGCAATTGCTTAAACCAAAGGAGAAAGTCTTTTTTAGCTCAGGACACTGAGCTCAAGTGGAAGTTGTCAGATTTAATAACGCAAAATAGTCATAGGGAGGAAATTTTCTGTTTCTATTTCCAGAGGTGCATCTGTTTGTAACATTTACTTTCTCCAGAAAATGCCAGTTTTCCTACAGCACTTACAATGAACTTTAATTGTATGCTTTAGTAGAAAGTCTTAATTTTGATCTGACTCCCTTCAGGTAGCAATGAATTGACTCACATAATCACACCTCCCTGTGGTAGATAAAAATAACCACTCTGATTTTCCCTCCTTCCTTACTTGTTAGAAAATGGTTGTATTTTTATGACTTCACTTTCACAGTGAGCAGGGATCTATAAACTTTGGAACCTAAGATGGTCCTACAATAACAGCTATTTCTAAACCATTACAGTAATTAATCACAGAAGGAGCTACTAGGAAAAAAATCCTATAATTTTGAACATATAATTGAATTTTTATTGCTTTTAAACTGAAGTGGTTAGACCTTGAGAAAATCTGCTCGTCAGGGAAAAAACCTTCCTCTTTGCCTCTCCTTCCTTTTATGCTTTAGACAAAGCTTGGCAGAGCTCACAAGCTAAGTGGGAGCTGAATTATTAGCTCTTTATTTTAGTTTGCCTCCTAATGAAGAAAAGGTCACTTAAAAATTATTATCTTAACAAAATGTACTGATCCACTAGAAGTGGTTTGGGGGACAGAGTGAAGACATTCATATCTGGTGCTGGCACAGTGCAGAGTCATTCGCTCTCAGAAAGCAAACATTACCCGTCATGCTCACAGACTATTAGAGAAAGTTAAGAATGATCTTGGGGAGGTGCAGATGAGCCTCAATAAGTCAACAAGCCAGTCTGACCCAACGGAAAGGCGGTGGAGAGTGGGAACAGGGACAGAAAAAGCCTTTAAGGTTTATCATTTAAAAGCACTTTTTTGTTGTTGTTTAGTTTTAGATCTTTTAATTAAAAAAATAATAAAAGGAAGTCCAATTCTTAAGACTACTAAATTAATGTCTTTAATATTAATTTTCTTTCCTTGGAAAGTCTTTTCCAAATACAATTTCCAAATTTTAAAAACAATTTTAGTCTCCTCAAATTTTTACTTTGCTGAAAATAATAAAATGAAGATGAAGATAAAACAAGACTTCTGAACCTTCATTCAATAATCAAAAACTAATGGTCAATACAAGGTGGTCAAAAAGAATATGGAGCCCAAATTACCTTATAATAAATCCTGTAAAGTCTATCCTACTATGTCATTTCTTTTGAACTGCTGCAAAGTCCTTAGCTAAGTCTATCCAATATTAAAAGCAGACCCAAATAGAAGTGGAATTTATCAATGTACCTGAGTTGGATCATGAAATTGTTTTACACCTATCATGAGATCTTTGGGCCAACTAGAAACATGATTCCTTTCCCTCATTTTCTCATATAACAACACTGCAGAGTAAGCCTTTATACAGAGAGATGGTAAAGAGAGGGGAGACATAAGAATGGTAAATTGTAGAGAACACCCATTGTTAGGAAGAATGATGTTGATTAAATGCATTTGCATTGCAAACAACCTGCCAATGACTCGACTCTGATCTTCTTGTTCAGTCATGATTAAAAAAAAAAAAAAAAGAGGTACAAAACCTCCAAGGTTAAAACTGAAGAGACTTGTAACAGCTATCTGACAGGAATTTTAGCAACCAGCATATACCCGTTAGATTATAAGCATTAACAAATATATATTCATAGGTTGAGAATCTACAAGAGATTATACATGCAGGACTTTCCTACCTAACTTTAATCATTTAAAATTAACGTAAGAAAATTTTAACATATCTCTAGTTCAATTTATAGTAGAATTTGAAAATGTCTTCCTTATAGTTGCATGGATATTACATGATATTTGAGAAGGAAGTGTTAAGATAGTATCTTATTTTGTACTAACAGAAGGTTGGAAGTTTTTCTGGCAAAACTTCATATCTGAATTGCATAGTGTTGGTAGGTCTGAGTGAGGAAAGCTACAAGTTTCTTTTATTTTATTTTTCTTCTTTTTTAGTTTAAAACTATTAGTTTGTACTGGTGCTATATTCTCTTCAGCTGTAATATTCTATTTAAGTGTACACCAAACAATTGAAATTCTTCCATAAACATCTTTGAAACTTCAGATTTTGACATGAGTTCCCATCTTTCTGTTGAAAAAAGATAGTAGTATTACATGATTTGGTCTAATGGATCTAAGCAGAAGCATTTATGCACACATACCCATTGAAAAATGCTACTGAATAATTTGAAAGCAAATTATTTTCCTCACAATGATGTGACACAACATTAAGTAAAATCAAGAATCTTCAAAAATGTAAAAGTTCATGGGTATATTATGGTTAGCAATACAAGAACACCAACTGCTAATAGTCTGCACAAGAACATCAACTGCTAATAGTCTACAAGCTTCTTTTCTTGAGTTCTTTTAGAGATTGCAATTTACAAAACTCCAACTGCTTTAGACTCTTCCATCTTACCATGAATGGATGATGTGAAGTAACACGTGAAAGAAAAGAATAAGCTAAGTGAAAGTACATGCATTTTAAAGATATTTGTTTTATTACTATTTCCCTTCTAAAAAAAATCTATTCTAGAACTGTAGCAAGGTGTCTTCTGTACATACTGGAAAAAAAAAAGTGTAAGATAGACAGACTGGAGACTGTCTGGATAATCAAATCATAGGATCTTACTGGCATCTGTGTTTTCTAACTGCATTCATAAATTCCTACTCAGCATTTTAACTTCATATGGGTGGGAAGACACTGTCAAAAAAACAACAAAGCCCTTTTGACCCAGGTATCTAAGGTTATCCTTGCAGAACTGAGTACCGGGAAGGAGCTCTTCCTTTACATCACGCAGCAGTGTAGGCAAGTATTTAATCCTTCTCCAATAAATCACATGTCTAACTCTGAAGCATAATGCAATTGTGGGTTTGGCAGTGATTTCGGAGTTCTGTTAAAGTGAGAGAGAAATGAAAAGAAGCTGAAGAGCCACTTTCTCAAAGGTCTGCATTTTGTGTAGTCCAGACTCCTTTACATCCACTTTAACTACCTATCTAGCACAAATGAAACACAGGACTTTTGCTGGAAATATGTCTAGAAGATGCAGAAAGAAATAATTTGCATGCATACAGTAAAAATAAAGGAACTTCAAGCATTTAGTTCGGGCTTTGTCTTCAGGACTCTGTAGCTCAGTATTCACCAAATGTTTTACCCTTTGGTGGAGATATAGCATGCAAACTATGTGAAAAAAATCTTCATTTCCTTTGTCATATGTGAAATAGATGCCTCTATGCATAGTAAGTCACGAATACTAACTAGTAGTAATCAAAAATAGCCTATAATTCAAAGTGTGATTTATTTTTGTTTAATAAAGAATTACATAAAATAATTTTAATTCTCAGAATTATATTATGCCTTTTGTACGTGCACTTAAAGATTCATAAACATTAATATCACATTTATATTCTTAGATTCAACAGTTGTCAGGATGTGTCCTGAAAAAATGACTGTATTTGAGTCAAAGGTTACAACATTGATTGCTCATATTTATAATGGCATTTTTTTCAGACTGTTTTACCATACATCTTGCAAATATAAGCATTCACCATATGAAACCTCAATTAGCAATGATTTTCAAGATATAAAAAAGATGCCTATTATAATGGCATGGTGAGAATGTGTGGTATACGTTCATTTAAAGTGCTGTTAATTCGATTGCTTTATCTGATCCAAAGTCACTTAGATTATATTAAATTAGCCATCTGTTTGGCTTTCACCTTGGAATGTCTGCCAGATGCTGAGTTTGTTTATAGACAATTCATTTGCAGACACAGCCTTAACAACAGGCTTGCTTGTCAGGGAGGATCTCTGATGGAAGGGTTTACCTGAAAAGGCAGAACCCTGCTCTCCAAGCAACAATTGCGTGCTCAAAAGGGATAAAAATGTATGGAGCACTTCGTGTCCAGTACACTATTACACCAATTATGTTCACTTATTAATTTCTGTAATCTCCATGATGAAGAGGCTTAAATGGTCCCACAAAGCTGTATCATTCTATATAGTGCCCATTTATACATTTTATGGTTTTCTTTTTAATTAAGGTCTGGCACTAAAATTAATATAGCATTTTGTTATCTAGTGGGCATGGAAGCTTTTTACGAAGTCTCCAGATAGCCTTTAAAAGTCTATTAAAAGGCTGTAAGTCATCTCATGGTTGTTACACAAGGGAAAAATATTTAAAGGGATGGTCAGCTTTATCAGTCCCCTCCTAAACACGACTTGTTCTTCATCAAAGAAAACTGCTCAAGAAGATTCCCAAATTAGACAGGTTTTAATCAAAGTGCGTTGATTGGATTTGTTCATCAGAAATTCAAGAGTAATCCCCAAAGGAAGAGCAGATCATAGTCACTGGTCAAAAAAGATAGGATACGTAATTATTCAGCAAAAATTGGAAGTGGTTTATGCTCACCTGGTGAGCATAATGATTAGGTAATGGTCTCAAACTAGGCTTCAGTTGTCAGAAATACACATCAGATATTAACATTGCTCGTACTAGATTTAGTGCTAGGTACCTAGTTAGTGTTACTTACTAAGAAGAAAAAATAAGAAATTTGCTCTCCTCAAGTAAAAATAAAAGGTTCTTTGGATAATAAAAGTGATTTATTCTATAGAAGAATAATGCATATTTATAAATACTAAATAAAACATTTCTTTGGGAAGAATTCATACTTTATGTCTAGGAATATTTCTAAATGATGGAGTTTAGAAGATTTCCCTTGAAGGAACTTTACAACACCTTTGCATACTGCATTTTCTTAGCACGGATTTTCTGGTCTTCCTTTGAAACATCTGGTATTGCTCACTGTTAAAAGTAAAATCACAAACTGGGTGTATTATGATCCACCCAGTAACCATATCTGACCTGATATGGAAATTCAATGTTCTAACTGAACAGACAAGCAACTTTGATCACTGAGCCCTGATACAAACCATTCCAGAAGAACTTCATTTACACTGGAATTTTGAAGTTAATAACTAATAAAGGACTATTATTTCCAAAGCTTATACTTCAAGATTCTTTATGTAAACTGACTTAATCCATATGCACATAATTATAGCCAGTCAGTTGCTCAGGTTACTTGGATTAAAGAAAAAAATATCTTATTATTATATCTTATTATTATACCTTAAAATCTCTGGGGTGCATTAAGAAGAGTATTTCTAGCAGGTTGAGGGAGGTGATCCTGCCCTTCTACTCAGCCTTGGTGAGGCCACATCTGGAGCACTGTGTCCAGTTCTAAACCCACTTGGATGCGGTCCATGTGCTCTAGGTGCCCCTGCGTGTGCAGGGGGGTTGGACTGGATGATCTCTAGAGGTCCTTTCCAACCTTAACGATTATATGATTCTATGATTAGATTTTAAATGGCAGGTTGATAAGAATAGCCCAAATGACAAAAGAAAAATTCTGTCTGTGCAGATAAGTACTTATACAAATTTCCACTGACCATGACACAAAAAAACCCTTTTTTTGTTATAAGCAATAATCAGAGTTTGTGCACAAATTCTGAATATTACCACACTTTTTTGAAAATACAGTCCAATTATTCATCTTATATTCATTCTCCCAGAAAAATGTAAGCCAAATAGTATTTTATAATGAGTCTGATAAGGAATAACCCACAACATTATTTGCATTAACCTCCTGCATTCTTTATGAGGAAAGAAAAAGTGTGTGAGTTCTAAGCAGTTGAAGATTTACATTCTCTAGGTCTTCATCTGTTACTTCATTTATCTACTCCAACAGAAATAAAAGTCAGCAAACAGGAAATACTCCTAGTGAAGATGTAAGTACAAAAAAAATACAGATATTTTTAGAAATAAGGAAGAATGAATTCTGCAAATTTTAGAAAGAAAATCAGAATTGGAGAAGTTGTCCAATTGGGTCCAAACAATATAGTCAGATGGACGATACAGTCTTTACAAAGATTGATGCTTACCCTTGATGTTACTTGCTGTTTTTTCTTCCCTTTTGGAATCTTCCATGAAATTATCAAAAGATTAATAGATTTTATTCTTCAGAGGCAGAGTAATGAAAACATATTATTTGTTTCAAGTCCATGTGCTAAGCTAGAATATTGGTGCAAAATAACAATGAGATGCATCAAAATAGTGTATTTATTTTAAAATGCTTTCTTTTCCCTCTTTATCATTTTGAATTTTCTGTGACCTTCTTTTTTTCCTGTGATGTCTTTCAGTAGTTTAGTTCTTCATTTGAAATGGAAACTTCTGTTGAAATGTCAAAATTTCTCACTGGATGAAAATTCCTTTCCATTGCCAGCCCTAATGCGGGCTCTATTGTTGACAGTCATGACAGAACATGGAGGCAGATAGCAAAGCTTGGGAGGCAAATAACTATCTTGGCTTAATCATCCTTAGAACTGTGGGAATTTTCATTTCAGTGTAACTTTTTTATTGCAACTCTTTTTTTTTTTTTTTTTCCCAGAAAAATGTAAGCCTCAATTGCTGTTAAAAATAGGAAAAGAAAATTCATATGCTGTCTGGAAGCCTGGGAACTAGCCATTGACTTGGAAAACACAGATTTACACTTCTAGCTCTCAGTAAAAGAAATCAGGGATTACAGTATATCTCTTTTCCATTGGATGATTGTTCCAGCTCTCAGGCTGTTAACAGATCTGCTTCTGGTACCAATTTAGAAAAACAAAGAAATAAAAAATGTAAAACACCAGAAACTAGTTTAAAAATAGAATCCTTGGTTTAAAAGAAGATCTGATGACCTCATAGGATATTTCACAATGATATATGTATATATTAGAGGTATGTTAAGTTCTTTTTAGGGTAGAGACGTGAGTCACCAGTGGACAGTACTTCAAATAAAAAATTAATGATACTCCTGCTACATCAACTGAGTCCCAAACCAGCCCAAATTCTACTCTGTAATGTTCCTATGATTATATACTTTTTTGTGTAAGTGTGCATATATATGAGTGTGGGTATACACATACAGTTACTAACTAATGTTGTATTATTTTAACACAGGTTTTAACTTTCAAAACCCTGACCAACTAATCACTTTTCTCCTTCAAATAGTCAATTAAAACACATTTCTTTATGATATTCTCACCATTTTTATCTATGCTTCCTAAAAAGTGTTATCTAGCATGAATATTAATTTATTTATCCTTAAAATTGAGAATGCTTAATCACTATATTTTCAATAAATATACCATATCTCTGACTGTTTCTGAGTATCTGGCATACATAGAGTAGTATATACATACATTATTTACTTTCAACTAATTAGGTCCAGCTGCAGTTTGATATTGTGGGTTGATATGTTGGATTCTGACATGGTTAATGTAGTTTTCAGAGAAGTGTATCATGAATATAACTTCTATGAGACTTGCAAATCTCTGTAAGTGATTAAGACTGACTAATCCGTATTAAGGACTCAATCCAGTTTAACACACACAAGACCTGCAAAGGCCCATGTACATATAGATGAATATGGAAGCCCCAAATTTCAACATAAAATAGTCCTCACTTAGTTGTTATCTCATTTGGCAGGTGCTTAAATTGTTGAGTATCTGCTCAGATTGCACAGTTCATTTCTTTAAACATTTAGATTTTGCTTCCCTGCTTACACAAGGCTCAGCATTAGCTTCTCAAGACCTTACCACAGGCAGAACCCAGAAACTGAGCATTAAAATGTCTACTTTACTTGATGGGTCCAGTCTGCCAGATAGCTGTTTTCAAATTACACCTGATGTACAGGGTTATCCGCTGACAAAATACGGTTACAATCCTTTCTCCCCAAATTAAACTAGAAACAGAAGATACCACTGATCAGATTTTTTAAAAAAATATATTTTAAAATATAAGTATCTTTTTAATTATAGACAGAACATAAACCATGTTAGAAACAGGAATTCAGTGTCTTTCCCGATATGACCACATTTAGATCTGTTCCTCAGCAGCTCAGAGGCTCCCATAAATTCAAGGCTATAGAGTGCTAGTGACACTGGTCAGAGTCCAACTCCTCTGTCATGATTGCTACATTTCTAAGAAATAGAGCTGTGAAGCACTAAAGCATGAGAGTAAGAGTGAATCTCTTGATTGACATGTATGCCACTTGGGTAAACCATAGGGTTCAACCCTTTTACTTGGCCAAATTTCTGTATGTTTATTTAATGAAGTATTGTACTTTATTAAGTACAAGGGCAGGACTTCCTCTTCAGCTACCTTTCCAAATGCTTAGACCACCAGAGCAGAAAAAAGTATATCCTTCTTGTGACTGTCAGGAAGATAGAAATAATATCTACTTTTATATAACTTAGAAGTTTTCAACAAAAGTGAAATATCAAACAGATCTAGAATGGTCAGCATTTCTAGTGCATTTAACTAAGTACGGTTAAACCAAATATTTCATGAAAATGAAATGCCCTTTGTTAGAAGGGGAGAAAGAAATGTGATGCAAGGGGATGCATCCTGTGCTCTGTACACTCGCAATTGGGAGTCTCGGGCTAAGAACCTTGCAGAACTGAGCTTAAGGGAAATATTTTATTTGAGAAAGCTGTAATCATTCCACAAAATGGAATATGAGTGTGCCTTACTGCTGTCTATGTAAAGTATTAGATTAAAAGTAAGGCAATTTCTCAATGCCTTAGGATTAATGCCTAGGAATAGTGTATTTAGAAATGTATACAGAATAAAATGTTGGTGTCGACTAAAACACATTACCATCTGCTTCTTTGTTTCATTCCACTAGAGATTAATTGAGTTGATCTGAGTTAGCAGATACTCTCAATGAAATTACATAGTTTGTTGATGAGGATTTCAATTCAGCTACTGATTAACTTGTTAGAATGCCCAGGTGATGTGATAATTGTGCCAGAAAGCTGAATACAAAATTCTGAAACAAAGTTACTGCTTGTTGTTGAGGGGGTAGTGTTGACTTAAGGATTTACTTTATTTTGTGTCATTATTAAAAAATAAAATTAAAAAAATTAAAAAACCCCAAACTTATCTATGCTGATTACTCCTGATCACTTTCTTTTCCCTGACATGCCTAGAGATGGTCTCTAGGATGAGCTGCTCCAACACCTTTCCAGGAACAGAGGTGAGGCTGACCAGACGATAGTTTCCTGGCTCCTCCCCCTTGCCCTTTTTGAAGACTGGAGTGACCTTGGTTGTCTCCTAGTCCTTCAGCACCTCCCTTGCTCTTCCACCTCTTGAATATGATAGAGAGTGGCTGACCAATAACCTCCACCAGTTCCCGCAGCACTCTTGGGTGCATCCATAGATTTATGGGTGTCCAGTTTGCCTAAATAATCTCTAACTCAATTCTTCTCAACCAGCGGGAAGTCTTCCTATCTCCATTTTCTCTCTTGTGTCTGGACTCTGTGGGGGGGACTAACCTTAGTAGTTAGGACCGAAGTAAAGAAGGCATTTAGTAATTAACTCAGCCTTCTCTGTATCCTTCATCATCAAGGCACCAACCCAGTTCAGCAGCAGGTACACACTTTCCCTAGTCTTCCTCTTGCCACTATTTATAGAAGCCCTTCATGTTGTCCCTGACATCTCTTGCTAACTGTAATTTCAAACAGGCCTTGGCTTTCCTTGGCGCAATCCTGCATTTTCTGACAATGTTCCTACATTATTTCTATGTGGTTTGACCCTTCTTCCACATTATGTATGCTCTCTTTTTCTCTTTAAGCTTTCCCAAGAGCTCCTTGCTCATCCACACAGGTCTCTTGCCCCTGTTGCTTGACTTCTTTCTTGTAGGAATCCACTGATCCTGAGCATGGAGAAAGAGGTGCTTGAATATTAGCTAACTCTCATGGACCCCATTTCCTTCTAGCATCCTGGCCAAGGGGATTCCTCCAAGGAGCTCCCTGAAGAGGTCAAAGAGGCTCTCTGAAAAGGTCAAAGTTAACTTTGAAGTCCAGGGTACACAGCTTCCTCCTCACAGGGTTGTGAATTCCAACATCTCATGGTCACTGCATCTAAGACCGCCCCCAACCCTCACATTTCCTACTAGACTATCTCTATTTGTCAGGGCCAGGTAGAGCTGTGCCCCTCTCCTCATTGGCTAATCCATCACCTCCATCAAGAAGTTATCATCTGCAGTGTTCTGTAGGAACAGTCTGTAGGACTGTTCCTAGTTGTGTGATTATCCCAGCAGACATCAGGGTGATTGAAGTCCTCCATAAGGACCAGGACCTTTGATCATGAGGCTTCTTGCAGCTTCCTGTAGAAGGACTCATCCACTTCCTCTTCCTGGTCAGGAGGCCTGTAGTGAAGACCCACCACAGCATCACAGCATGTGCTGGCCTCCCCTTTAGTCCTCACCCACAGGCCCTTGACTCACACTTTGTCCTCCCCTGTGTAACTCTGTTACTTCACTCTCCTGGCCTGTCCTTCCTAAAAAGCCTAAGACCATCCAAAATCACTTTCCAATCATGAGAGCAATCATTACCATGCCTTGGTAATTGCAATGAGATCATGGGCCTGCAATTGCACCTCCATATCCGATTTCCCTTGTTTATTTCCCATGCTGTGTACGTCTACACAGAGGCATTTGAGTTGGGCATCCAATAATGCCTCTCTTTCTAGCTGGGGCAGCTATAACTCAACTATGTGAGCCTTCAGTAGTTCTCATATTTTACTGTTTTCCTTCTCCAGGCTTTGGGCATCCTTCACTGACTCTGTAGTTAGGCTGCTATGAGTGGCATGGTGTGCCATCTCTTATCGCCTACTTCCCTGATGATTCCCCCACCCTGCCTCAAATCTAGTTTAAGCAATGAGCCTTGCTAGCTCATGACCAAGGACCCTCTTCCCCTTTTGGAAAAAATGCAACCCATCTAATGAATGCCAACATGCTTGGTGCTGTGTAAGCTTTGGCTTCCTGTTCCCAAAGTTGTAGTAATGACAACAACCACAAAGCCATGTGTTGGTGGATTGTATCCTCTTGCTTCTTTCTATATTGCTGCAAGCACCATGGATAATGGAAGATGACCTGCATGCCCAAGTTCCTGATCATCTCACCCAATTCCCTAAAGTCTCTTTTGATTACTCTCAGGGGAGTATGTGTTGCCACTTCCTCTACTCCCACATGTAGGACCAGCAACAGATAATAGTTTGTGAGTCTGACCATGCTGGGAAGTTTCCTGGTATATGCATATGTGTGTTTAAATGTGTGTGGATAAACCTATATATATACACATATGTACAAATATATTTCTTAACTTTTAAGACTACTTTAATTAAAATAACAATGAGTAGGACTTTCATATATGTCTGAAGTATATAGCATATTACACATCATTACTGATTAAAAATCTCTAATTCCCTCATTCAGCTTTTAAATCTTACCTATTTAATCACTTCAGTATATTTAAAAAGCTTGCCTTGAACTGCTTTTAAAATAGGGCTTAGCACACAAGGGACATAGATTTTTACGAACAGAAACTACAAAAACAATTGAATTTGCTGAATTAAACAGATGATGGATGAGAAATCAAGAATACTACTACACGGCCAGCGTACAGCCACAGGCTCTGTGTCATCAGCTGAAGAGATATGACTTTATCTCTTGCACACCATCAACAGCCAGTTTTTCTGAAACAGTATAAATTATGCTGGCACCGTTGACTTCAGCAGGGCTCAGCTGGAAGGCTACACCCACACTCAGTTTACAAATGTAAGGGAATGTTTGCAATAATTAGTTCTGCTTTTAAAATATTTATCACCAAAACAATATTAAGACTCCCACCCAAAAAAGTTATATAATTACCTCTGGAAATACATAGTACATGGAAGTAGCATAAATCATTCCAAATCATTTACGTTTGGAAGAAATCAAACTCTGTTAATAATACTCATTTCAGGAATAAAAGCAAATTCCAGTTCTAAAACACGACCAGGAAAAAGGCTTTATTCCTTCATTATTTCATTGAACTCACAGTAATTCTGTTTCATAACTTTATGTTCCACATAATACAATTATGCATACCTGAGCCTTGACATCTGAGTTTCATAAGTATTTTTACATCTCCAGGGGAAAGCTTTTTGTGAATTTATAAGCAATTCCTGCAGAACTGGTCCAGATGAAGTGCACACAAAATAGGCAAAATTGTTTTCTTAAGGAACAATGCCTCATTATTCTATTTAAACACATCAGCACTTATGTTAAAACATTAAATAAGAAGTGCACTTTGTTATTTAAGAGAGATTTTTTTTTTTTTTTTTTATCCTTAGCACTTCTAGTCAAGCTGTGAGGAAAATCTCTCATGCGTGCTATGCAATTTTATCTTAATCCCGGGGAGTGGGAATCTAGGAAACGAAAAATAATCCAAAAGTTAATGTGGAACAAAATATTTAGGCAAAATTTGGGCAGCACAACATTCCCTGTGCACAGAAAGCCTGAAAGAATACTCTCTCTCTCCTTTGAGTGGAAGAGCGAAGATAAAGATGATGAATATTTTTTTCCTAGTTTGCTATTATAGATTTTAATATTGCTTTTTAATTTACCATGAAGAAATTTCTGTTAATTTATCAAGAAAATGTAAGCAAATATTATGTACTAGCTCTGTCTTATTTATTTGGGCTGTAAAAATATTAAATGTTAGCATATGTGCACACAGTTGCCTCAGTTCTGCAATGTGTAATTAAATGGCACATTCCCACTGTCCAGGTAAAATCCTCCAAAATTGAAAACCTTAGTCTCTGGTTGATGGTATGTTAGTAACATGACTCTTTGGACTGATAAAATTTTAACATTTCTTTGTTCCATGTACAGATACTTTACCAAGTTTTCTCCAACTTTCCAATTCATTACAAAATTAATTTTTAATTAGGTTAAATCCTTTTATCTTTTAAAAAGTCACATTGTACCTCTTGGCAAGCAAACTTTTGAGAAAGGCCTTTTCAAAGTATTTGTTATTCTAAAAAATTACTGAGTTTTAATATATTAAAATATGTGTAAAATAGGCTACGCAACATTAATATGATTTTTAAAAAGAAAGGAAAAGAAGAAGTTCAAAATTACTATTTTCTTGAGTTTGCTGAAGGGAAGTCTGTGAAGAGTACCTGAACAGGTTTTTCTTTTTTTTCTTTAAAAAAAGAGAAGGACTAGATCACTTTTATGAAAATTACTAGCTTTACTTGGGAAGGTGAGCCTAGAAAACAGGTAAAGTCTTAATAAACTTCATAAATATGAATAACAAACACGATAGAGACAATTCTTTTGATTTAATCAGGCTATTAGTAAGTCAGGGTTTGATTTACAGGTGGGTGAGAGAGTTCAGGCTCTTCTACTTCATGCCATTTGCTGACACCCTCTCTCCAAACTGGTTTCTGTCTGTTAGAAGTGAGTGTTCAACATAGGTCTTTGAGCGAGTACTACTGCCCGGCACTACTGTCAGCTGGCAGAAGGAACAGGGATTCAGTTTTCATCAAACTTGGCATGTTGCCGTCATTTTCAGTAAGTGATGGGATGTTCTAAAGCAGAGATTCTGTGCTAAGGTCAACATGGGATTTTAATGTTCCATTCTCCTTTCCCTTCTCTTTCCCTTTCCCTACTCCAGACTAAGGTTTTTGTTATTATTACCAAACAATGTGAAGCTGGGTGTAGACACGAGCTCAGAGGTATTTCATTCCTGTGTTAACAGTAGTAATGCCAATATGTAATGTTTGTGTTTTTGACATCATTCTGCAAAAGAAAAAGGCTGTTCTTGGCAGGCGGGCTAGGTTTGAGGAAACCTTTGTGGTCCTCTGCAGTCATTCTCATTTTGTAACTGGCCTTCTCTTGAGAAAACTGTCAGCAGTCCATGTCTCATTGGTAATCTGGTATGGCGATCTACCCAAAAGCAAAAGCAATAAAAAATCATTTAAAAATAAATAGATCATGTTGAAAGAGAACTCCTTCAGATAGTGAATGAGCTATTTATATTAAAATGAGTAAAATATGCAGTTATGGCCAGCTTCTTTGTGTAGGCTTGTGCCTGCCTTTCTTGATGGCTGTAAGGCATAACAGTAAAACATTGGAACTTACAAACCAATTCCTGTGCTTGGATTTCATTGATAAAGAATAAATTTTGCACAGGCATGTTGAGATAAGAAGTAATGAAAGTAGTAATTTAGTACATATTTCAATAAACTCTTCCCTCACAGTCATCCAGACCTCACTGGTAATATGTGATATTGGAAGACTACAGTTACTGAGGAGATTTACTTAGACTGTCAAATGATACAGAGATTCGATTTAGGAATAGAAATTGCATTGCATATCCAGGCCTATTATATCTGTAAAAGCAAATAGGAAACTTCTTTTTTCCAGTAAATTTAAATAGGTAGCAATGACCTTCCTGATATTATCTGCCAGTGTGGGGTGTCTGAACCATGGGATTTTAACGAACAATGGAAGCCCAGTATAACCTGTAGTTCTGGAACTGAGATTCTTTCTGGAAATCAGTCAGTCTTTCACTGATATTTCTCTGCATTGCTGCCAACATCTTGTCTTGTTGCATTGCTGTTATGGAATAGCAAGTGGAAGGGAGACAGCTTGTCAAAGATCTTAGATAAGGAACCAGATGTGCAAGAAAGTGCTTTCCACAGAGGTGTTCAACAGGGGATGACTGATCTATTAAGAACACTTGAACTTCTTTGTGAAGGTCAAAGAGCCTCTAGAGTGCTTTTCCATGGAGAGCCGACTGAGTTTGGTATGCAGCAGCAGCTGATGATGATTAGTTTCATTTCATCACATAGCATGATAAACATTAGATTTAACACATGCACATTAAGTTCATTTTGATTCACAGAGCAAGTATTTTATGCAGCAGTGCTGGCAGTTATTTTGTTATCAATGCTTCTGAATGATCAATGATCTGAGAAAGTTTTGCATCAAATGCAGCTTTCCTTCTTCCTACTTTCTTTTTCAGTCTGTCTGCAGCCCTATCTGTATACTCTTCTGCACCTGAGTTAGTCCAATGGCTCACTACTCAAACTCATTTAATATATATATATATCTTCACTAGTGATTTGTTTGAGTACTTCCTTTAAAAATATCATCTTATCTATCATTTCACAGGCTTCTGTAAATCTCAACTGGTAGATAACTGAAACCATGTTTGAAATTCTTACCGATCTATTCATGCTTCCTTCCTTCCTTCCTTCCTTCCTTCCTTCCTTCCTTCCTTCCTTCCTTCCTTCCTTCCTTCCTTCCTTCCTTCCTTCCTTCCTTCTCTATCTTTTTCTCTCTTTCTCTTTTGTATAAGATGCACCTTCTTGTCTTCTCTAAATTCAGCAGTTCACCTTCTCTCTGACATTTCTCTTGGGGGAGGTTTATATTTCATCTGCTTTGCTGCACTTTTCTTCCTGAGAAACATTTGAAAAATATCCATTACTGCTCCCATGATACATATTTCTTCAGCTGAAGGGCCTTTCTTGAATATATATATATATAAATATGTTATCTCTCTCTACATATATTTTTATATATGTTTTATATATATCTACATTACTATTATTACTATACATATATTGCTATTATTATTATTATATAATATATAATATTATAAATATTTATATATATATTTATATAAATCTTTACAATTCTACAGATTATAGGATCGTGTATATATAATGTAGGTTGGAAGAGATCTTTCGACTTCATGTGCTCTAATGTTCAACACAAAGCAGGACTTACTTTGCTCTTACATTAAGTTGCTCAGGGCCTTGCACAGTTACATTTTGTGCATCTCCAGGGATGGAGAAGCCACAGCCTTTATGGGCAACCTGTATGAATGTTTGACCCACTTTCATGGGGTCACTTTATATAAGGTGTATTTAAAAATTCACCTTATATTTAAAAAATCACCTTATTTAATTGGAGATTTCAGATTTATAAGTTTTTATTTTTCCTTTGCCTCTTGTCCTTCTGTACATATCTAAGAAAACTGTGCTTCAGTCTTCTCTGAAGCCAACAGCTAGATTTATAGCTAGCTAAGATGATAATAAGGTCTCCCCTGAACTTTCTATTAAAGCAGAATAAACTCATCTCTCTCAGCCTCTCCTCATATACCCTTTGCTCCAGCCCCCTAATCAGTTTGGAGGACCCACTGGACAAAACTGGGCAGAGTGCTCCAAATACTCCACAAGTGTCAAAATGAGAGGAACAAAACTCTTCACTCTTGCTAATGCAGCTGACATTTATTCTTGCCACAATGAACTGCTGATGCATGTTCAGCTTGTTTCCAACCAAAACCCAACAAATGTTTCTGCAAAGCTGCTCTCTGATACCGTTGTCTCCCTGTATTATTGTATGCATGTAATAACATCAAAGCCTTCTTTGAAACAGAAATGTTTTACCTCAATGGACTTTTGTTAATACAGATTTTCAGGCTTTTGTGGAAACGTTCCTTTGGTCTGTCTGTACAAGCAGGTTCTTTACTTCCAAGAACTATTTTATAGCTCAAAATACATTAATCTGAAGTTTTTCAGACACATTTTGACAAGGCTGAAAAATCCAGTCTTAGTGCACTTTTAACTCTACTTTTAATTTATCTTCTCTGAAATCATGTGTTCTAAATGCAAAGTTACAATTCTATTATTTCTTTCAATTACATCAAAAGATCACAATTGTGTATTGTTGTGTGTTGTATCGCAATTATAGCACAATATTTAAATGCAAAGACATGGGAATCATGTTGCAGAACACAGTGAACAGCACCCTTTGAAAAGCAAGCTGAAGTCATCTCAGGTAATCAGCAATGTTCATCATAAAAATGACACATGTGAACTCACACATAGCAAACCAGAATCATTCTTAATAGGTCTGTCATTGTACTAATCTCTCGGTGAAAACTGACCTCCCTCCTCTGCATTGCATTCTCCCTCACCATCTTCTTCCATGTGAGACAGAAGTTACTTGTCAGCCCAGAAAGTGAAAAGCCCATTTCTACACAAATCCCCTGGAATGGGGAAGAATAGAAATTGATAACCGTTTTCCATGATGACCAAGAGGACACACTCTACTAGAAGGGGAAAGAGACCTATCTATACGCACAACTATATGAAATATGCCGGAACTTTATCTCATCAGCCAAACACTTTGTCAGGAGGAAAGATTATTAGTGGTATAGCCTTCTAAGATCCGGCTTCTTCAAACGAACAGTCCTCCATGCATAACATAGTTGTAACTTGGAAAGCATTTACTGACATGGTGTTGGGTAGGAAGCACCTTATTCCATCTTTTAATGCCATGCTTTTGTTGTGTAATGAGAATTGAGCAACCGGAAAGAAAAGAGCAAATCATATCTAATCTAGCACATTTCACCTCTTGCCCGAGACGTGAGCCACACATCACCAGCCAGGGTGACAAGTTTAGTAGATAGGACTCCCGATTTACAGCCAGAGCAGCTTGATTTAAGTCTCTTGGCTCATGGCTTCAAAACACGGTTACTGCAGGGTAACACAGTGCTGCATATCAGCAGCTTCACAGTAGCTGCCTGAGTGTGTGTGTTTAGCCCACAGCAAATGCGAGATCATAGAATCATAGAATGCCTAAGGTTGGAAGGGACCTCTAGAGGTCATCTAGTCCAACCCCCCCTGCACATGCAGGGCCGCCTAGAGCACGTGGCACAGGGCTGCATCCAAGCGGGTCTTGAAGATCTCCAGAGAAGGAGACTCCACAACCTCTCTGGGCAGCCTGTTCCAGTGCTCTGTCACCCTCACCGTCAAGAAGTTCTTCCTTAAGTTCCCGTAGAACTTTTTATGCTTCCATTTGTGGCCATTTCCTCTGGTTCTGTCAGTGACCACCAGTGAAAAGAGGCCAGTCCCATCCTCCTCATTGCCTCCCTTGAGGCACTTATAGACACAGATCAGGTCCCCTCTCAGCCTTCTCTTCTCCAGGCTGAACAAGCCCAGCTCCCTCAGCCTCTCCTCATAGGGCAGATGTTCCAGGCCCCTGATCATCCTCGTGGCCCTGCGCTGGACTCTCTCCAGCAGCTCCCCATCCCTCTTGTACTGTGGGGCCCAGAACTGGACACAGTACTCCAGATGTGGCCTCCCCAGGGCTGAGTAGAGGCATAAGATCACCTCCCTCGACCTGCTGGAGACGCTCCTCTTAATGCAGCCCAGGATGCCATTGGCCTTCTTGGCCACGAGGGCACACTGCTGCCTCGTGGTCAACCTGTCGTCCACCACGACGCCCAGGTCCTTCTCAGCAGAGCTGCTCTCCAGCAGGTCGGTCCCCAGCCTGTACTGGTGTCTGGGGTTATTTCTCCCCAGGTGCAGGACCGTGCACTTGGCCTTGTTGAATTCCATGAGGTTTTTGACCGCCCAGTTGTCTAGTCTGTCCAGGTCCCTCTGGATGGCAGCACAGCCCTCTGGAGTATCCGCTGCTCCTCCCAGCTTCGTATCATCAAGATAGCTCATCTATCATCAAGATAGCTCAGATCTCTGTCATGACTGAAACAGAACTACACATGGAAATGCTGTGTCCGCAACTGTGTGATTAGTTAGCACATGTACCTGGAAAGCAAAGACTCAGTTGCTAATTCTACTTACTTTTGGGCAGAAATCTAAGATCTGAGAAATCAGCTCATCTCCAGTAATAAAGTTCTCTTAATCTGAGAAAAATACATAAACTCATAGAATATATCAGTCAAGGACTCTCAGAGAAACACCTAGATGTGCACTTAGCCCCTCCCTTTGGAGTTTTTGTATCACTGATAGAGAAACAATAAATCAGAAGAACCGAAAGAAGATTTTATCATCATTTTCTTTTATTAGCAGAGTAGTCAATTTTATATCAATGCTGTGATAATAGCTCGCTTCTTAGTTTAGGCTTTGAGTTGGCTATATCTTCTTTTCATTTACTTTTCTTTGTGGTTTAGGAGCATTAACACCAGGAGAAATACAGCACTCATATCTATAAACAGAGGTAAGAAAAAAGCTCAAGGAGTTACCAGGAGCTTCTTGAGTATTCTTAGAGGATTAGCACTGTGAGAACAATTAATATGTTCAAAACAGAACAGAACTGATCCAAGGTTACTTTCTGACACCATTGTTATTGGTTCCAGCAAATTATTAGATACTGAGGAAAGAATAGTAATTTACAACAATTTACTTCTTATTGATGTTTTAAATTGTGTGTAACTCCTGCAGCATAGAGAGCGCAACACACAAGGTAAAGGGGCACTAATTATCCACTGCAGCCTCTTTAGCAAAAATAACTTTTCTCATTGCAGAAGAAAGGACAAAGAAAACTTAAAGTGGTTTTCTTTTGACAGGAACTTTATAAAATTAATATAAAAATATGAATGTAAGGATAAAAGAAACAAAGATGTTGATTCTTGTTTATCATAGCACAAATACAAATAAATACCAGTCTGAAACAGCTTCAGTTAAATTTTTTTGTCATATTGGCTAATGAAAAGGAAGAATATATACTTTTATATACTTAAACTATATATATACACACTTTACAGTTTCACTAAATTAGGGGTTAGGTAGAACTTAGGGGTAAAAGAGGACAGACCAGCACAGGTGGTGTCATCGTGTCTGCTACAGACTACTTGGTGAAGTACATGAAATATTCTTTAGATAAATGGAAAAAGCCTCATGATTGCAGGTCCCAGTGTTCACTGGCGACAGTGTCTTCTGGAAGGGCAAAACAGCTGGCACAATAAGTTCAGGACATTTCTTGAGTATGTCAGACTTTCCTAACACAAACTATAGATGAGGTAAGTTCATCAGCTAATCTGCTGGATCTACTACTCACAAACAAGGAAGATATAAAGATTAAGGGTAAGTTTGGCTTCAGTGACCATGACATGGTGTAGTTCAAAATCTTGAGAGAAACTGCAAGCCAAATAACAGAATTGCACAGATTTCAGAGGAGTAGATATCAGGGATCTCCTTGACCAGATTCCAGGGAAGACTGCTCTGGAGGGCAAAGGGACAGCTAGTTGATCTTCAGGTACAGCCTCCTTAGAGCACAAAATGATCCATCCCAATGTGCTGGAAGCTAAACAAGTACAGCAGAAGGGTGACATAGATGAACAAGGACTCCTGACTAACCTGTAAGTCAGTAAAAAGAGAAAGACAGAAAGTGGAAACAGGAATGGGCTGCTCAGAAGGAAAACAGCGACATTGCATGGGCAGGCAGGGAAGGAGTTAGAAAAGCGAGGCCACAGCTGTAATTGGATCTAGAGAGATGTTTCAGGGATAGCAAAACAAGTTTCCATAATTATACTGACAACAAAATAAAGTTAATGATAATATGGCCCCACTGCTTGTTGGAGCAGGGAGTCCAGTGACAAAGGTCATATAAGAGATCAAACAACGTTTTGGCCTGAGTTATTACTGGTAAGATCTGCTTTCCAGTTTCCCAGGTACAGAATCTCCAGGCAGAATACAAGCATATGCAGCATATAACTGTTGTGCTGTAAAACAAATGCCATGAAGAAACACAAAACCAACTGGGCATGAGCATGCCTTTGCACATAACACATTGAAAACTATCTGATCCATCAGATTGATAGCATGCTAGCACAGGACAATCCGTGTGTTACCAGAGACCTGATAAGCTCAAGGCTTCCGAAAAGCCAAAGGCATTGTTGCATGTGACTATGCAGAATGAATTGGTTCAGTCTCCCAGAAATCCTAAGTAAACACTGACAAACCTAGATCAAGATCTTTCAATAGAAGGTGAGATTAATTTGTCCAGTCATAGTCATCTACTATCCTTTGCAATAACTTAAATTCTCTGAAATATCTCCAGTGTGTTGGCAGTTGTGACACAAGACTTTAGATAAACCTGTGCCCTTCTGAAGGTCAGACTGAATAGCTGAAGGCCTCTAAATTTATGCTAGATATCATTTTGGCAGTTTAGGTAAACAAATATAGACCTTTTTATACTTAGGTTTCAAGCCAAAAGATAAGCTTAGCTATGCTATCTTTGCATTACTCCAGCAAGAAAATTACATTATAATCTTTCTGGTTTCCTTAAACTATAACCAAAGACCTATTAAGAGAATTACTGTCAATAAGTGCTGGTAAGGCAAAAATAATAAAGAAAAGTATTTCTGTATAGCCTTTGGAAAACAACAGCAACAAAACTTTAGCCCTAAGGGTCTTTCTCAACAAGTCATCCAGCTGCCGATTTTGAAAGAATTCTTCAATTTGCGTTTTTGCTGTCTCGAAGCATAGCTGTTTTCTTTAGGTATACTCCCTACCTTATCTACTTTCCAAGTCCAAAAATAATACACTTGAAAATACAAATGTCATGCATTTGAGGTCTTATGTGACTAGTTCCAAGTTGTAACATGCTTACATTGTCCTCCTGGAAGCAGTCTGAGCTACACATTAAAAGCTAGGCTCTGCATTAGATAAATGCTCTCACATTATATTTAAGAATGAGACATCTGTGGAGGAATTACAGGCCTCTTGGTGCTGAATTTTTAAGTTCTTGTTTCCAGGGCTTTAGGAAATGTGTTTCAGCTCCTGGATGTGAGATATCTTTTGAAATTCAGGAAGGATCTTGTTGCCTTCTAGGTTTCATTTGAGAAACTTGGGACATCATTAGAAGAAAATCTGTTTTCTTGTTCATCTGTGCACCAACTTTCAATAATTTTCATCAAAAAAACAGCCACTTTTGTGAGCACTTATTTCCTAAACTCCCAAAACACTTCTGATCTTTGGCCCCTGCTTTAAGGGAATTCTGTATCTACCAATCTGTAACTTTCCACTCTTTTCTGAAAGCTTAGTTATTTCCTGATATCAAAGACCAGGTGGTAATGAAACTCAGAAAAAATCAGGTCGTGCCAGTTCATGATGTCATTTCTCCTGTGCCAGTTACTAGTGAAAGCATCCTTTTCCCTGCAGCTACACAGGAAATAAACCCAATCAAGTCAATTTGGAAACAGCTGACAATAAAATAGATTTTATTTAAGCTTTCCATGCTTGGAAGATTAGTAGCATTGTAAAGGTGGACATCTTGCTTTCTATAGGAGAGAAATTCCTGTCTTCCCCCTGAGTAGTCTGAACATCAGCTGGATTTAGAGCTCTCTTCCTTTATGGGCAACATCCCATCTTTCTTACCCAGCATAATCCTACCCAAATAAACTCTCTTATCCAGCATCCTGGGAGTGGGCACTCACACTGTTGTTCCCAAAGTAAAGGTAAGTTGATAAGAAACAGTTTATCTGGATAGTCTACATAAGATGACATTGTTTTCAAAGGATTTAAGAATATTTTTGCAAGCTTCTCAGGATGCAAACAACACAATAGCATTCACAATGGAGATAGTTCCAACATGCTTTAAAACATGTTCTCTTTTCACTCTGTTCTCTTGGATCAAAGAAACCTACTATTTAATAGTGAAAATACAAGTATCCATGTAAACATGTTTTCACTTGCAACTCATGGAAAACATATGCTTTATTGCTTGCTTAGTAGAGTCATAGGTATTAACTTAAGTGAGAGTAGGAAACATTTTGAATATGTCTTAAAAAAACCACTAGCAGATTACTGACGTAGGGAAATAAACGCTTGTCTTTCAATCCTTCCCTTTCCCCTTGTCCTTCCCATCTTAAATCACAAAGCTCACTGCAGTATTTGCTATGAAAAATCCTTTTAATACTTAATTTTAAAAGGTCCATAATTGTACACCTTAAAAATAAAGCATTATAATAAAGCTTTAAAATTGTTATATTAACAAAGTTTAGGCTGGTGGGTTTTAAGACAGCCTGTAGGAGTTAGATACTTGTTTCACATTTTCAAATCATCAACAAGGTGTCACTGCCAGAGCCAAGCAATGACAAATATGTCAAAACAGACACATATGTGAGAGTACAGCTAAAGGGATGTAAGCATGTTCTAATGCTCAGCATATATTTAAGCACTTTTTTGAATTAACCATTCTGCCTTTTTTTTTTTTCTTTTGGTATGTCAGGCTCATTTCTGTGACCATAAATTTCAGATTTTTTTGTAATTAATGAGGAAATACAGCAAAATGTAGCTTACAAGTAATGTCTGACTCAGGATAATATGCTGTTGAGTAATGAATTGCACAAGAGCTGTAGACAATGCAAGTAACTCTGAAATACAGCTACTGCTTTTAAACACTGTACTGAAATTCGAAAAGAAATTCCAGCAGAACATAAGGTTTATGAATCTTCCTTCTCACCAAAAGATTGAGAGTATCAGTCACTAAGGAAATGTAACGGTATACATAATAAACAAAAAAGCACAGGATAACTCATAAAGGCTTGAAAGAATGATCTTTAAAACAAGCAAACAAAAACCAAAACCACAAAGCACAAAAACAAAACACAGAACAAATCCTAATCTTGCCATTTTTCCATAGCACAAAAATTATGAGGAAGAAATACTAGAATTATTAATAGATGTACTAGTGCAAAAATGCTACTGCAACTATGTATGTCTGCATATGTGGAGATAGGAATACAAAATAAATGGTATTAAACAAAGTAATTGCAAAACTGTACATTTGGTAGTGTGGAAATGGGACTTAGAAGAGATGTTTTTCCCATTCAGCTCAGCCAATGACCTTGGACAAAATATTTCAGCTCACAGCTTTTCTGCTTCTCAATCCATAAAATAGAAATACTGATATTTATCTTCCTTCATAAATCACCTAAGCATGAGTAGATGAAAAATTCTATATATTAGTTAAGGGATATTTATTATGTTTACCAATATCTGAGTTAAAAACTTCCTTCTCATTGGAACTCGAGCTTATGGATTGATTCCAAGCCTGGACAACTGCTTGGTAACACACAAACTGGCATGTTACATCTCATGAGTTAAAGGGTCTGTGCTTATGAAGACCCAGAATAATGCAAAGAGTATAGACAACACTGACCTGCAGGACTGCAGGTTACATCTATGTAGCAAATATAAGCAAGATGAAGAGATAGCCAAAGTAGCTCAGACACACAAAGAATACCACTTAAGATAATATGGTATTTCAAACCAAATCATCCTGTGCACAGAGCATTGTAATTCTATGACCAAAATGCTTCCAGATTAAACTACAGTCTAACAGATAAATCTGCTAAGTCATAACTATCATGCTTGATTTCCAAGGATATGTCAGTGTTTTCCTTTTTAAGTGCCATTTTGTCCTTTCCTCTGAGACAAGGACCGCCAGATTTTGCAATAGAAACCAGACAAATCATTTCCATGATCATTCCTACCCCAGCCACTGAGCAAAGTTTAGCCTCATGGAATCATCTGAAACTTTTAAAATTTTAACTTTTAGTATAATTGAATTGTTATCTCACTCAGTACCTCTACTTTCCAAACAAGGCATTGTCTACCTAGCCACATAGCAGCTCTGGATGGTCATTATCTGAGAAGACTTACAGGGTGGCAAGATCCTCTGGAGTATTCAATAAAAGGACTTTCTTTCTTTTCTTTCCTTTTCTGTTAGATTTTGCTCATTATATATTTACAACTTCAAAATCCTCCCCAAATGCAAAGACTAACAAAAATAAAATGGGGAGGGGACAACAAATTCTGGATGGAAAACTGAACTCTTTATATAATGGAGAGCACACAGCTTAGGTCAGCTTTTGGCAGATGTAACCTGTGTGATCAGCATGTTCACATGGCTGATATTATCTGAAATTTCCAGAATATTAGCAGTCCTACCAGATAATTCTTCTGCATCTTGTATGTGTATTGTTGAAATGTGTGCACATATATAGGCATACATCTTTCTCCCTCAAAACAATTTGCCTATCTGTTTTTATTAATCCTCTATTCAGATGTGATCTAATCATTGGGTTTTTGTCTGAGTTTCTTCAGCCTTTTTGCAGAGCAAATCTTTTGTGTGAGCTACCTGCAGAAGTTTAGTGAGATGCATCTTTTTCATCAGTGCAAGGAAGTTTGAAAGTATATTCCTGACATAAAGCATTACTGATCAGTTAACAATATAAGAATTAGAAAAGTCATTAATATAGTTAATGATCCTTAATTACATAATGGAATGCCTGTTACATGATTCTTCTGTCTCTCAGCATTTCCATGCATTATTGATAGCCAATTAGGCACACATGAAAGAGCTGGGAGAACTATTTGCAGCAAACAATTTATTTGACAAATCTAGCCTCTCTTTCTGTTTTTGAATTACCTATAAGCAAATTTTGATTTTTATAGATTTCATTGTTTCTCCAAGCTACTCAGTGAATCATTTAAGCAAATGTTTCCTGACTATGTACTGATGGCAAAATATTTTGTATAACTGTTCCTTACTGGATATGAGTTATTCTTATTTCTCCAACAGAATATTTCTCTCTTGAGTTATTTTGAGCATTTTCTGTTCTTTCCCTTGGATTGATGCTAAACTTAGTGTTCCCATAATATGAACACAAATTTTAATACTTTTCAAGATCTGTATTTATATCACTCTTTACTTGACTTGGACCACACTAAAACTTTAAAATCACAGTTTGGCCTATTTCATGATGGAGGTTCTAAAACCTCTATTGGCAAAATTATTTTGATATACAAATAGAGAATTGACATTATGAGTACCCGTTTTTTCCAGGCTCTGCCTTGACCAATGGTTACTTGGGCACTGGGGCTCCTATGCCAGGGCCTGTATGTACTTACCAGCCATACCCAACTGATTTAGAGTATTCTCTAGTCTAGAGAATTTAGAGCTTCCTGATTCCTCCTCTTCCTACTTCACAACATGGCTCACTGAGCGAGAAACAGAGGCTGGATTTACACTAATTTTACACTGGAAATCCTTCTCTGTGTTTATTCAGTTGAAAGTGTTACCATCATATGAAATAATCATAACAGAGTTGTCCAGCTACTGGGATCAAAAGAAGTCAAGTTATGTCTCTCTCTCATTTGTATCTAAACTAAGTCCAACTATTTCAGGTTTTGCTTATCTCTGACAAGGTACGCTGGCAGCCTCAGATTAACTGTTCACATAACCAAAATGCACTCCAAACAGCTTAGTCTTCACCATCCTATAAAATTAGGTGAGATTTGATGTGTTAGATTGGGATATAAGTAGCTAAAAAAAAAAAGTCACATGTAGGGATAATTCATGTAAATCAGCTGCTTACCAAAAGCATCATATTATTTTGGGACATTTTCATTTTTTTGTTTTTTCCTGGTGAGATATACTTAGTACATAGGGGAGTGCAAGGCTAACTTCTGGTATAGAAAGGCAGGAACGTGGTCAAAGTGACATTAGGGATAAGCTACCACGGTGTTTAACCACAATGGTTACTTTGAAGCTTCCTTCATCCCCTACTTCTCTTTCCTTCTCTTGCTTCTCTCTCCTCCTTTCTTTGGAGGTTAATGGGATGTAGCTCATCAGTGATCTCAGGTCAAACAGTTTGGCCATCCCTATCCAGAAGTCATCTGATGAGTGAACTAGCTCTTGATGCTGGCAACTACAGGTCAATCTGATTTTGTATTAACTTGAAGAAGGTCAAACGGTCTCTAAATTTGATAAATATCCTATTTCTTGAACTGCTGAGAGAGAGCATAGACAAGGTGAAAGTTAATAAAATTCTGGACTTTTACAGACACACAAATAGGTACTACAGCTTAATTTGCACCAAGGCTAACTTGTACTTGTCTTGACTTGTACTACAGAAACTACATTCTATGTATTCCGGTTACATTAGAACAACTAATTTATACTAAATAGTGTATCTGATCAGCTTAATTACTTTACATATACAAACAGTCCCTTCACTGGGTGATATTTTTAAAGCTGGATGTTTCATTACAGCCTGAGCTGTGATTATCTCAACTTTTGTTTGGTGTTTCTTTTTCTTGATGAATTGATTATAAATAATTGAAATTAGAGAGGTATTATTTTAATCTAATAGGCTTGGCAGGTCTCCTGACATGGTTTATCTTTATGAGTCTGGACAAGCATGCAAACATTTCGGGCATGAATATGGAAATATGATTATGAAATGAAGTTTTTCTGATTACATTTCTGATTAATTTTATGTGCATTTACAGCAGAGAAGTGGTTAACATGCCATACGGATGTCAGAATTGGGAATGAAAAAAACATTGGAGAGAGGACTGTAAGAAGAGTAAGGATCTGGATAAACAAAAGAGGAACAGGAAAAGTGAAACCTAGAATAAAGAAAGGAGAAAAAATAAGGGATCTTTGACAAAACAGTGATAATGGAGTACCCTCATGTCTGGACCCCATCTTAAAAATGCTGGGGCATTTGTGATTTCCTTTCTCTAAGAGTTGGAACCATCTCACTGAAGATATAATACTTCCCTAGGTGTCATCTCAGTCTCTTCTGGTTTCTCTGTTAAATTTTTACATTTGGTTTGCTAGAATAATGCAACAGACTGAGACTGGGTTAAAGTGACCAGAGAGCTTTAGATTCAGCTGCACTGAGTGTATTTACAGTTTTGGAGGAGCATTTTATTTTGCATTTTGCAGCTGTATCTACTTTTGGGTTGCAAGAAGAGCTCTCACAATATATTAGACAATTTTATTCAAAAAGATTTTTTTCCTGCAGATACTTATAAGGCAAATAATGCTCAGAACTTGTTTGATTCACAGGTAGTGTCTGTGAAGTGCATGAAGGCTGCTGTCAGGACAGAGCCTTTTGTAAAAGAATTTAAGCTCCTTGTGAAATGAAATGTCCAGGTTGTGAGAAATGAAGTTCAGTCTACCAAAGATAGGAGAGAACCAGAAATATATTAAGAGTATATTGGTAACATATAAGACTATGCATTATGACTTACTGATAATATATTTTTATTGTTCACACCTTGCTCTCATTTGTCTGTTAATCTGGCCAATTTTACAGATCAGCTTTAAAAATGAATAATAAAATTTTCACTTTAGCACAACATTCATGCATATAAAGGCCAGATGTAGTTTCCTAAACAGTGTTATGAAACCCACTCTGTGATGTGATTTAATTTCTGTAGGGAGAGTTCTGCAGCCACAGCTGCAGAATTTCAACTAACTGGTAACAGTCGGCATTAAAAAGTATGAAACTGGAAGAAGCAAGAAACATGATTATTGTTACTGATTATTACTATTATCTCTATATGCCCTGTGGCATACAAATACATGTTGCTGTCATAGGACTGGTAGAAAATAACAGAAATGATCTGATTATGCCAAGCAAAGCTTTTGATTAGCAGGGTGCTTAGTGACCGATGTCTGCTTTTCTGTTGAAAGCCAAATTGGCACAAAATGGGGGAAAATGTGATTACCATCAGAACAAAAGAATATTTTGATTTTTCAAATAGTGCTGCTTCTGTTTCTTAGGAGGTACCTCCTAGCAGGTACTTCTGTATTGCAATATCATATATTAACCTGAGTACCTGAACTGAATGTTATGAATTATGATGAGTCATAATAACATGAATTATTGAGAGAAGTCCATGCATGGTATAGCACAAATGAGGTATCCTACGAGGAAAACTGTGCAGACTTTGACAGAAAATCAGAACAGGCCAGGCCAGTGGATCACCTCCAATGGATCAACATAATAGAATCAAAATAGTTCATATTGAGAGTGGAATAGAACTCTTTTTTTTAAGCCAGTTTATTGAAATCCCCAATACTTCAACAAATCCTCACTTTTTAATGGAAAATTATTTTGAAGCAGATCAGTTTCCTCACATTTTCTTTTGTGAATTTGGGCAAATGTGCATGCTACTATTTTTTATATATTAAATGATATTTCCAGCATTATATAGCCTGAAATTTTCCAAAGATGTATTTTGGAAGCAAATGGATAGATCTATAAGTTGAGAACAGCAAAATAAAGTGGCCAATACAATTTAGGGGGGCTTTACTTTTGCCTGCTCTCTATTCATCTGAACTTTTCTGTTCTGGGATCATTCCTGTACACACAGGCAGTAGGGTTCCTTCTGAGGAGACTCTAAGAGATGCTTCTCTGGGCAGTGTGTATTACCTACGGGATTTAACTGAAAAATAAGAATTGGCCAACGTTTTTCAAGTAACAGGAAGGCTGAATAACTTGTGCAACCATGGGCATTTTGACAGTGTCTGAACAGACTGCCCATTCCATGCATTTAATTTCTCTCTTATAAATTATATCTCTTTTATATTTATATCTCTTACCAAGTCGAATAGAAATCATTCTAGAAAGATCAACAACAAACTTGCCTGATTTTGAAATTCTTTTCCTGTTTTACAGAAGCTAAATCTTGGTTGGCTTAAACTGACTTGAGACTGACCTTGAAGCTGGCAAGCTAAAACAATTATGTAACCACAGCCAAACAGAAGGAGACTGCTAAGAAGGAGAACAGCAAGGACAGAATTGACTTGGAGCACATAGATATGCACAGGAGAGCACTGCTTCGAAGACAGCTTTTTAATTTTTTTTTTAAATTCTTTAAAGAAGAACACACGCGAAAGAGTGGAAGAAACAGCAAGAAGTTATTCATTGGCAGCAATAATAACATTTAGCAGCAGTTACTAATATCCAGCTTTCTGATACTGATTATTCTTTCAATTCCTGGTGTATAGGGTACAGTACCATGGTTCAACACATGCTACAATATGTGTAGTGTATACCTGTAGTGTGGTGGAATTATTTACTTGATACAAAAATCTTGATTATTCATGATTATTTTAATGCATAGACTTTGTAGGCATTAANTGCTACAATGCATGAATGTGTAGTGTATACCTGTAGTGTGGTATCTGGAATAATTTACTTGATACAAAAATCTTGATTATTCATGATTATTTTAATGCATAGACTTTGTAGGCATTAATAACAAATAAGCACATGGTTAAATCTTCTCCTGTTCAGCAAAACACTTAACTCTAGGTACACCAGTACCTCAAGCAAAATTTAAGTCAATGAGTAGAATTTATGCAAATTAATATCATCAAGACCAGACCTGGCAATCAAATAGCTGTGACAAGGCAGTATAATATACCATGGATGGATAATATATGTGACCTAACAGGGATGATCTAATAGGAATATACCTCTCTGATAGCTAATATAGCTTGTTCAGCACTAACTTGGGTATCTCTCCACAAACCAGCCGTTTATGAAGATGATTTATGCTAATTCCTGTATTTGTCCTAGTCATTAAGTCCAACTGGAATCAAATTAACATTTTCGAAAGGGATTGATTCCCATGTCCAAATAAGTATCCATGTACCTACCTTTTCTTTCACTCCCCTGAGTGTTGTAAGATCCTAAATTAGGACTAAGTTTATAACTATTCTGCTGGACCTGGTCTCGGATATTTTGCTGGGGTAACGTGGATTGCTATGTTTGAGTATTATGCACCACAAACTTTTGGAGAGGAAGAGAAGGATTTCTTTTTCCAAAATCACTAATGATTAAAACAAAACACGGTATCTCATTCTAAGCAAGTTTTAATCTAATTTCAGTGCTGGAATACATTGTGCTCATTGATTGTCATTGCTTTATTTTGTGCTGTATTTTTGGATGCTTTGAGAATGCTTTTTGTTGAGGTTATTGATGATATACAGCTTGTAGGCTACTTAGCACTCTCTGATCTGCCTCCAGGATAAATTTCCTTCATCATTAAAAGGACCCATATTATTTCCTGCTTGAGTTTTGCTGAGCTCCACCTTTTGCTACTGCTCCTTTTTATTGCTTTGTCTCCTCGGTTAAAAGCCCTGTAATATCACATTTTCTTTAGCCATGTCTCAAATCACGATGAGCCAAGATTCAGAAGGGAGTCATCTGGGCCAATAATGGTTTGAGAGAGTCATCCAGCCAAACCTTGGTAATGTATGCAAAGTCAGGAGCCTCATCTGCAGTCAGATCATGGATGGCTGTAACCTTTTTAGGCATTGACTTAGCAATTAAATAGTATGAATCAACATGTTGGGTCACTGTCAATCAACACCATGTGCACTGAATAAGAGATGTCAGGTAAAGCTAATGGTGCTGACATTACATACGTCACAGTTTGCTGTGGACCTTACTCCCCTTCTTGCTGTTCTGTTACCTGCCATTAGATTATAAGGAACAACACACTTCTTCCTATAAGGTGACAGAATAGCAATACTGCTAAATTCTCTTGACCTTACATGAACTCACAGAATGGATAAAGATGCTTCAATGGATTTGCAAATACATCTTACTGTGCTTATGTGTTAATGCTTATCCTGAATGGTTACTACAGTATCTAAGGCAAATTTATCTTCCTTCATTTTGATTAAAACCACTGTGAGGTGAGGATAGTTCGTTTTGTAATAGTCTTCTGATTCAAGTATGTTTAAATGTTTTCTTCTCTTTCCTATCCTCCAAAGAGAGAAAGAACCACAGAATTTTCCCTGTGTTGAAGAGACAACATTTAGACCATTATCTACCAAAATGTTAACATTTAATATTTTCACATATGGAGCTGTTGGTTGCATTTACAGAGTATCAGAACTATGATGTCCACTCCTTGAGGAAGCAAAAATAAACTGGACAAAAAGAGTTAAAATCTCAAAATTAAGAACCATATTTCATCTTTCAGTCTATGTCAGTTTATAGATAATCTAGTACAAGGTTCTAGGACATGACTGGAGAAATAAAATAGTAACTTCACCGTAGGATGAAGGCACACAAATTAGCTGTCACTTGAAATTTCAAGTTGCAATAACTGACTTTTACTCAAGATGGGGAAGGAAGGAGAAAGATAGTTTCTGTGATGTAGCCACTACTTTTTGTACCTGCCTCAATTACTTTTCTTCATGGTGAAGCAAATAGAAGATCCTTCATACCAAGATCCTTGGAATGAATTGTATTCAACGATGGATATTGCGGAGCACATTTAGTAGCAGATACGCTCTTGAAAATATCTGAAGGACGAATTTTAATACATGTACCTAATGCCTTTCTTTTTTAAGTCTTTTATCCTGCTTCATAACTGATGCCATGGGTATTATTTAGATATTATTCATAGACATTACAATAACTTTCAGAATCGTATTAAAAAAATCTGAAGCAGTTTGGGGGAGATCTTGGAGGGAGGTAAAGATTATTCTCGTTTTAATTCATTAGTTGTTAAAATATTGTTTTTTTTTTAAGGAGGATAGCTGATGTGTAACTTCAGAACAAAATTGAAAATATGTTGATTTTCTGAGTCTCATGCTTTTCCTCATTTTCTCTTTAAATCAGCAAGTCAAACTTAGCAGAACTAGAAATGAACTCTAAAACCACCTTTTCAAAAAACAGTCACAGAGATGGGTTAAAGGTAACAATATTAGATTCATTTCCTTAAAGTTGTTGGAAAGAGGGCACCCCTCAAGATCCAGGCTCCTTAAGAGCGTTCCATCATGACTAGTCTCTGCATATGTCCTGAGACATAATACTAGGAGAATTATAATGAAATATATAATGAAATATAATGAAGGGGGATGCCAAGTGCTGCCCCTGGGGAGAAATATCCTCATCCACCTTTTATCACCTTCTCACCATCCTAGTTCCTTTCAAAATAGACATCCACTGCTAATTTTTTATCCCTCACTAGTCACAGTTTTACTACATCTATGTAGGGCAGACGTGTCTTTCTGGTCTAGTTCCTTCAATCATTTTTCTATATTAGCACTCCTGGTGGTGCTCCCTGCCCCATGTTGCCATCAGATTTAATAAAAAAATGTTTAGAAAGATTTTCACTACTTCAGCTTGCTCACCTCTGGAATGTGAAACATCAGCACCAGGAAAAAGTCAGGTAGTTCCATTTAAACAGCCTCCTTAACTTTTATGTTATGAACTGTGCAGCTGAGGATATTTATTTCTGGCCATATATGTATTTCTCCCACTTCCACTGCACAAGAGGGAAGGCCAGTGGGGAAGAGACAGCAAGTTCCCACTGATGCAGAACAACCAGAGATAGAGATATCTTGAACCATCACAACTCCGTCTATCTTCCTCTAGGAAATGAACTTTCAGGAGGCATGTGGCCTCTAGGAATTATGCTTGCACTGTGCAAAATTTCAAGTTTTCAAAAAATTCAAAATTTCAATTCTAAATGGAGCACTGCTGGTAGTTTTCATTTAGACAAGAGAGGAGCTTCCAGATGAAAAGCATTCTAATGGAGGGACATTGCCATGGACATGGAGTAGGCTATTATATCTTACTGATGGGTGTATTTTGTTAAAACATTATTTTTTTTTCTTTCTGTTTTGATGAGTCTCTGCTCTTTCACCACAAATATTTTGTCAAAACAATGCAAATTAAGTTCTATTTCATTTCTACTTTATATATTCCTACTATGTGTCGATCTGTATATCTTGAAGGCTAAATTGACAGTAAATTTGCTTAAATGCGTTTTGATGGCAAGCAGGACTACCTATGTCTTTGTGAGAGAATTTTGAAAAGAATAATTAGGAGAAATGAGCATAACAGCCTCTATGTGCCTCTCAGAACACAAAATGAATCCTTGAAGAATCCAGTAGATCACTGAGTTGATTTAACTTTTCTATTTTCTAGGTGAAGAGAACTCTTTTTTTAAATCAGTATAACCAGCTTGTAATCATTATAACCCACCAATTATAGTTTATATTATTTTTTACAAAGTAAATCAATAATTTGCAATCAAACATTAAAAGGATACACTCACGCTTCAAAGTAGAAAACTACTTAATTAACCTAATTTAAATTCAAAATTAAGATAGAAATACTAATCTGTGTTCATTGGTTCATATCATTATAGATCCTGTCAAATAAATAGGAAAATGCGTTCTCTGCTCCTGAGAATTTATAATATAATTTAAGGAATTTTTAATGTTTAAACAAATCTCATTTTTCCATAGATATTTCTGAGGATGGGATATGGCTTAATTCTGCCTTTAGAATATATTGATTATTCTCATATCTTCATTATTTTACAACTAGGCCAAATCCTGAGCCTACTGCAGATTTTTTTTTTTTTTTTTACATCTGGACCAGTGACAAAAAACATCTGTATAAGTTTAATGTGAAAATGAAAAGCCCACTTTTGCTGGATTCAAAGCAAATTTACACTTTCTTCAAGTCACCAGGCTCAGTAATGCTATACCGGGCTCTGACCTGTGCAGAAAAAGGCTAGGTCCTGGAGCAACTAGTGCACCTCCAAACACCGGTTCTCTGATCCTCAGTGAAAAACATATTTTCCCACTTACAGAAATGTCAGTGGAAGCGATGACTAGTCTGCAGAGTTCAGCCAGAGGATACAGCCTACTCGCATGATGCTCATTCATTGGTCCTCTCCTTTCTCCATCATGTCTCTTCCTCTCTTCAAAGCTCTGACTGCCCACCAGAGAAAGGAAAGTAATAATACTTTCTTCCCCTTTAAACATGGTTTCAGAAACTACAAGCTGACTCAGTTTGTCTGGGTAAATAAAAGTACAGTTTGCCATTATGCTGATGCAGAAAGGCCAGAATTTCCCTTTAGTATTAACATATCCAGGCCTGGGAGCATTTTGTTGCCTTTTCTTGATTGAATAAAGAAAGAATGCCTGTAATGAAAAGGTAATGAATTAAGGCAAATGTCCTAGTTCTCATATTGTCCTTTTTCTCACTACGTTGTTTCAGCATGTTCATTCAATTATAGGTTGAGATAAGGCTGTTAGATTAGTAACTGCTGTATACAATAATAATAGTATATCCTATTCCTGTTTATGTTGGATTTTATTTGGTATCTCTCTCTCTCTCTCTATTTATCTATCTGTGTATATTTAATGAATAATTATGTTAGTCCTTAGCAAAGGCAATTCTACTATACACTTTGGTTTAGGAGATAAAACCTGTCCAAACTTCTGTAAAGATCAGAGTGTCTTATCTTAAGTTGGATTACTACTCTTGCAGACTGAGACCAGATAAACAAAGCCCTTATATAACTCCAGGGCTGTTGTGATCAATTTGCCTGGTGCACGACTCTGGGGACCATGCTGTTTTACCATCTTGATTGCAATGATAAATCCATCATTATGTTCAGCGCGGTGGAAACAGCTCAGAGCCTTGCCATTTGTGGCAAATCTTTTCTATGGCAGGCTCATAGTAAATCAGTCTAACCTGAGCTGACAATGATTGATTCTGAACAAAATGTCACGAACAATCAAATCCTGTGTTTTCTTCTTCTTTTAAAGCTGAATAGATTTAACCCTCTAAATCTAACTAAATTTCAAAGGAGGTAAAATGGAATGGGCTTTTTTTTGATTGATAATTATGAAAAAAATGAGATTTAATTCACATGTTAGAATTCTAGACTGTGTGGCAAACAATGTACATGTTATTTATAGTCATTAATCATTGCTATCATTGATCGTCAGAGAAACACATATTTTAATCTACATTAGAGTGTATGTGTGGGAAGCAGACAGGAAGATTTATCAGCTCTCTGAGGCAGGGACTGTTTGCTTCTTCCTGCTTGCTTAAAGCCCTCCCATAATGGAGCTGTGGTAATGACTGGAGTGTCTGAAAAATGTATTAAACAGATGGTATCAATATTGTTACATGGCATTAGAATCATCCAATCATCCTCCTGATTTATCTTGGGTTGTTTTTTGTAGGTACACATAATCTATTGGAAAGGCTCCTGACCTATTAAGGCTGTTACTGGGGTACTAAAGTTCTCCCTAAACTCTAGGGGAATTTTTGTTTTAGCTAAAAAATCTTTAAAAAATCTAAAACTTGAATTATTATGCTTGCAACAAATCTGTCGACAATTTTTCTTTCTGGACCCAAAGTCAAATATTCTAAAGGTGGTAATTACTGTTATCATTTAAAAGTGTTTTTTTTTCTCCCTGTATGTTTAGAAAACAACATACTTTTATCATACCATCGTGTTTTGTTTTTCCTGTGAAGCAGCCAGCTTGGTCTGGAAAAAAGGCAAAAGCTAAAAAAAGACATGACCATATCTTACTTTTTTACATTCTATGAGAAAATGCTAAAAAAAAAACAAACAAAAAAAAAAAAAAAAAAAAAAAAAAAAAAGCTTTGGTTTTTGGGTGCTATTAAATGAAAAGAAAAAGAACATAG
>VWPW01012815.1:124194-340646 GCA_013389825.1 Crypturellus undulatus
CCCAGAATAAGAGCCCCCTCTTCTGATCAGTCTTGCTCTTCCCTTTTCTCCTCTCCTCTCCTCTCCTCTCCTCTCTCCTCTCCTTTTTACTAACCAACACTACTACACTCCTAGTGCCTGCTCACATTACAGTGGCTTCTAAGATCCATCAGGCTACCAGCATAATGGTGTAGTGCAGTACAGAATAATGTAGGCAATGAAGCCATTCCCATAAGAATTCTTTTTCACTGAACAGTGTGAAAAAAGCAAGTTTTCATGCAAGCAGGTTTTATATTCATGGAAGTGGAGAAGAGAAAGGATGGAAAGAGATCCCGAGCCTTCCGAATGCTTTGGACACGTGAATATTTACCTCCCCTTCCTACTCCCCTAAAAGTCTTTGCCTTTAGCTTCATCTCAGGTGAACAGATCATGCCTGTTGGCTGGTCAGGCAGGTAAAAAATATTGTCAGCTGGCAAGATACACACAGTTGCCTTGCAAAGGGTACTATTTAGAAGAATATATTATATTCAAAATCATTTGCAGGCATAGACCTTGAATATAGTGCATTTTAGATGAGATTTCCAATCAATGCTTCCACATTTTGCCATGCCAAGCATTCAGTGTTCAGTACATGTGAAAATTAAAGTTACTTGTGCAGCTCTCTCCTCTTGCAATATTCTTTGGGTCCCCTCGACTGCCTTCTGTGCCTTTAAAAATTGCCCATTTTAATAAGATGATCAGACCGGAGGTTTGAACATGCACTTGAGTCTACATATGCACAAGCAGTTTTGTTGCACAGACAACACAACAAAGTGCTTAGACTTGTTAAGACTTGGTGGGTTCTTTTGACAGAACAGCATTGCTTCATCCTGGCTGTTCCACATTAGCAATCACTTTCCAGATTGTGTAACTGTGAGATGAGGTATAAGAAGTGAGAAAAGCACAGATTTAATAGAAAAAATTTAATGAAAAAAAAGTAAAACTTGAACTTATGCTCTTATCATTATCAGTCCAATCTCTCTTCCGTATGAACCTACAGTATTGTTTAAATGAGGAAAGAGCAGCTGGAAGGGGACCAGTTTTGCATGATCCCATCTGGAGCTTCATCTTTGTGGCATACTTAAACGAGACGCTAGTTTGGTGCACAGGCAGGACTGATAGGATGCTGACGGATTTTAGCAGACAGCCTCTAGCAAGCTCTAGTGAGGAAAGCACAGATGGGAAATAGTGATTTTTGGCATCTTATAATTCAGCCAAACCTGAATGGATTGAGAATATGAGGACAGTAAAAAGCATCTTCCTGACCCCAGGACTGTACTTCTGCCAAATCAAGTTCCTTTTGACAAAACAAAAGTATTCAATTATTTGATAAACACCAAATACAAATAATTGTATTTCTTTTTAAAGTTGGAATAAGTATTACCCAGATTTTTTATACAGTCTAAAGTCAGATAGTATTCTCCCAGCATAAAAGTATGTGAAAACTTACTATTCCAGTCAAGTATCACAGATTCCCATAAGTAGCTTAATACCTTCTCGGATATTTGATGCTTTCCCAGAAATAACAAATAATTCAAATGCTAGATCTCATGCGGAGGAACCAATCTAGCCTCACAATAGCTTGCAATGAGTCTTTATGAACCTCCTTTCACAATGCAAGGGCAGTGATTTCCAGTGAAAAAACTCATGTATGAATGTAAGATTAAATGGCTGGACAGAACAAATATAGCTGCATATGCTGTAGAGATGAGTGCCCAGTGTCTTTTTAAGAGTTTTCTATATGAATACAAATGAAGCAGGTGAAAAGATCTTCCAGACAGGCATATTTTTCCTCATTAATATATTTTTTTAAGTTATGTGAGAAATTTTAAGTCATAAATGACCCCCTCTGTCCCTAAAAAGTTTGGTACCCAAATGGGCATGAAGAGAAGAGGAAGTATTATTAAATTCCTATTACAGAAGGAGAAAATGCTTGATTTTAAGAGATACTGACAGCAGCAAGTCTGGTTAAAATAGGCATAACTCTTAAGATATTCAGCACTGTCACACCAGTTTTTAAGCATCTCTTTTAAAAAATCTGTAAGAAGTCAAGCACTTGAAACCAGTTTCTTTAAATCCCTTATAAACAGCTCTATCAAGATATCATCCATTTACTCTTTAACATTTTGCTTTTGTGCTTCTTGAGATAGCAGAAATTATTTTTACTTTAAGTAACAAAATACAGAAAGCAAAACTCATTTGTCTAATTACAATTCTAATCTCCCCTTCTTCTCCCAGAAGTAATCCCCCTAGAAAACTCTCATTTAATGGGCCATTCCAGTAAATCCTTATAACTCAAAGATTGTTTTGTTTAATAGAACACTGTAAGTGTTGAAATAGCAAAACTTGCAGCAAGGTTCCCTGAAAGCTGTGCAAACTAACAAGCTTAATGGATTTTTAATGGTCCCTTTACAGACTTACAGGAGGGCAATGGAGGGAGTGGTAGTGGGAAGTTATACTTGTACACAGTTTTAAAAATCTTTTGAATGTTCCACAAGAGCATAAAGACCTATCAATCATCAGGACTATATTCTCATGGAAATCTACATTAAGATGTTTGTAACTGAATAGAGCAGATATTACTCTCCTTTAGCATGAGTGGAACTACCGTAATGTTCCTGAGGACAACATGGTGCTCCTCTTACAGTAAGCACACTCATATGACCAGTATATCATATGATAAAGCAATCGCAGGTCTGACATCTCTGTCTAATCCAATAAAATCTCCAAATCACATATTTGTATGCAAATATGATGATGGAAGCTGTTATGGGATTAGGAAGCAACTACAGAATGAAAAGTTGTGAGTTCCAGAAAATGAAAATGTTTAAAAGAAAGGCAACTAAACAATTAGAACTGGACTTTATGATGTCGCCTTTTCATGAAAATCATAGAATAAAAATATAGGGGGATATATAATAGTTTGGCAGACTTTTATTCTGGAGAGAACTTTGAAAATTTCATGGTATTACATGGCATTAATTTTTCCTTATCTTGTTTTCAACATATTTTTTGTTGGTAAAACAATGGACTATATTTTCCTCTCACCAAAATTATGTGAATTTAATAAGAAAATTAGTTACTTGACTTCACTATAGTTAAACAGATGTAACTGATAGCACAACATGTTCCTCTGGAATGGTAAGACCATCTGGGCTTACTCAGAGAAAATATACCTTAATGGCAGGTGAATGGAATAGATCCTTTCTTGGTTTGCAGCCCTAGTTTTGTGATTATACCTGAGGACTGTTCTAAGCCAAAATCCCACATCCGAACACTTTCAGAATGTTAGAAAACACATGATATATTCGCTCTTGTTACATACGTTTTTAAAGATCTGGAGCTATAAAGCAATACCATCCTTAGTTTTCAAAGGAAAAAGATCATATATTTTGCAGCACAGTTCTACTTTATCCCTGCAAGTGAAAATTAAATGATTTAGGAAAACCATCACAAATTCAACAGTCCTCCACACTTTTTAATAGAGCGTTCAGATAAGTAGGACTTCTGAGTTGAACAATCCATGGCTTTGATTTTTGAGATTACATTTCTTTCATCATAACTTCTAGAAATCAAAGCCGGCATTATTTTGGTCCACTTTCATTTTCCCCAGTGTTACTTCCGGGTATTTGGAAGCATTTTATACTTTGATTTATGCTTTAATTTACATAAAATAGGTTGCATTACCTATGTTTTTTTTATCCATTTGTAGATAAAGTTTTCATGATGGATACACTTCCTAAGAAGCAGGGTCTTGATTGTGTTTGGAAAATATTCCGTTCAGTATTTACTCAAGTGCTAAGGAAGATGAAAAGTGTCTATCTGCTTTCAATGTCTCAAATGTCTCAATTCCATCTGATCAGCCATATATAATGTATGCCTCTGCAAAACATCATAGTCAAAGCCAGCTGTCTGCTGGGAGAAAATCTCTTAACAGTGAAACTGCACACAGTTTACAGATAACTGGAACTCAACCTTTGTATTCCTAAACCTCAGGAAGGGAAAAAATTGCCAGGCCGTTTTGCAATGTATTAAGTGCTTTTCATCAGCTCTAATATTATTCTCCTAAGGATACAGACATGACAAAGCTGAAACTTTCTTCTTTATTTGAGTGTATTGGCACTTTTTTTTTATTATTATTCCTTCCTCCTACTCTAATTGTACTAACAGTAGGTACCCAAGTCACCTCATATCATAGTAACAAGCAGATGCTCAAATCCAGTGCTTTCAGAATGTTAAGAATAACTGCATTTTATTTTTCCTGTCAACATTCTGGAAGTCTGTGAAAGAAGACAGACATATCTGTGATTAGACCTTTTGTTCTCTTGAACAAAGTTGCATATTCTACTTTTTGGACAATTCTGTATAGCCAGAATATGTCCTGTATATTCTGTAGACTGTTGCCTTAGCTTTGTTAGGCACAGATTTCTTTGCAGTCAGTCTAGAAGGTTTCAGTTTTTGACTAACTGGGGCATCTACAATGTAAGTTTCTTTGTCTAAATGTATCACTCTTAGCTTATATCACCCCAGAGCTAATCAATCAATTGAATTTAGAACACATCTCCTCTCAAAGCAGACAATGCTTTTTGGCCAGATGAATCACAACTTAAACTCCACATGCTGTATTGACTGCACTGACTACAAGGGAGTCTAGACAAACAATTCAGATGAAGACATCTGCACGATGCAACTGTTGAATCCCATCCCTGTGTTCTTTCATTGCATGATAGTGAATTGATATTGTTGAGGCTTCAGCAAAACTTAGCATCCATCTGCATAAATTGAAAATCACAGAGCAGGAATTCTGGATCAGATCTAAGGTCCATCTATCCTACAACCTTGCTTCTGGAATTGACCTAAACTGGATGTCTGAGGAGAAGTATAAGAATAGAGTAAGTGCAGGTTATACATGCCCAGAGTATTCTCCCAGGTCTTACTTATCTGTAACTCAAGAACATTCTGAACCAGTGGTGATTTATTTGCATTTAAGAATCCAAGAGAATTTCTCTTCTATGGATTTGTCCAAATGCACCTTGAATATACATAAACTTACTGCACCCTGTAACAAGGATTTCCATGACTTCACTAGATTCACTTGAAGAGATCTTACTTTTGTTTTGTTTTGTTTTGAGCCTGCCACTTACTATCATTTTTTAATATTCAGCTGCTTCCAGTTTTTGACCTGGAATAGATAGTGAATAATGGATCTTCTCTGTGCTGTTCGTAATTTTACAGGTCTCAGATACAGATATCTATCAGCTCCCTCAGGCTAAAGAAGTTGGCTATCTTCCAGCTTGCTTACTTAGCTGTTCTATGCTTTTGAGCAGTTCTGTTCCCATTTTGTGAACTCTGTAGTGTCTTGCTCTATGTTTTTGGAGGTGGCAAACCAGACCTTGAGAAGGACCTATGAAAGGATATGCCACTATACAATGTCAGGATTATTATATTATTGACATTGACAAGTGACATTATATATTATTAAATGTCATCATACATTCTCTGCTTTGTTCTCTATTCTATTCTTAATAATTCTTACCTCCACACATCTTTTTGACTAGTAGAGAGAATGGAACTCTCCATTTTTTTCACAAGAAAAGAAAAGAAAAGAAAAGAAAAGAAAAGAAAAGAAAAGAAAAGAAAAGAAAAGAAAAGAAAAGTTTAAAATACCAAGATATCATTCCTGAGTGTAAGGATCCTCATTCCACACGTAAAGATTAAATTATTTTTGCCATGTGTATGACTTTGAATTCATCTTTATTGAATTGTGTCTTCCACTGTAATGCCCAGATACTCAATTCTGTAACATGTTTATTTATATACATATATTTTTTGCTCCCTGGTACATTATTTGTGCTTCACAGGGATCTCCAACTGTGATTATTTTATTCCAGAGCAGCACCTCAGCCACTCAAAAGACCTCAGAGCCATTAGTCATGCTTTTCTTCAAAACATCATCTATAGACACACACCATCTAATCAAAAATGCATCCTTTCTTCCTGTGAAATACCTCAGGTTCTCGATGAAGAAAAAACAGAGCAAGCTTAAATCTATCCGCCACATAAACCATGCTTGAGCTCAAAACATGTCCACTCTGTACACAGCAACCAGGCAGTCCCCTCTTCTGCCCCTCCAGTGCTTGATCCCACCATGTCTGATGAAGAAGAGTTGAGGAGACCTTCAGGAGCTCCCTAGGGGCTTAGTCTTCCCTTCCAGGGAGCATGTTTCGCTCCAAAGAGTCTGTGTACTAGGAGAATCTGGGTTTGAGGAAGAGTTACAACCCTCATGTAACTGAATAGCAGAGAGAGCCCGGGTCTCCCAATGGGCATGTTAAATGTGAACTGTGCAAATTCATGCTTTTATACTGAATGTATACAGGAGATGAAAGGCTGTATCTTTTTTTTTTTTTTTTTTTTTTTTTTGGTCTGCTGTTAAGTATAATCATGTTGTCAGCTCTTAAACTCATGAACTCCGGGACATTTAAGTTCTGCCAGTTTTATTCTGGATCATGCTGAGATTTTATTATTATTATTATTATTTCTTAAAAATTATCTCATCCTCAATTCCTTTGATCCCCTGAATTCCCAGTAAGTTCATTCCCTGATGAGACCAGAGGCTTAACGTTTTTCCATTCTGAAATAAGTATATTCACACACACACGCAGTGTAAGTGTAATTTGTACCTTTTCCAATTCATTATTTACTCATATATTTAGTTTTCATGTTCCCTATTGGGATTAAGTTTCCTAAGTGCAAAGTTTTAATCACAAGACTTGTGGCTTTTCATTCAGTGCCAGGAGCACTGTTTCTAATATCAATCTGGCTTGGCATCCAAAGGTGTGCTGCTCTGAGGAGAAAAAAAAATGATTACTTTTCCATTAACATTGCCCAATGTAGTGCAGATATTGGTAAACATAGGGTGGGGAAATCGTTGCTTAGAACACAGCTCCCTGCTGCCACTCCACCATGCACAGAACCGGGGTGTACAACTCTGTGCTCTTCTATCCAACTTAGAATTAATAAATATTACATTTACTTTGAGGTTGATAGCCTACTCATTTTCTGTTGCAATTTTATCCATTATTCCTTTGAAAAATCATCTGATCTAGTGATGCTGCAGGCATCCTCTTTGCCTATGCTGTGCAAACTCTACTTGTACTTCCAAAATCTCATGAAGCAATTGCAGTATTTCAGTTCTTGCATCTTTACAATAACTTAAGCATTGTGTATCCCAAAATGTAAGATACTATGGATTTTGACTTTGAATTCTTTGAAATTCACATGATTTTCTTCTTTAAATCTTTTCACAAAGTGTTTTGTACTCTTTTGCATAATCTCAGCACTGCTAGAACCTTGACTATGCTCCAAGCAGCAGGAGATTTTGCTTGGCAAATTCTGATCGTTTTCTCAAGAGTCTGTCCTGAATCTTTTGATTTTTTTCTGTGTTTGTGTACATGTGTGTGTGGTTTGTTTAAAACATCATCCTGCCTTGGGTCTCTTACCAGGCTTATTTAACCTTCTCCCACAAAATTGAGGAGACTGGTTCTTCCTCTCACATGAGTCAGAAGCTGACCTAGATTTCCTAGAACTTCCATGGAACTGTGTCCAGTTCCAAGCTTCCCCATATGAAGAATATGGAACTACTGGAAAGAGTCCAGCACAGGACTACGAGGGTGATCAGGGGCCTGGAACATCTGCCCTTTGAGGAAAGGCTGAGAGAGCTGGGCCTATTCAGACAGGAGAAAAGGCAGCTGAGAGGGGTCCAGATCAGTATCTAGGTACCTATAAGGTATCTATAAGTACCTTAAGGGAGGGAGTGAAGAGGATGGGCACAGCCTCTTTTCACTGGTGGCCACTGATAGGACTAGAGGAAACAGCTACAAATTGAAGCACCAAAAGTTCCGCAGGATCTTAAGGAAAATTTTTTTGACAATGAGGGTGACAAAGCACTGGAACAGGTTGCCAAGAGAGGTTGTGGGATCTCCTTCTCTGGAGATCTTCAAAACCCGCTTGGACGCAATCCTGTGTAACATGCTCTAGGTTGATCCTGCCTGTGCAGGCGGTTGGACTAGATGATCTTCAAAGTTCCCTTCCAACCTTAAGGATTCTATGATTCTTTCCCATTTTTGTCCACTCTGAAAAGGTCTTTCATTTAATTGTTACATGATTTTCAGATTTATAATCCAAAAACTTTCATAAAGTCACCACTAGGTAACTTAACTGAAAATTACTAAAACTGTGAGTGCTTCAGAGCAGGCTATTTTCAGATAAGACTTTCTCTTTCCTGCTGTTCATTCACTGCATCTAATATTAAAATAGGGTTTTTCTGTAGCAAAACACACATTTTTTGTTGCCATTTCCCCTTTGACCTGTACATTTCTACTGTTTGAGGCTTAATGAGAGCTTAGTTCCTTGGTCCTTCAAAATATTTTCTCAACTTCATTTTTTCCTGAAGTGTCACTCAATATAAAAACTATAGATTGTGCCAGAAAGGCACTGACCCTAAACATTCCTCTGGGATGAGGGCCAGAAAAAGGGACAAATATTCTGGACTTTTAAATTCTAGTTCCTCAAATGTCCAAATTCCATTCATGCCAGTTCAGCCTTGGGTTTCTTGTGAACCCAGAAAATTATTTATTCTAAGAAGAAACGAAATCACACTGACAAGATTACTCTGACATTTACTCCAAATAGACAGGATGAATATAGTTTTTTTTCCACCAAGTACAGTCTTCTAACATCACATGACCTGGTCTTGCATCTTCAGTTTCTTCCCTAGTCCCTTGTAACATGGCACAAAGCACAAAAAAAACACAACAAAAATGCTACCCTGATGAGATGATATGATCTTTTCATTGTTTTTGTTCCTTCGAACAGAAAACAAATAAGCAAAGCCAATAAAATTATTAAAATAATTAACATGTCTCAGAGCCAGAAGAAACCTAAAGAGTACTAAAAGACACCAAGAACAGCAGTTGTGTGGCAGGAATGTAACAAATTTCCACTGGAAGGTGCTAACCCTGAGCCAGCCCCCACCACGTGCCGCAAGTGCTCTGGGTCTCTCCATGATGCACTTGGAGAATATGGAAAATTACTTGAATACTAGAAATAATTAACGTCCAGATTCGATAATTCTCTTTATTTTTTCTATCTCTGCGATCTTTATGTCTGGATGAAGGTCATTTTTTTCTTTATTAATAAATAGAAAATTAATGTTTAGTAAAAAAAAAAAAAAAAACAAGCAGAGTGAGAGCCAAAACCAAGTCATTTAAGTGACCCTTGTTGTTTTTTCTGAAATATGAGTATTTTCAGAAATTTCAGGGAGTTTTTTACCCAGATCAGCAAGAAAAAAAAAAAAAGAAAGAGAGAGAGAGAAAGAGAGAGAAAGAGAGAGAAAGAGAGAGAAAGAGAGAAATCTCAAAGTTCTCCTGGGATAGTACAAGAATTTACTAGATAGTAAATCTATCTACTAGATAGCATTCCTAATGCTAAGAGTGACTTTTTACCAAATGTAGATATTCATATCTAATTTAGTCACACTATCTTCCATTATAATCAATAAAGATAATAGGGCACTGCCAAGGTAAAATTTATTTAATGCCCGAGTAGGTGTCTACATTTGGTCAAAAAATGAGTGCACCTTAAAAATTTTTAAATCTCTTCACTGACCTCAGGAGACAGGTGAAACAAATCAAACCTTGGAACTGGACTTCCCATAAAGCATAAATATAAACATCACTAGATTGAGGAAAACAGACTGAGTGACTCTATCAATGCAAATATAGGGAACAGAGTAGGTTGTTAGACAGCAGGGAGTAGGTTGTTTTCAGAGCAGGTTATTAGACAACTTTACCATTATTACAGCTACCTATTTCTCAAAGAAAATGTTGAAAATGATCAGTTGAACTGATTTTATAATTTTAGCTTCTTTTTCCTAAGTAAAATTATAAACTTCTTTTCAGAGAAATACATATATTTCACTTTAGAAAATAATTCAAAAATTTAGCTGGTTATGAACTGAGAGCCTACTCTCCTGAGGCACCAAAAGAAATTTTTTCAGTAAGGACCCAAGGATCAGGAATAAATGATGCAACACATACATGGTAATAGAAGTTCGAATCACTCTAAGCCGCATAATTTGCTTCTTATCTAAACCATACAGTACATATTAGGCAAAAAGTTACATAGGGGTTTTATTGCATATATATTATCAGAATTGTGAAGAAAGTTCAAAACTATTCAGAAAGGAATAAAAAGTTTCCCTTAGAGCTATGTTTCATAAGCATCTTCTTCAAGAAATTAGAAGAATATTTATTTCCAACACTGAGTAAATTGTGATATTTCAGATGCTGTATGGGAGAATGGACAATACGCTTAACCTCCCAGATCTGTTCTATTTTGCAAATACCTCTTTTTCAGAAAGATCTAGTGAGAGTGCTCTTTCCTTCTGTTGTGGTCCTTGTACTCCCAATCCTAGAGCTTCCTCAGTTGGGTAAGGTGACAACCATTATACCAGACTAAAGAGAATAGCTATTGAGAAGATTGTTAGCAGAATAGGTGATTTGTGATTGTTGTATATAAGTGCAAGTGGTCATGCAGTCAGTCGTTCATGTCTGTCTGGATGACTTCCTGGGAAAATTGAATGTCTCATAAACCTCATCATAAGAAAGCATTTGCTAAAACTGCTGTTACTCTGTGAGGATCACCAACATACATTGAGCTCACATCCCTTCCAATCCATGGCTATAGACAGGGCAGAGACAGTTCAGAATAGCCTGTAGAAATTAAATGTTGCTTTGTTATTTTCCTTTTACAGAGAAATCTCCAAATGACCTTTCAAAGAATCTTTCTGAGTTTTTGTTTGTTCATTTATTTTTTTCTTATATTACGTGGAGAATGAAACTTCTGGAAAAGAGTATATATAACAAAAAGCCAAAGGAAGGACTTAATAAGTTATGAATTTACATGCTTATGTCAGAGACATTGTTCACAGGTACTGAGATGCGATTAACAAATCAAAGTCTATCTTGAGTTGAATCTGGGTGAGGTTGTTAAGAGAAACAAGAAAGGTTTCTATATATACCTTAGCAATAAAGGCAAGAATAAGGAAAATCTAAGATGACTGACGAACGAGGCAAGTTGCAAAGAGTATGGAAAAGGTCAGTACCATCTTCTCCTCAGTCTTTACTGAAAAGATTCCTTCCTTGAGCCTTCAAGAGTCCTGCAACTCATCTTCACTATTATATATATGATGGATGCAAAGGTCATTGGGAGTAGCCAGCATATTTTTACAAAGGGGAGAATATGTTAACCAAGCAGAGAAGGATCTGAGGGTCCTGGTGGACAAGTAGTTGAACACGAGGTAGCAGTGTCCCCTTGCATCAATGAAGGCCGGTCAACAATATCTTGTATTACATTAAGAAGGGCATCACCAGTAGGTTGAGGAAGATGACCCTTCCTCTATGCTCAACCCTCATGAGGTCAGAAGTGGTGTTCTAGGTCTGCTGCTGGACTCCAAAATATGGGAAAGATATGGACATTCTGGAGCAAGTCCAGCAAAAGACCACAAAGATGACAAAGGGACAGGAGAATCTCTGCTATAAAGAAAGGGTAAGAGAACTGGATCTGTTATGCCTGGAGGAGAAGAGGATCAGAGGGATCTTATCAATATATAAAATCTGATTTAAGATATATACATAAATATATGTAGGTATAATACATATTATTATAAGGAGATTATAAGGATATAAGGGGCATATCTTTATAGGTATATAAGGCAGGGTATACAGTATGTATAGGATAAGGTATATAGGATATATAGGCAGGGTATAAGGATGATGGAGCAAGACTATTTTGATCCAGTGACAGGACAAGAGGCAAAAGGTGAAACAGTCCATTTCAACACAAGAAAATACTTCTTCACTGTGCGGTGATCAAATACTGGAACAGGTTGCACTGAGAGATTGAAGGCTCCATCCTTGGAATTATTTGAAACCTGCCCAGACATGGTTTGGTAACCTGCTGTAGCTGACCCTGCTCTGAGCAAAGGGTTTGAACCAGATGATCTCCAGAGCTTCCAGCCCCAGCTATCCTGTGATTCTGTGGGAATTTATCAGAAGCAAAAACGCTTGTGTAGCAGTTTCTTCCAAACATTACCAGTTTGGAAGAACTTTATATTCTATTTCCCCCATTCTGGCTCGATTCAGAAAGCTAAGCTGAGGGTAATGGATAATGTCAGGGTGCTGTGAGAGCCGGGTGCTCATCTGGGCCTGAGATCCAGGAGCTGAGGGGAACCCAGCACCAGCCATGCCCTTGCTGATGGGGCGCAGTCTCCTGGGGACTGGACACAATGAGCAGAGCTGAGTGCTATAACAGGGTATATTGACTGTTCCACTTACATCTAGGAATGAAGCAGGACCAGGGACCATTCAGGAGGCCCATTCAGGAGCAAAAGTGCTGAACATAAATTGAGTCTGTGAGCCTATGGGTGGAAGCCCCTGGTGAGGATGATCAGGTCCAGAAAAGCCTACTGGTGACCTTACAGCCCTGACAGACAGATAGCCACTTTCTTTCCATTACAAAAAGTAGTCCTTACACTTTCTTTCCATTACAAAAAGATCCATACATGATGGATCATTTGTTTTGCTATTGATCTAAACATTTGTCAGACTTTATTTTTCTGATAATTCTGAAGATATCTGCCGCCTACAAAATGTGTTTTCTTGCACAGGGAGTAATTGATCTGTCTTATAGCAGCATTAGTTAGACCAAAACTGGGTAGAACGGCAAAAAATGGGATGGGTATTGAGACCATGTGAAACAAAAGAAGACATGCATGATTGGTTACTTAAAATCAATGAAAAGTTGTTGTTTTTGTTGTGGTTGTTGTTTGTTAGGTTTTTTTCACCTCTTTGGGAGCAGAGGTGGGCATCCCTGGAGGCAGGGGCAGGCTTTCAGGGTGCTCTGCAAGCAGAACAATTATGAGTTCTGGTAAGCCACCTATTTTGTAAGCATATGCTGAATGGAGTTAAACATACACTTTAAACATGCTTTCTAAAATGAGAAGTATTCAACAGACTCAGTGATGCAGAAGAAAGCCCTAACTTGATTAGTCAAAACATTTTGATATGAAACTAAGCTTTGAACATAAAAGTAATAATATTTGATGGAACTAGGCTATTTATGTGCTCAGTTCTTTCTCCCTTCCACACCTCACCCCCCTCCTAGCTTTTCTTCACAAAGAAACTCTGTAAAACTTTCTAAAATAACCAGATTTACTGTTTAGACTGTAAATAGTTTGAACACAGAAAACTAAGTTATGAAGCTCTCATTTCAGATATGTCTTCTTGCTTTCAGACTTAGCAAGAAATCAAAAATCTAAGTCCCATGATCCACAAATGAGCTAAGAATTTGACACCTTGGATCAGTGACTCCCCAGCTCCTACACTTGTTATAAGATTCTTAAAAACTGACCCCACTTTCATCTAAAAAGGCTTCCAATCAGAACAGTCAAGGAAGCTCACAATTTTTAGCACTCCCATAGATAAAAGAAGTGATAACCAGAGATGTTATCATTAGGAGGTTTTCTTAGAAGTTCTGACACATTCCTCAAACCTTTTCCAAATTGTAAACTGGATAACTTCATAGAGAGAATGAACCTGAAGTCATGGGAAGGGGTGAGTGGAGGAATTTTTGAACCACAGCATTCTAAAAGAACTGCCCTGAATGGCCCTTTATCACTCTCTCCTCTTGTGAATACAGGATTATAAGGAGAGGTCATCAGAGGTTTTTCTCTTTACTGAATCAGCCCTTATTTGCTCTTCTTCTCCAGAAAGTGGCCAAAAGGAAAAATAAATAAATAAAGCAGCCAAAAATAATCCTTTCAGTTAAAAAGCTTTTCCTAATATCTGACACAAAATGCATTTCCTGCTTCACTCCCCTGCAAATTAAACAAATTACTTTGTGTACCCTAAACCCAGTAGACCTGGAGAACAATTCATCTCTGCAACCTTTTACATATTTAAAGTCTGTTCTCATGTGCCTCTCTCACACTCCACTTCTTTCTCTTACCCCCTTCTTTCTTCTCTAGAATAAGCAAATCTAATTATTAGAACTTTTCCTTGGGGGTGATGTTTTCCAGCCTCTAATAATTTTTGCAGATCTCCTTTGGATTCTCTCCAATTTGTCTTCATCTTTCTTGAAATGGACATAGTACCCTAAGTGCACTATCCCCTAGCACCAGATGGAGAACAATAATTACCTTGCTTGTCTTACGTTCAATGCTGTTACTAAATTGCAGAAGGATGTTTGCCTTTTTTGCAACACCTAATTGTTGACTTGTATTTAGCTTGCAGTCCATTTTAGCTCCCAAATGCTTTTCAGCTGTAGTATTGCCTAGTCAGCTCTTCTTTATTTTGTATGTGTTTAATTGATTTCTCCTTCATAGCATAGCATTTCGCCTTAGCTTTTTGGCTGAATCTCGCTTTGCTGATTTTGAAGCAGATCTTCAGTTGTTTAAGATCATTTTAGTTGATAATCCTGTGCTCCATTCAGCTTAAAGAATTCTCAGCTTGTCATCAAGTCTTAAGTGAATGCTTATTTCTATCACCTATGTAATTAATGGAAATATTGTGCACATAAAAATATTCTGAATTTCAACTACTTATATAGATAGACATAAGATAGACTTTGGTTATAAGATAAGATACAGATAAAATCTAGACTTTGCTTTTTGGTGTTTATGGTATATGTTGTAACACTGAAAGGCTTACTCATGTCAAAAACTTTATAGTCCCTTGAAATGTTTTGACTTTGATGAATTTGCAAAATAATAATAATTATAATAAAATCACATTTTTCCTAAAAGGACTAATAAGAACATAATTATCTAAAGATGGAGCCTATATTAGTAGAAAACCTGGTATCTTTACCATATAACTGAAAATCTAATCTGTCACCCATCTACTAACTAGCAAAGTTCATGGATAGTATTCAGTATGGATATTACAGACACCTAATGGACTCTCCATCCTAAAATACCATGTCTTCCTATAAACTTAATGAAAAAGATAGGAGTCTCTGAAGGCTTCTGAAAAATAATCCAGTCCACCTCACTTAGGTACCTGCGTTAGGCCATTTAGATCCCATCTTTATATGATTTTCCAAATGGAAAATAATTTCATCTCCCTTCCCTTAGAAAATCATGTCTCCACTTATAACAGTATTGTGTTTGGGCAGAACTGAACTAAATGGAAGATGAAATTGCATGATAAACCTATCCAGTAAGGAAGAATAACAATTCAGACAAAAATATGATCTTTTAAAATAGGGTACATTGGGAAGAATGGATACAAGACTGTCAGGGATGACAGTGCTATGGCCTCACAGTAACTGGGTTCCAACCTCCACCAAGAAAAAGAGCACTTGACTTAACACAAACGTCCTGACTAGGCTGTCTCTACCCTCAAGTTAACAAATCTCCATCTCAGGTCTCATGGATGACCTGAGCAGACTCATCTGCTCGGATCATCCTTGTCCCATGCTCGGTTTCACACAGTGTATTTGTCCTAAAAACCTAGTAGTCCATCCCTGCGCAGGACTAACATTTGTCAGGCTTACTTTTATGGTGACGAATTTTGGCTGCTTGCAGCTTTCACCTTTTTTGGCTGTTAACAGCAATTTTTCTAATGGCCAGTTAATATGTCTAGTTTTACTTTTGTTTATGTTTACACAACATAATAATATTTTTATATAGGTAGTAGTAACAAATGAATGAAATATTTATGACTTTAATAAAATGGTGTCATATACAGGAATATGCTCCTGATACAAAAGCAATGGCTTTGAGAACAAGGGCAAAGGCCATTGTGCAGATAACAACAAAAAAATAGTGTAGGTTCATACTTAAGATGCTAGGCCTATGAGCAGTTAAACAATGGTGAGATAAAGAAATGCAGACCTGGGAGCTGCAACCAGTTTTATGGGTGACAAAGAGAAAAAAGATCAAATATTTAACATGTGTAAAATATATGCACAATATGTAGTAAATTTGGACTTATAGACCAATTATTAGTGTATTAGCTAACATACGCATATGACCTCCAGTTGATCGTATAATGAGGAAGAAGAAACCATCAACATCTATGCATCAACATCAACATCAGCACCAGCATCTTTTCTGAGGAGAGGACTCAGGATGCTAATGACTTGCCATACCTCACTTCCCAGTTGAAGCTGTAGACCTTGGGACCCAGAGTGGCAGTAAAGGGGTGAGCAGATAAAAGGACAAGATACTAGGAAATATATGCGTAATAGCTGTATAGTTATGAGTGAGACTTTTTTCTTATAATGGTATTATGTTCTATTTTTTTTCCCCCAGTGAAGATTATGTCTGAACAATAATTCAGTTATAGTAATAATAAATTGTTTTAAATATAATGTTTCCTTTTCTGCTCACAAGAACATTTTGAATATAACTCTAAGAGCAAAGTTCTATGTCCTGGCCATATTGAGGTTACTAGTGAGGTTGTCTGAAAGGTCAGCCTAGATCATGCCACCAAGTTTTGCTATCAGAAATCTGGATTCCCCAGTCCAAGTCTCCATGCCCTTACCCAGAACACAAATGTAAGTCACTGATAGGGTTGGCACACCGAGGTGAGTGGATGTCCTTCCATGGAGACTCCATCCCTGCAGTAATTACTACTCTTGCATACATAGCAGTTGGAAAGCTTGAGGTCCTGGACTACCAGCCAAATTAATCTGCCTGGGAGGTGAGGAACGGTAAATACAAGTTATATTCAGCCTTGAGACAAAGCATATACCATTGGAGATGTGATCTACCAAAAACTTATCTGCAGAGCTTTAAGAATGCTGAATCATCCAAGCTGATTAGCAATAGCTAATAATATAGCTATTAGAATAGCAATATTAGAAACTGCTAAAAGAGACAGTTCTTCATGTCAACCCAAGAGCCTGTAAGGAATCCTGTCAGTTGCAATTCTTCATTTCATGCAAACTACGAGGGCATTTTGTTTGTTTTTTTTACCCCACCACCATCCTCAAGGAAGTTACCAGCTGTGGGTATCTCACTAGTAAGGCATGTGTCTGTAAGTCCCAGTCCCAAAGCATGGAAGCAGCAAGATTTCTCAAAAACTGTGAATTTTTTTTCATCATGCCTAGACAATCAATTTACCACTGATATCTTTCTCAGACACATATGAATAGGTCTAGCAGAAATTATTCAAAACAGATCAGCTTGAGGGAATCATCAGTAACAAGAAATTTTTGTCTGAGTTGTTAAGAGTCTGAAAAAGTTGCAAGTAGCTGAAAATCTTATAACAGAAAAAATCAGGCTACAACCAGTCCTAAATACACTACCTCAGCTAAAAAAAAAAAAAAAAAAAAAAAAAAAAAAGCTGGATCAGAGCAGTGACTGCACTTAAGTTTTTTTCAAGGTCAATCACGTTGATAACCCAAAAGAGTCTGTAAATTCTGTTCCCACTGGTCTCAATGCATTAAGGTCTAAGTACGTCCTTGTTGCTTGGTAGACCTGAGCAAGAAGAATCACCTTAGTTAACTTAGATTTGATATCTAAATCTCACATGTCTAAAACTATTTACCTAATCCTCTTATGTCATAAAAAAGAGAAAGAAGATTTCATAGAGAAGTCTATTTTAACCCAGTGACTTCTATTGACAAATAACAAATTTCAGCTCTGTTTATTGAGAGAGAAAAATAGATGTCAAGTTTGGGTTATATGTTCCATTTCTTATTCAACGCTTTTATATGTCTAATAATCGAAAGCATTCTTTGATAAAGGTAAGTGGGATGAATTTCAGCCATGAGCTACTGCATAGTCTACTGTGGTCCTGATTCTAGTAGCCATCATCTAGCACTGTTGCATTATAATTAAATATATGTAGAATACTTTATAAAAGATTTTTTTTCCCTTACCTTATTGAAGAGAGGATTTTTTTCTGGTATTTGACTTTATTCTTAATTTAGAATTAAAAAATATCTTCTCTTCAATAAGGTAAGGGTTAAAAAAACAGTTTCATTGGTAACGAGTAAGTTAAAAATGAAGTGATGAAATGAGGCTCTGAAAGGGAAATTTTTGGCACAGAATGTTATGGACCAAAATAGAAATTCAAGACTTTCATACATTCTTCATATGTGGTTATTATCTTGTAAAGCATAGAAAAGAATGGGTCAGGAGCTGAAGTCTGAGCATCACTTAAATCCTTAGTTACAGGTTGGGTTAGATTCATATCCCTAAAGTATTACTTTCCTGATCATAGTTTGAAAGGTGCTGTATAATGGAACATAACTGAAGTCATTGCTGCTGAGTTTCAAAGCACTTTGATTGACACCGGCATTGTAAGCTTTCTTTAATTACAAGATTGCAGTCTCCAAGAACAAGCCTTTACCCCTAGCAAAAGAGAAATATGATTAGTTAATTCTACAGGAGAAGCCTGGCTAGATGCAAGGGACCATGAAGAAACAGTACAGAATTGGTCTACCCAGGGAAAATAAGACAAATTGAGAATGAATAAGGTGTCAGATACATGAGGAGGAAAAAAAAAAGAGGTGTTTTGAAACTTCAGACATTCCACTCTCAAATCTTCTTCATTGCTAACATTTGGAAACATAAGGATCAAATTTGCCATCAGGATATTCCAATACCACTCAGTTTACCTACATCAGCATAAGATTGAGCCCTATGTACATTTTCTGTATGTGTTGGCAATTCTGTGAAGTAAGATTTGCACTTAAATGCATATATTATCAGCTGACACCAGCCTCACTTAACATGTATAAAACTACATGCACAGCTAGAGCTGTCAAAGCTAACCAGGTACAAATCCTTGTTCATGCAAATCAAAAACTGTTGCATACAATTTTGGGGTTTTTTGTTGTTTTTTTGTGTGTGTGTTTTTATTTTTTTTAATATAGGAAAGCAGAAGAGAGTGAGGAGACAAGGCAAATAAAACATATCCTCTATTAGAGAGTGACAAGAAGGTGCCAGTGCTGTCAGGCTGGGATTTCTCCAGCCAGCCAGGAGAAGCATCCCCCTTCCCTGGTCCTCACCAGAGGAACAGATTTGACTTTGTGGTTTTGCCAGAACAACAGGTTTGCTTTATTGTCCTCATTTAGGCTGTGGTGATGAAGCACAGGACTTCCACACGGCATCCTCAAGCAACAAAGCAACACCGATTACATGAGTGACATAGCTTTCTTTTTTTTTCTTTTTTGATTCTTCTTTTCACTGCCTTTTTACTTTTTTTTTTTTTTTTTTNTAACCTTGCCATATCCTGAATAGTTTTTCACATCCCATTCAGTTTAATCTCTGTCCAGGGCAAAGTCAAAGACCTAGCTATTTGCCTGCAGCCCTAGAAGCTTGTTCCCAGATTAATATTGAGAGGAGAGTCATAACATACAAAATATTTTCAAACTGTAAGTATCACAACCTCAAATTTGCTAGAATTCATGTGATTATTTGGAGCAGTATGCACCATGTCAGAGACTCCCTAAACAAGAATGACTTTACAGAATAGGGCACTATTCTACAAAGCTGGTCATTTGGGTCCTGAAAGTCTTAGCACAATTTTATATTTGTGCTAATTAGTTCTGCTTCACAGAGACCACATTGCTTCCAGCCCCACAGCTAGATCAGTCAGCTCTGGGACTGCCTATTGCACGTGCAGAAAGACACAGAGTTTCTGTAGGAAAAAAAAAAAGATGAATGTATTGTCATGAAGTGAAAAACAAAATTAACACAGATATTGCCTCAAAAAATATCTTAGAATAAATACAGCTGGTTATCAGTTCTATTGGAAGGAAGAAGAAAATGAAATGAAAGTAGAAAATTACAGTAGAATTTAGTAGCATAAATCAAAATCAAGGTCAAGCATTTTAATAGGAAATATGTATTTACATGTAAATGTACATGATACAGCTACATTTGGCCTTTTAAGAACATGAATAGTCATAACAATGTTAGTTCTTCCCATATTTAAGATAAAATATACATAAATGGTTGCAGGGTTTTTTAATCTAAAAATTAAAAAATTATACAAATTTAAATAATTGTAAAAATTTACATGTAGAATTACAACTCAAATGAAGAATTTCTTATCTATCGCAGTAGTCCAGTGATGTCAGTGGGTTTACTGCTACAGATAGATAGATCTTCCCAGCACGTGTAAAGGTGACAAACTAAGTCCTAAAATACACTTAAAAAAGTGGGAAAGGTGGGAAATTGCTTTAAAACTACCTTTTTTTTTTTAATAAGCAACAAAACCTTCTAAATCTGTGTAAATATAGAATGATGTATGCCATTTATTATGAAATAAGGAAGATTAGTTCCAGATGACATGCAATATATTAGTCACATGAAACGGTGTACATTGCAACTGTCCCATTAGTTACAATGAATTAGAAAAAATTCAAAAGTAAATAAATAAAAAGTATACAAGGCATTGACCCCCCATAGTTCCTAAAAAAACAGAAATTTTGTAAAAGAATGAAGGAATCTAAAGATCTGCCCTTTTAAATGGAGTACTTGAAAGCTAAAATATACATAGCCAGAATTTATATAGTTGTAAATAAAGCTAGAAGAGCTAATGGTCATTTCTAGTCTTAAACAATATGTCTTTGATGTAACATTAACAATTATTTTTTTCAGGGGTTTAAGGAGCATCTTACTCTTATGAATTATTGACATGAGGGAAAATCCTTGACTATCAAATCCTGGAAAGGAGCTAAATTATCTGGACATCAAGTGATGTGCAGTGGGTCTAGGCTGAGACCTGTTCTGTTCATGGTCTCTAGTCTGTACATACTCAGGTTGGAGAAGAGAGGCAAGGCCTGACACAACTCTCTATCACATTCTTATGAAATAAAGTACAGCTATGGGATTGAAAAATAGACAAAACTGAAGAACTAAGATGGATGAGTATTTTTTTTAAATTATCACAGGGTGAAACTCATCTGGAAAGGCTATTGCTACAAACATTCATAAGAGCAGAGACCTTTGTTTGCAGAAATTTGCACACAAACTACTGAGTATGACTGGAGACTTGCACAACACTACTATAAAAATGAATTCACTATTTCTTTTGGTGGATTTGAATGAATCCTTCGAAACCAGCAACAAAGATTCTTTTCTACTCCATAAGGCAAAGCAGGCCAAAAGTGTTCAAATCTGCAGAATTTTAATTTTGCAGGGGAAAAGGAATGAAAAATAACAGCATCTGGCTGCAGAGCTCATATACCATCCTTACTCAGCCCTAAGCAAATTAAATATCTGAGTTATAAAACCCACAGATGGAAAAGGGGGCTAGAGTAATGGTACTCTCTTCAATACAGCCAGGTTCCTTGGGTGCCCCATATAACATAAATTGCTGAAGCAGTCAAGTGCTTAACTTGTTACAGTATATGAAATGGGTTTTAATTTGACAATGCTGTAGCTCAGCATTGTTTGCTTTGCAATTATATACATTGATTAGACATCAAACATAATGAGCTTTTGCCTGAAGGAGTACGACAATAGAAACAATATATTAGGAACTCAGGGAGGTAAGCATGTAAAGCAAAAATTTTTCTGAAATACAGCCTCAGAGCAGACTATTATAATAAGTTAATATTCCATAGTCCTGTGCTTAGAAGATACAAGGCTTTTTTAAACTCTTGGTTACATATAAGTTATGCAAATGTTATTCTTATTCTACATGCTATTTAAACACATAATCTTCATTCCTGTAAAAACAACCCAGGTAGTAAGCACTACCAAATGTATCTTGGGTTAATATGCACAAGATGGAAATTAAGTTACGCTATAGCATACATTACAATAAAAGCTAGTGAAGTGTGTAATTACTGCTACTATGCTGTATGTTACGGTATATATCGCTCAGTGTAGCCACAGCAGTAACCATCTTAGTGTCACTGTCTTAATTATAGCAGTTTTATTGTTATTATTATTGTCAGTTTTTAAGCTTTTACTAAATCCAAAACTCAAATCCAGGAAGGCACAGAAGGATGTGCTTAATTTTAAGCAGGTAAGTAGTCCCACTGAAGCTAGTAGAACACCAACAGCTTTTAAAATGCACCTTTTGGCATGAAGGGGATCAGGCAAATGTCTTGGATTAATGAAGGTCAGGGACTGTTTTCGTATTACCTTCAACAGTAACATTAATTCAGGGAAGTTCTAAACTTGAGCGTCTTATTGACTGCAGTTAATTTAATGTCCACCGAACCAATACTAAAGAGTCCGTTATAGTCCCCATGCCTCCAGCGTCTTTCAAGCAAGACTGGAAAAAGAAATACACCTGTGTTATCAATTGAGGAAGTCAAATCTAATGCCCATTAGTGGTAACTGCCTAAATGCCTGACTCTGCCATTTAATTATCTCAAAAGTTTGCTCTATCTGCTGTCCTTCTCTGTTTTCTTGCTGAACATCACGCATGAGTCACTCTCAGGGCTTTTGCCATGCTGAGTTCAGATCAGTGTGCTCATTGTCCAAGCTCTGGGGTCACAGTATACAGAAATAGGTCACATATACAGAAATAAGTCTAGAATTGCAAATAGACTTAGGACATGTATGTGAGTAAAAACTTTCAAACCACCAAAACACTTAACTGCTGCCTAACTCTGTAGGTGCTCAAAGTCTCCAAGTCCTCCAAACTTATGAATTGTTTCTGAAAACTAAAGACAGCATTCTGGCTGTGGATAATTGAAAATCAATATTATTAACAGGGCTTTGTTCAGCAATACAAATATCTTTCTGCATTCTTTTATGGATCAGATGATTAAATAATTATTATTCTTTGGTTTGAGAAAACATGCAAGATGTATTCATGTTCCTCTAAAAAAACTTTTAAAATGTAGTATCATCTCTTTCATTTTGTGTAACAGCTACCATGAGACTTAGGCTAGACACTTCTGTGACAAGAGACATTCCCCAGAGCCTGCAAAAAGGATGTTTGCTGGTTTGGTCTAGACAGGACCAGCTAGAATTGCCCAAGCGCTGACTCTGGTCATCTAGAAGGGATGATCAGAAATGCTTCCTTTCCTTTGCCCTTGCTTCTCACTGGCTATGAAATTATAGACAAAAATATACCTTGTCATGCTTGGAGATTACTGCTTTTCCCAAAGCAAATGACAAGTCACAAGGGAAATGTGCTGCAGAGAAATGTCTTCATGTGCTCTGAAGATGTTTTTTGGGCCAGGGAGGATAAGGAATGAATGAAGAAAGTGAAAGTCTAGTCTCAAAAGATTAATTTTTCAGCACATCTTTTTATTATATGGCTTCTCTTTCTCCTGGTCCCCATTATTTTGCCTTTCACTTATGTTCTCTTCGTATAATTCCTAAGATTAATTACTTTTTTGATATCTTTTCTTAAATTTGATATTATCAGTCACCATTAGGCATGTTCCAGATGAACAACTGCTGGCATTGTATAATAAGTGCTGAGTCTACACTACATAACCACAAAGTAGAACACATTTTTTATTATAAATATAATTATATAGGTACTGTTTCTGTATAAAAATTCGTTCCATGGAGAACAAATGCTGGAAATATCAATCATCACATGTGTGTATCAGCATAGCCCAGGAAGAGAAGGTGGATTGTATAAACACTGCAGGCAGCTATTTTATTTCACAATCATACTTGTATTTTCTGCTTAAATAATATACAGCATTCAGAAAAGGAAAGCAGTAATTTAGAAACTCAATTGATCACAAACTGGATCTATTTTATTAAGTCACTGAAATTCCCTGATGTTCTGATTGGACAGGTATCCATAACATCCTCATATCTGAGGCTAAATATAGTCTCTTACAATGTTCATAGGACACAACAATCTTTTATTGGGAGAAAATAATGAATTTCTAGAGAACTCAGTTTTGTGAAGGTTAAATAGCATGTAGCTACAAGAAAGAAACTGTATGTTTATAATGCACTAAACAGCATAAGAAAGAGACCAAGTTCACCTAAGGAGAGAATGAGTCTATTATATAGCGTCATTTAAACATGTGAGTGGCAGCTCTTTCCAGGAGAACAAGGAACTGAAAGTTCACAGGAATCATATGCGAATAAAAGTCTGTTAGCTATTGAGAAAAACAAAATGTCATCCTCCACAAAGCATTCTCTAACACCCAGTGAATTAAAAGGAGAATGGGTGATTTCAAGAAATTCTCTAAGAAAAATTTTGGCCCCAGCTTTGAAATGTTAAAAGAGGAAGATTTAAAAGTTATTACCAGCAGAATAGCAATATTTTCATTGCAGGCACCAGTGTGAGAAGGTCCATATTTATTGCAAAGGTTGACTTATTGCATCAGAAATTGTGGATGAGATTCTCAATGCTTTTAGCTCACATAACTCTAACCTCTGCATTGGCTGAGTGTTTTTGAACTGTTTTGGCTCAGTGAAATGACAGTGTTTCTCCTTTAACCTATTTCACAAAAAGTTAACTCTATAAATAAAATCAGGTCGTGATATACCCGTTTTTTTTAAGCACACTGCTGTCAAGTATTGTATCATCTCTGAGTTAAATACCAGTGTTCTTGAGATGTGAAAAAGTTAGGCAGATAAAACTGGCATTTCCAGAAAGCACTGACAGAAATGGGGAGACTCCAAAGCTAGCAAAGAGAAAATTATCTGTAAAAAAAAAAAAAAAGTAAGGGTCTATCCCTAGTGCCTAGGAGGTGTTCCCGTAGAACTGTGACACTTTTTTCTATGAATAGTAAATTGTCTGCCTAAAGGAATGTCAACTTGAGTGAATAATTTTGGCCAAAAAAAAAAGTTTGTGTCAAAATATTTTTCTCACAGAAACTGAAATGTTTCATTTTTAGCTTTTTAAATGAAACTGTGTATATTTTTCATATTTATTTATTCTACCAAAATATGTTTGTGTTGGTTTGATCCAACCCAAATTTCCAAATTTTTTATTTCTTCTTCTTACTCAGGTCTCTACCTTTCAACCTCTTCTTCCAAATACTGGAGATATTCAAGTACTAAAGAAGCTTGAGAATACATCAATTGTGAGCCATCTCTGGGATTAGGCATTAAGATATGGCAGTCGTTTTTCTTATTAAATCAATAAGCTATTGAGTAAAATACCAGTCTTGAAAATAGTTTGGAAACTGAAGACCAGTTTTCAAATCTACACTCACAGATTTTTTTTTAACAGAAAAACTTTGAAGAAGGTGCTGCTATCACCTGCCACAGACCACCAGCTCCTCGCTCAAGCATTTCTTCTAAATGGAGAAACAAAAATACAATTCCAATTCTGCAGCTGAAATACCAGCAACTAAATTATTCTAAATGAAATAGCTACCCACTAAGTTACTCAATCTAATGGGGAAAAAAAACAAACAAAACCAAAACAAACAAACGAAAAACCCACAACGGTTTCAAAACTATTTTATCTTCAGCTGCTTCTGACATCCTGACATGGGTTGACTTTTCACCTCTCAAACTAGAGCAAGGGGATAAAAATCTGGAAATCAGAAGTGAAGGAGGACACTGAAAGTTTTGGTTGTCCTAGAAACTGAGGACATATTTTATGGTACATGATGTGCCAAAACCTTTGTACTTCTAGTAGACACTGATTCCAGATTTTCTCTGTGACTGAGGTGACAGCTATATTAAAAGGTACAAACAGTGGAATTCATCACAATTAATTTCAGACATATAAGCATTAATTGTCTAAATCTAAACTAGTCATTCTCAGGCTTTCTTATAGTCAATGCAGAGCGATAGCAGCCTCCAGAGGATAATCACTTTCACGAATTTTAGACACTTGAACTAGGATTAGATGGCCTGTGCTCTGCTACTATTCTTCCCCAGTGATTATAGAGATCACCGAGGGTGACCAGCTGAGATATAGATAACCACTTTTAAGGTACCTAAATTAAGTGAGCTGAATCACATCCAAAATAAAAGGTAAGAAATAAACGGGAAATATCAAACCCACTGACTGCATCTAAACTGAGCTGTGAAGGTGTGCCACAGTGCACTTAATTTACTTGGGTCACCAATTTTCAAGCTGGGGGACCCACCACAGTGAGTATACAGAAATCAAAGTACAGGATGGGAGGTTGGAAAAGCATTAGAGCTTGACTGGGTCTTATCCCATGTAGCAATCCTGGGAGTTTCAAATACGAAGTAACTACCTTAATGTCTCTGTGAATGTGGGCCTTGACCTTCTAGAAAAATCATCCACCCCACACTGCAGTGTTCTTATTAAATACATCGAGAGCATTAAGCCCCAAAAGGTAGGTCAAGATAACTAGGTTTGACAGATCCATGATACTCTTGTTCTTCTGTGGTTGAGTCAAATATAAGCCTGATCCACATAAACATAACATGATCTACAAATAAAATGAACCCAGTTCTTGGAAAATCAGATAATGAGCAAAATGTGTCCTGCCGGTCTGCATAAGTCTCTGTGTCTCTGTTCCACAAAGGGGTTAACAGAAGCAGTGAGAAGCCTTTTCCAAGATGTTCTGTTACAACAATCAAGAAGTTCTCAAGGTCTTTATACCTTGACAGAATGGCCAGAGGGATCTCTGTGTCCATTACTGTGTCCAGTTCTGGGCCCCACTGTACAAGAGGGATGTGGAGCTGCTGGAGGGAGTTCAGCGCAGGGCAACTAGGATGATCAGGGGCCTGGAACATCTGCCCTGTGAGGAGAGGCTGAGGGAGCTGGGCTTGTTCAGCCTGGAGAAGAGAAGGCTGAGAGGGGACCTGATCTGTGTCTATAAGTGCCTCAAGGGAGGCAATGAGGAGGATGGGGCTGGCATCTTATCACTGGTGGTCACTGACCGAACCAGAGGAAATGGCCACAAATTGAAGCATAAAAAGTTCCACGGGAACTTAAGGAAGAACTTCTTGACGGTGAGGGTGACAGAGCACTGGAACAGGCTGTGGAGTCTCCTTCTCTGGAGATCTTCAAGACCCGCCTGGATGCAGTCCTGTGCCAGGTGCTCTAGGTGGCCCTGCGTGTGCAGGGGGGTTGGACTAGATGACCTCTAGAGGTCCCTTCCAACCTTAGGCATTCTATGATTCTATGATTCTATCTCAACGAAAATAAGAACAGATTGTAAATGCGTTACATCTCTTCCTCCATCAATTGATCCTTTTTTCAGGAGTGATCTATAGACCATTGTAACACAAATTTAAATAACCCATGGTATTTTCTATAGTGTCAGCAGGAATTTGCATTAAATAAATCAGTTTTGAGCTCTTCTAGAGTCTGTGCAGTGCCATTTATTGTCAGGCAAAGCTATTCTCTATATGTAAAGCTCCCATGAACACTGCTATGTAGAGCAACTCAGTGGAATTGTAAAGTTTAACAGAAGCAAGCTCAGTTTGGTGTAAAATGGTACTACTGACCTGTTTTGGAGACAAGTGTATAGAACTGTTCAGCCAAAAACAAATTGTGAAAATGTTTTCTCTTACATTTTCCTGTTGATTGCTTCTCAGCCTCAAGTCTAATACCTCAGACTGGATAGCTTACAAAAAGTAAAAGCATGCATTATGCTAACTTGGGGAAACTTATATTCCTACTTATTCATATGTTCCTGCAAAATCATCCTGAAGTTCACTGGCATGTTTTTTCTGTCCCACATAGGTGATTGGATTGCCATTTTTGACTGTATTGAATAAAAATTTATTTTGCATTTGTAAACAGGAACTAATTGAAAGGAAATGTTAGGACAGATGTTCCCAAACTGTGATACATTGCCATTTCCAGGGAATAAATAAAAGCAGTTCCTGACAGCTTACATCTATTTGATACAGAGCCAGCTATTACTCATAGCAAGATGTGGGAGCTTAGTTGCTAGAGAGATACAGATCAGAGAAACAAGGAAGGAAACGTCGCAGTTGCAGGATAGGTCTGGATACAATCAGGAGCAAAGAACATGTGATGGGAGGGTGATGGAGGTGTGCACACCTCTTGGGCACTTGAAAGCAAAGAGCTAGTACCTGAGATGCTGACGCCCGTTCCCGAATCTCCTGTTGCTGTTGGCGCCCCGAAATGCCCTGGCTGGGGTAATCACCACCACTGCTGCCATAGGTGGTACCCAAGTGAAGGTCAAGAGTCCTTGAACCCGCTGGTGAATACCAGGATTGCAGTCTAGCTGTGACATTTTTTATTTTATTAAAACATGACATTATGTTCAACCAAATATTTCAGAGGCACAGAAATAATAATTTTTTCACATACATTTTTAGTTTGTGTATGCACTAACTTGTATGCACTCTGGATCCCCACTTAAATCCCTCAACCTTGCAGGATTTAAATTCTCTTCTGGAAAATAGGGCTAGTAATAATATTCTTGATATACCTTGCCTATAAATGTACATGTGGTATAAATGTTAAGTAGCATTATTACTCCAAGTTCTTTAACAGACACCAACCCTTTCTCTGATACCATCAAACGTATTTTCAGCTTCAGTACTTTCCATGAATTTCCAAGGCAACAGGAATTTATGCCATTTAACTATAGAGCTTTTAAAGGCCCATCACTCCATGGCTTTGAGATATTAGGGATGGAAATACTTCATACAGCGGAAAATATAGACTTTTTCAACTAGTGTGGTCTGCTAATTAGCTCATGACTTGAGGATGCAAACTGAAGTGCAACATTTTCAATGCAAAGAGTCAAAACTTCCTTTATATGGAAATCTTTAATAACCAAATCTAAAGCATCATATTTACATCTCTGTCCTGATGCACTACAGTGATTTTTTAATGTCAGTATTGCCTATGGTAACAGTAAAGTGTAACACTTGTATTGGTAATTAGGAGCTGAAAGAAGTGCACTTACTGAATCCTACACCCAAGAGCACATGAATAACTTGGACAACGTCATGGCTGCCAAAAGAATAGGGAGATGATGCTTTCAGAAAGAATAACTTATGCAAAATATCCTATTTAAAGGATCTATCATAAGAATAATCAAAGACTGCATATTATTTCACTTCCAATGTTTATTAGTTAATCATTACTGTTAAACATGTCAGTGTGTTGTCGCTTTGTATTTGATGCAGAAGAACACATAAAGAGGAATGGTTATAACAGAATAAAAGCAGTTCACAGCAAACAATTGCACTGTCACATTACATAATGCAAATAGAACATGTCTTGCTAGGTCAGAAAGGAAACTATTTGGCTCATCCTGAGTGTTTTAAATTCCTTATCCAAAGTCCACTGAAACAAGTAAAAATCTTTTCATTTGTTCTGTGAGATGTATGATCAAACTCTGTGCAGAAGATGTAGAGAGGAGATATTCCCAGCATTAGCTTCTGGGAAAAAAGTACTCTGTAAATATGGCCATCTCATATGGATGGTAACTCTGCACATTGAGGGTGGGGTTCACCTCCATAAATTTCTCAACTACCGCTGCAGATACAATCATCTACACTAATCAACCTGGGCTCCTATTTTCAACTAACAGATAAATGAGCATCTCCAGAACCATCATGATAGGATGGTCTCCATCTGGGGTGCTGAATGTGAGGACTGAGTGAGCAGTGCTGGACTCGAAGTGAGAAGAATCAGGCTAAACATGGATAACTCTTAGCAAATGGGACAAATGGTCTATGAATCTTATCTACGTATGGATGCCTAATACCACAAACTGGTTTGATATGACCAGTCTGCTGACCCAAAGATTTGGGTTTTATGGTTAATAGGTCCTTATTAATAGATACTTGTTTTATTAATAATAAATTTTTTTTTCCTAGGGTTTCAAATTCAAATTTCACATTCAGGTTCCTGATATAACACATATCACTGCATGAGGATGTGTTGGACACATTTTTGATGGAAAGCTTCACTGAATGTAGTCATTTGTTTATTTCTTTTTCCTTGACCTCAGGCGGGATCCTGTAATGCCTACCGACAAGCTATACAGATTTATCAGATGTAATTTTCAAGATGAAATTGCAGAGGTAACCAACTAAATAAACAGTCTGATCTGAAGTGGTGGTATATACCCACCACTAGTCTTGATATCAACGGTTGTTATAGGTGTTCCATATGTTTATCTAGTCCACTTTTCTTTCAGAACTGAACTTTAAGAGACAAATTGATCATCAGAAATAATTAATGATTGCATTGCACTGATCTTTAGATGTATATTTTGTGGTAACTTGAAGAGTCTATTTTTCTTGTGTAAAAGTTTATTTTCTCCCACTTGTACCTTACAGACTATTTACAGTGGAAAGAATTTTGTTGTGGCATTAGCAGTAGCAGCTGAAGGCCCTAAGCATATTGATTTTAAAGATTCTTTTTGACCACATGTGCTCAGGGCTCATGATTTTACATCTCTTCTGAGAAGTACAAGAATGGCAGCAATAGAAGTGCACAATATACATACACCTTAAAAAGCAGCAGAACATGACAGCAGCTATGGTGATTTGAAGTGGAAGTAAGAGCAAATGAATGTGCCTGCAAGCTGCTTTGTGTAATGTCAATTTTATTTTTCAGGATAAGAGGAGTAAAATGTTAGCTATAGCACGTGGGAATGTGTCTGAATCCTGTGCTACAATAGATTGGTGAATGATATGTGATAAGAAATATTTCCCTTATTCAAGCTGCTTCCATACTAAATGTAAGCACACTGACTATTGCCTCTGACTTGCAGTGCAAAACCTGCATGAATTTTTTAATTCATTTTTCTATGGGTGAAATAATATATACAATATTTTTAAAACACCATTTGAAAAAAAAAAATACAAGTTTTAAACATATCACCTTTCTAGCCCTTAGCAGGACCATATGATGTCTTCCATCTTGAAGCAGAATTTCACAGTCCATGTAAAAACAATTGTCATTAAATGATCTTCTTCTTCTAACAATGGACTGGAGTTGAATATGGTCTATTTACTCAAATAGCTGCATTTTGATGTAAGATGTGACAGAGGCAAAATTCCATTCACTGCTGAAAATTTAACCATGATTGTTTCAACAGATACCATTTTCCTTTTCAGTTCCAGCTCAGAATCTGAAAAGTAGATGCATCACTTCTGTTTTTTTTCTTTTTTTCTTTTTAATAAAAAGTTACAGTTTGGTTCAAAAGTGTCATTTTAATATTTCCACCCACTCCTGTTCAGTTTGGCTGCTATGGAAGAAGGAGAAGGTGTTGCGCATTTCTAAATAGGCACTGGTGAGCAGATGGACTCTAGCTAAAAAATTCTGAGTGAGAGAAATCAGAAGTGTTTCATAGACATGTCTGCTCTATTGGCAATGTAAACTCTGGTTCCGCTCAGACTTGTGGATTCCAAGAGGCATGGAGTGGGAGAAGGGAGATCTCGGAACTTTCTGTGAAGTTTCAGAAGCACAGTGAAAAATATGATATATTGTGAAAATGCAGAAAGTGTGAAAAAAAAGAGTGCCAAATCTTGAGAGCATGATTTTGCAATTACAAATCTGACTTCACATATGAACTTATTGCCTGCTTACTATCAGTATACTTCTAAGTTTCCAAATGTGACTATCAAGATAATAAAATGGCCCAGATCTGAAGCTGACATTATGGTTCAGCTTTTCTAATCAGATCTATTCCCTACGTGTCATTTCTTTCTCTTCACACACCAGCTTCCTTGCAAGATGTTCTCAGGCTGGTAATTGGCAGTAGAGTAGTAAAGATTTATATTTAATAATTATGTGAATTACATTATTGTCTAAAGAGCTAGATCAGAGTCTCTTTGTGCTGAAGTCATAAAAGTATAAAATGTAGAGACAGTCAATGAACCAAACAACTTACTGGAGAAGGGGTGTATGGGGCTTATATAGCAAGTAATATATCAGAACCATGCACCTCCCACAGCAAGGAAATACTAGACAGGGTAAATTGTAAAATAGAGTCAGTCATGAACATTATATACACTCAGAAGCAAAATATTGTGTATTTTATTATTATTATTATATTTATTATATTTACTATGCAATACTACCTATTCAGTCCAGAAAGTCAGAAATTCTATTCTATCTTAATTCCTGTCCCTCTCTCACCATCATTCCATATAAAGTCATTTTCCCTTTCCCGAACTTGCTTTCTCAAGGCCAAATGGCTAGCAGAAGTAAATGAGACAGATTTCCTTTCCTCTGCCCAGACATCATGAATCAGGGTTGCAGTTGATCTCTCTACTAATGAAACTACAGAGCCTGAGTGTTTCCTGTCTTCCAAGAGTGTGCATCACATGGGAGAGGAGAGAGAGAGAGAGAGAGAGAGAAGCTCTTGTAGTGTAACTCAGTTTGCTGCTACTTGCGGTTTAAGCAGGATCCCTTGGATGTTGCTCAGCCAAGCTCAGAGTAAACTCTGTAAGAACTGGTCAAAAGCCCTCCTTAAATGTATGGATCAAAGCAGACAACTTTATCAAATGGTGTTTTTATCAGATACTTTGAGGAAGAAAAACAGACCTAACTTTGATCCCAGGAAATTAAAGTCACATGCTTGGCAAAACATATCACCTCTTTGTTCCTAGATGCGTGTTCAAAACCTGGGATAAATATTTCTCAAAATACAGCCTTTACTGTAAGGTAATATAGACTTCTCATCTTTAAAATATTGCTATCAAGTATTTCATAAAGCTTGGACCATAGCAACCTGTTAGTGTGATTTCTTTTGACAGGAGACATTGAGTATTTTATTGCTTGACCCTTTCTGCTCTGGCAATGTAGGTTATTTTTTTCACAGAATCTGTTTTATTTAATCTCACAGCAGGTGGTATTGAATCCTCAAATCATTTTTCTCTTACTAAGGTATGCTCTTAGAGTAAATAATATCATGCAAATCCAGGGATTTCATACATAGGCACCTACTTAGGCAACTCTCCACTCAGTTATCTCAGAAAAATCTACCTTTAAAAATGCATGTATTGAAGCAATTCAAGGAAATCTCTCTTTCTTTGACATCTGAGAAGAATTATGGATGGAACCAGAACCATTAAATTTAATGAGAAATGTTCAAATGGTTTAAATGAGGCTTACTATCCTTAAAAGGCCAATGTAATAACAACTGAATGACCACTCTGATGACCACACTGTGAATCAGATACCTAAGAAGGCTCCCTCAAGACTTTTTGTTTAGCTGGTAATGATATTACCAAGGAAAATCTGCAGTGGATAGGGCTAGAAGAAAGTCCTGCTGCTAATCCTGCTGCTAATTTCAGGGCTGCACTTACTCTGTAGCCAACAGCATCTTAAGCTACTGCAGTGGAAGCTGAAGGCAGAACCACAGAATTGTCACTATGACACATTCAGGTCTCTGAGAATAAGTAACAGAACAGCAACACATATTTGCTAATGGAATTTCAATGCATTGTAAGGGAAATGGAGACCAAGTGCAATGTCAGTGCTTCACTTGAGCCAAACATATTATTAATGCTTTATTTTTTAACATTTCCTTAAGTTTGGCATCTCTAGAGAGATGCTGGCATGTCAACAAATCAGAACATCTCCATTAAGCTGACTATTTCATCCAGCCTTTTGAACCTAGGGTACCCAAAGATTTAGAAACAGAATAACTTACACGGTTTTCATCTGAATGAGAGAGTCTTAAAGCAGAGTGTTCCTCTCTGATGGCAGCAAGAACTACTTGTCTATGAAGGAAAAACTAAAAGATCAGTTACACATTGAATAAGCATTCAGCAACTAAGGGCTTCCAAAATTTCTCATCAAAAATAAAGTCAGTAAAAGGCAGTCTGTATTAAATGCTAAGGCAAATTATTTGCTGTGCCCCAGAGAATGCATTCTGCATCACTGCAGCCAGAATGACAAAAGAAAGTTTTAAGACAGGATATAAAGGAGAACAACAAAGTGGCTTTGTTCGATAAGGGTTTTCCCAAGCTGAAGAGGTAGCCAGGGACTGTTTCTTTGAAAATCTAGTAAGTAGATGACTAGGAACAGCTATGAAAAGAGTTGACCTCTTGGTACTGAACAATAGGTAGCAAAAGAAGAGATAAGCCAAATAGGTTCCCTGCAGTATTAGTCTAATACTTGTTTGAATGTGTGAAACTATTTTTAAAAATATTGGAGTAGAGATGCAAAAAATAAGGAGGTTGGGCAGGTTCAAAATAACAAATGAGCAGGCTATTTTGGGAGTACCATTCGGCTTTTTAATAGTATTCCAACCTTTTGCATTGTAATGGAGAAGGATCTCCCCAAAGGATACTTCTATTCAGGCTGGACCTGTTGATCCTGCCGCAATACAACATCTCAAAAAAAAATTTGGTCTATGTTCTTTCTTATAATGCTGTTCCTTTAATGCACATTGTGAAGGTAGGAAAAAAAAGCTTGGCATGTTCCCTAAGCAATTTTCTCAGATTCATCATTTGATATGTATGGACTTGTCAAGTTCAGGTTCAGCTGCTACTTTCACTACAAGTCTCTTTCTGTCTGCTAACTTCCAGTCATAATTTTAATTATGTCTTGCATTCAATCTGAATCAATTTAAGATCATCGAGTTGCAGAGTTTTAATTCAACAGAAAACATTAATAAATGGAAGAATTAATTCGAGCACAGAGTAGATCAATCAAATCCTCAGCTTGGGAGCTGCTAGTACACTGTTGTGTCTCTTTGTCTTTCTCTCTTGGGTCAAAAAGTCACCACCCTGCTACTATGGTAACAACTGAGGAAAAAAAATAGGCAAGAACCCCAGTCAAAGTGACAAGACAGATGCTGCAATTTTGTTTGCAAACAGAAAGTGCTGAACTCTGCTCCATAGCCTCTTGTTGAGGGGAAGAAGGAGGAGGAGAAGAAGAAATTTTGGTTTGAACTAATTAATGTATTCTCTGGTTGTGCATCACCTGATCTTTGAGAAGATGGTTTCATAACGCAGAAAGACAATGTGTGCTCATTTGTTAAATCCCTTTATAGACGAGAACAGATTGTGCAGGTGCATGAAGCAAGGATGTGTTACAGAGCAGAAGAGGAACCCCCCCCGCCAACCCGGTTTCCTCCCTCCCTGCCTCCCTTCCCTCCTCTCCGACGTGCTGCAGCAGTCAAACACCATTGCGAGCAGGATTTACATGGTCCTGCTTAATGTGCAACATCCTACTGCCATCCCTGGCCTGTTTTATTTGCTTGTATAGAGGTAGCCTGAAAAAAATATAAAAATCACTGGTTCTGCCTGGAAATGTCATAAATGCCAAGGCATATGCAACCTATACTTAACCCCACTGGAGCCTGATGATTCGGAAAAGTAGAGGGCTTGGGGTGTTTGCCTGTTACATGGTCATTTGCTTGGGGCAAAATAATGTTGTGATAGCAACATTGTAATAGCTGGTGCTGTTTACCTAACAGTCCGGTTCCTTTTACTTTTCTGCGGTAATAAGGCTTTGAGACTTTGGATACCACTGCCTGATTATCAAATTTTTTTTCAGCATTCACCTTCCGCTATAACATACAGCCAAACTCCTTTGCTGACAAATTAAAATGTGTTAAAAGAACAGCAGCATTTTGAAAACCTTTTCAGCCCTCCCAGCTGGCTTAACTCTTGAATATCCAATGCCAAACTCTCTACATGGGAAATTCTTGCCTCCCTGATCAGGCATGTAGAATTAAAACATAATCCAGTTCCAAACACAATACTGTAGAAAACATAAATGTCTTTATTAGTAAGTCTCAATTCTTGGCTTACTAATCATACCAAGGTGTTAGGTCTTTGTAAGCTAGGATCTTTTCTTTTTTTAGTTTCTAGGGGTATTATTTACATGTATATGAAAAATCATTTTCATTATCTTTAGCACTCTTGGAGAATACACAGAAGCAGATATATCTTTACTTTAAGCTTTCTGTGGCATCCTCACAGGTACCTCACTGATATTTCTCATTCTCTCCATGGAAGGTTTTCACCTTTATGGCTCAGGAAAGGCAGGTGGAATTAGTTGTCCCTGGAACCCATCAGTGTCACTGTCAGTGTCATCAGAGGAGTCCTTTGTGAAGCAGCGGAAAGCGCTTAGTCCTCTGGGGTCTCCATCTGTAGTTCCATCCTATTATTCGCTCCTGCTGGCTCAAGGAAAAGAAACAAACATTTTAAGTCATAAACCTTGCTAAACTGGAAACCCATGTGCCAAGCTCTCCCTTCAAGTGCATACTTCAACAACTTTTATTGGAACCTGTGGAGCCCTGGCTACAAACAGGACTAGAATTTAGCTTCACATATGATTGGAGTCATTTTTCTAAAGCTGCTGGAATTGCTCCAGCTCTGCTCCAGCTGCTCTCAGGAGAAGTTTTACCACACATTTTCTTTTTTAAAGATATGGAGTTGAACTAATATCAAATTAGTTGGCCCTAGTAGCGACCCCTGGGGCACACCACTAGTGACTGACCTCCAGCTGTACTTTGTGCTGCTTTTTTGAAAACCTCAATGCATATTTTAATCTTCTTTCTTTCTTTCTTTCTTTCTCTCTCTCCCTCCCTCTCTCTCTTTCTCTCTTCCTTCCTTCCTTCCTTCCTTCTTCTTTTTCTCTTACATTTTTTTTTTACTCATTTTCTTTTTTTTTTTCTTTTTTTCTTTCTTTCTTTCTTTCTCTCTCTCCCTCCCTCTCTCTCTTTCTCTCTTCCTTCCTTCCTTCCTTCCTTTTACATTATATTCGTACATTTTGGGGTCAAAATTATTGCAATAAATTAATCTTTTCATTATTAGCTTGGGTCAGATCCAGGTTTCACACATATCCTATTTTTATGAACTTATCCAAGGTGCAGACAGTTTTTCAGATAATTTATGTTCTTTCAGCTCAGTATTACTTCACCTCAGTGATCAAGGAAGTATCCTTGATGATTTTGGAAGCATCTTGGGCATTTAAAAGGTGCAGGTTTAGCACCATTTAAGAGATGTTAAAGAAATATCACTTATATTGCCCACACGCCCAAATTTGGCAATAATCATATTATGATAGTGCATGTCTTTCAATATAAAATATGGCACTGGTAGTAAGAGACTGCCATATTTCCTTTGGATGTGGAATTCCCGTGAAAGATGTGGTCTCATCCTGCATGAGTTTTCACACAAACCATTTCTCAGGTGCCCTGACAGCAGACTTTTCATCCTGTATGAGTGCTGACATTTTTTTCTTGTTCAAACTAGGTCAAAATTCAGCTAACAGTGTTTATATCATGTATTCAGAGAAGGAATAGTGCATGCAAATGGAAGTGAAGAATCCTTGCGACTTGATCTACTTTTATTTTTTGGTTTTAATTGAGAAATTTCCTAGCTTAAGCATCAAAATAAGAAACGGGTCTAGAACCCCATATTCCAGTTTCTAGGCAAATATCCTGGCCTTCAGTCTCGCTATTTGTCAATGGCAGCTCAGTTGCCTATCTTAAGATGAGAGGTAAATTCAAACTAAATTCAAAGCTTTTACTTTTTGAACTGTTTTCCTCTATTTTAACTTAGAAAGACATTGTTCTGATAAAAGCCTTCTTTACTCCAGGCTGAAAATCACCGTTCTCTCAACCTCCTCTCATATGACAGACGTTTCAGTCCTTTCATCATTTTCACGACCCTTCAATAGACTCACATTGTATGTCCATGGCTCTCTCAAATCGGAGATTGGATCCAGCACTCTAGCTGTGGCCTCTTCAGTGCTGAGCAGAGGCAAAGGATCATCTCCCTCAACCTGATGGCAACACTCTTTCTAATGCTCCCTAAGATATTTTTGGCCTTCCTGCCATGAGGGCCTGCCATGGTGGACAAATTTTGCTCCTTCACTGCAAAACTGATTTCCAGTAAGTTCCCCAGTACGCACTGGTTCATCGAGTTATTCTTCCCCAGCTTCAGTCTTTGCATTTCCCATTGTTGAACTTCATGAGATTCCTTTTTCTCTAGCCGTTTGAGATTCCTCTGAACAGAAGAACACCACGCTCAAACACTGTGGTATATTAGCCAATCCTCCCTGTTTTGCAGTATCTGCAAATTTGTGTACTCTGTCCTTCCATCATCCAGGTCATTAATGAAGATGTTAAACAGTATTGGCCCCAGTATTGACAGCATCAGCTGCAGGCCATCCATCTAAACTTCAAGCCACTGATCACATGCGTCTCAGCTCTGCCATTCAGTTTTGTTCAATTCATCTCACCATTTGCTCATCTAGTCCATACTTACCAGCTTACCTGTGAGGATATTTTGGGAGTTAGTGTCAAAAACCTTACCAAAGTCTAAATAAAAAACATCCACTGCTCATCTATCAAGACAGTCATTTCATCATAGAAGACTCTCAGGTTAGTTAAGCATGATTTCCTTTTCATAAATTCATACTAACTACACCTAATTACCTTTCTGCACTTCATGTTACTGGAAATGCTATCCTGGATTAATTTCTCCATTATCTTACCAGGAATTGAGGCAAGGTTGACCGACCTGTAGTTTGCCAGATCCTCTTTGCATTTCTTGAACATAGGGTGGCGTTTGCTCTATTCCAGTCTTCTGAAACCACTCCTGATTGCCACGGCATTTCAAAGATTATCAAATGTGCTTTTGTAATGAGATCAGCCAGCTCCCTCAGCACTCATGAGTTTATCCCACCAGGGCCATTGAATATGTAAATGTCCAGTTCTTTTAAGTGTTCCCGAATTTGATCCTTCTCCACCAAGGGTGAACCTCTTTTTCCCCTTCTGGTCTCAGGGGCTTGGATTCCTGAGAACTAGCAAATGCACAATCTTTTGGCATTTACTACATAAACACTGTGCTAATGTGTTCCCTTCAGATTCATCATAAGAAATAGCGATTTTTAAGGCACCAGGTATTATAGGACAAGGAGAACTTACTACTCCTCTAGTTCATCCTAATAATGAATCACTTTCATAAAGAGCTACCAACATGGCTTAAACTTTATTTGAACTCATTCAGCTTTACCTTCTAGATAATGTTTCTTGCTTTGCCTTTCTCCATTCAGCTAAAGAGTCTCTTAATCTATCTGAAGGCAGAGTAAGGAACAAAGATCAATTTGACTATCACTCTTGTTCCATAGCTGCAGAACTGTGGGCTTCCTATAGGAAAATACAAAGAATGGATCATTCATTGAGATTCCTAGATTAGCAGAGCATGTACCATATGCATTAAAAATGGCTGTGACATGCTAGATTATGGATGCATTGCCTTATGTCACATCAGAGCTATCACAGAACTAGCCTGTCATGAAAAGACAAAAGATTCCTTTTTCCAAAAAAGGAGCAAACACATCATCTCATATTCTCCTTGTCAATTTGGATAGTTTACTTAAACACTGCCTTTTTAAAATAAAATATAATGCTACAAGAAATGAGCATTTTATGCATATTATTATCATATTTATTTTTATATTCAGCTACTCCTACAGTATAACTCAGTGTGGTAAATAGCTCATGCTAATTACTTAAAAATCCATTAAATTTTAAGTCTCATAGCAGATGCAAACACCATTTCAAATGTTCTCATTGTGTTGCCTACATAATTCATGAACTCTTATTAGAATGCAGACTCAAAGTGGGCATTTGGTGTGTGAGGCACACTCGCCAGCTTTTTGTATCTACTGAAAAAGTGGAATGCACGCCCACAGATCATCAGTACTAAGTCCTTCTGTTCAATGGCTCTGCCGACCTATATTACAGACTAAGAAGTCTTACAGCAATGAGAGGAGGGCTCAGAGGCACAGAGGCCCACGCGAGTAGGGTACATGCACACCAAGGCAGCGAGGAATCCCAGCTCCCGCTTCCTAACACCAAAGTCATTATACCATTTAATCCAAATCTTGCAAAGTCCATTTCCCTCATTTCTTTTCCTTGAGGATGGGATGGTTTTATGCTTCCCCCTCTTGACCAAAGGATTGTCCCAATCCAGTCTTATGGGCTTCTGCGTTTCTTTCCATGGTTGCCCTCAAGCAATTAAAATGGCACTAGATACCTGTGGTCAGGCTTCTGAATCACTCCTACATGTCTTGAATGTCTCTAAATCAAAAACAAATAACTTGGGTTGTTTTCGTAGATCAGATTGGAGACTTTGAAGGTGGATATTCTCCCTATTCACCGTAAAAGAACCTTAGAATAACTAGTTCGGGAGGAAAATAACCATTGTTTATGCTGCAACAGCTAGGTAAGAGGTATCTTTCTAAGGTGGCTCAGTAATAGGATTTTGGTAAATGTCAGTGATCAACAGCTTGTGTCCCATATAATTTTTTTTTTTTGTATGGTAAATAAGATGAAGGTTTTTGGATTTTGTTTTTGTTTTTTTCCAGCTCAAACAGTACTTCACCTTTATGTTCTCCACCTGTAATATATGTTTAACAAAAATTCCATACTTCTGCAAGATGTTCTGACACTAAATATGTTAACATTTGTGAAGCACTCCTTACCTACAGAAATGGGAACTTATAAGTACCTCAGATAGATAGTCACTTCTCCAAGTATAGATGCACTTTAAGAACAGACCTCTGTACCTCAGTCAGCTTTTCTCTAGCAAACCCCAGCAGATCTTCAGATCTGCTGGGTTTTGTACTCATATTCAAGACTGCTTTTTGAGTCTAGTGTCTTGCAGGTAAATGGATACATGGTGTGCAAAGCACAGACAGTCAGCATATTTTAGTGTTCTTTATACATATTTTAAAAGCTTTCATATAGTACTTTGGCTATTTCTAACTTTTATGCTTCAATTCCCTGTTCTATCCTGTAATATTTTATCTGTCTTCTTTTCTGATCTTGCACTTTGATAGGAATAGAAAACCTTTGGGAGAATGATCTAACATCTCCTGCTTTCTTTCTTCTTTATTTTTTTTCCTCCAATATACTTGTTTTGTTGTATTCTTGCCATCTTATTTAATACCTTTTGTGTATAACAAATATGTCATGATTTATTCTTTTCTTATCAGAAAACCACAAGATCAGATTTATTTTCAACTTTAACCCTTTGGTTTTATCATAGAAGGAGATGAAAACATTTAGAAAAGTCCTAATCTGGGTAGAAGAGGAATTGACTTAACAGATCACCCCTTTCTTTCTTCAGACTTCATGAAAGCCCTGATGTGTAAATACTCTAGGCTCCGTTTCTTCAGTCCTCCATTTCCATCACACTGAATAGTATCTTGCACAGTCCTACTTGCCTCGGGGGAATAGCTGAAAGGAAGAGAAATACTTAAGCAGATCTCAGGATCCTACGACCATAGCTAAGTAAAGGAGACTTTTGCCTGGAAGCACTTGCTCTTTATCAAACCATAGCCCAGATTATCTCCATGTTGGTGAGTGCTGACCTCACTAGCACTTACTGCAGTTGTGTTTCCTCTGTGTTGTTTAAACTCCTTGAAATGTTCTTGAGTATTTTCATCCTCAAAGTTAAAGAATCTTTTTATCCCTTAGGGCTCTTCAGTCTGAGCAGTGGACCCTCTGGTCCAGGATTATATGATAACAGTGATAGAAATTCAACGACTTCCCTTAGAGACAGTTTCATAATCATAATAGTTCACACTTTTCTGAATTTTTTCTTATATGCAATATTTCTTTTACAATGGATTTCACTTTTAATTCCTACTTCCTTTCTACCATGGCTGTTTCCACCCTTCAAATGCAAATGTATTGTAATGATCTCCTATACCGATATACATCTGTGTAAAGAAGTTTCTCAGATAGTATGATAAACTATATTTTTTTTCTCTTTGGGTAATGGCTATGAAATGAAGCACGCAGATGACTATAGAGCTTTAGGTGGTGATAGATGTTTACCACATTGCTTTTCTTGCATAGCTACTGAATAATTAGAAAGGTTTTGTAGTTCATCAGCATAATGTATTACCCATGACTACAGAAGATATTTATCCCTACAAAATCTTATAGCTGAGACTCAAGACTTTATGATCACGCTTTAGATCTAAAAATTCTTGGTGAATCACAGATGAAGACTAAGGTGCTGCCACAGTACTTTATTAAATGTTACGAACTATTTAAGCTTTTATTTCATTTTCTCTCTCTTCCTGTTCTTTGGAGTCAAGATAACAAACCATCTTCACCTCCATTTGCCTCCAGCAAATCAGGAAATAGGAGTTTTTAAAAATGACACATGATGTCTCATTCACATAATGTACCGTTTTGTAACGTTGAATCATTGACAAAGGGAGAAAGAAAAATGCTTATATGTGAATGCACTTTTCATTGCTATGAAAATTCATCTAAAATATTTTTCATGTGAGTGATGAAAAACTCAAAATCAGCAATGAAGTAGTAAGTAATCTATCAAGCTATGCACCTTGAAAAAGTTTGCGTGTGAAGCAAATTTTATTGCAGGTTTTGTCATGACCATCTTTCAAAGTGTTACATAAATTATATTTTCATTCTGATCATTTTGTAATATTTCCACAATTTCCATATTTTCCCATGTTCCAGTTTCAATTATATCTCAGTAGATTCTTTGCTAACTGATTTTTAGTTTATTGTTATTATTTTAACGATAAAACTGGGAAAACACACTGGATTATTGTGTAGTCACTAAAACTGGTGGAGATATTTTCTCCCTTCTCCTCCACTCTTATTGCCTAGAAAATATAAGTTTATTGAAATTGGAACTTTTAAAATGTTTTATGTGTGCTTGCTTATGCTTCCTGAGATTGTCAGAGCATTTGTTTTAAGAAGGCTGTTCCCATGGAGTGCAAATCATAACTGCCTTGGAATGCAGCAATGATCCAAAATCCTGTCCCTAATAGTATCTAGCCGAGACTACATCTGAGAACTTCAGATGAAGATTAGCCATAAATTAGAATCAGAACTAGACCACAGATTAGACTGCAAAGGAATGGCTATATCAACTGACAATATCATGCTTTGAGTATTTCTGTACCTTGATATCACACGATATCTGTCTGTACGCTGGTAGTCCCTGGTATTATCGTCGGTCAGAAATAGTTAACGCGTTTGATAGTATTCACTAATTATCCATTATCCCCTAGATTTTTCTCATGCACATGAGGGAAAAAAATCTCATTATAACCATCTTCTGACCTTCTGTTTTTCAAGACAATTTTCCCAAAAGCCTTTTAGAGTTGTCATGACATTTGAATTATACAGGGAAAAAATATCCATGTAATGTATCCATCCTTCTTGCCCTAAAATACATATTTTTTGGCACAGTTCTTTCTCAAGCAGGACCTGTCGCATGGTTAAGAGGTGTTTGATTAAGAGTCTTTCATCTTCAAGGAACAAAATTCTCTGTAGCAGTGTTCCTAACTATAGTCACCCTAGTCTGTGTGCCCATGTCCTGTGCTGCAAATGCATATAGTTTAATATTTTTGAAAGATTTAGAATTTAAACAAATAAATAAGTTGACAGGTTCATAAAATTGGTAGGTTTACCTTCTTTCACATGGATAATTGAGGTCCAATTTAACTTTATAACCTTTATTCACCAAAGATAGATTTTAATAAAATAAAAGAGGAGAGGAAACAATATTTAGCGCTTCCCCTTTCCTCCTCTTTGCACCCCCCCCCCCCCCCAAAAAAAAGGAGGTGTTTTTATTGAGAGGTTTTTTTTTCTTATAAGGACTAAATTTTTTTTGAAGAAAATGTTCAGTGAAATTACCCTAAAAGGCTTTTTTTTTCCTCCCTACTGACAGTGGTTATTTCTGTCTAATAACCTCTTTCCTGAGGACTCAGAAAATCATTTTTCCTTCTGAGATCATATCACATGTCAGATAACTTCTAGTTTCAATATTTTACTATGTTTAATCTGTCAAAATAGAATATATTGATGTCATTCTTATCCATTCTGCACATTGGTTTGTCCTTTCTCTCATTATACTTATATTGCACTAAATGATTTACATTGCTGTCTGCTTTATTACATTGTAGAGAAGAGTATTGTTGAGTCAGAACATGTATTGCAATATGATAAAATTATTTGCCATGCATAGAGCCACTGTTGTACTATTGCTGTGATAATCTTTGTGAAAATGACAGAATTTTAGTTTTTGTACTAGTTGATTTGCTATGCTGATTTAAGCTATTAGCCAAAGATATTATTTTGAAAGATAATGGCTGATGTATTGAATCTCATCTCAGGTTTGTCTTCCTAATTATGGAAATATTACTCTTCTGTCCTGGAAACTATAAGAAATCAGATTCAAGGACAACAGTCCTTATAATAAGGCTAGCAGCAAACAATATTTTTCCTCTCACTGAGGAAAGGCACCTTTCTAAAGCTTTCTACTACTTTCTTGGTATTCTACCTTTATATCCAAGCATTTTAATAGGTTACTGCTTTTAAAAAAAAATCCAGAAATAGTGATCCTGAGGTATTATAGACAAGGTCTTTTTCATGCTTTAAGTATATTGATATTTAGTATCAATACTAAACACTAGTTATAGACCTCTATGAAGAATACCTTATTTCTAGTTTTTTATGAATCCATATTTAAATGGGGGTTATAATATAACCCATTATAAATATTCAGCCCATATTTATCAATGTTTTCTGTGGTCTATAAAGAAATGGTATGCTTTTCAGTAAATCTACCTGGTCTGTTGTTTGCTTTTTGAAATCAAAATAAATTTTTGTGTGTTTGTTTTTTGAACTATGCTTTGAAATTTTGCGAAATTATAACTCAGAGTATATGTGCAGTCAAATGCACATTATGAATTTATTCCATTGCTCTCAACTCGATCAGAACAATGCAAAATTTAAATATATAATCACTCATGTAAGTTAGATGAGTAAGAAAATTTTGTTAGATTTGTTCATTCCATTTTCTTTGATGGGAATGCATAGCCTAAAGAATGAGAACGGAGAAAAAAGTTAGAGATGCTGAATCTACACAGATGACCTTTAGTTCAATGGTTAAATTTCACATATGTATGTGTGAATGTATTTTTTGAAAAATGTATGTATATACATCATATGATTACTCCACTTAGGTGACAAATAATGTTATGTTGGTTCAAAAATGTATAGAGTTTTTCCACTGCAGTCACAAAATGGTGAACTTGCTGTTGTCTTTGCTTGCTAAATGGAGATATCTATCATTTCACGTGAATAATATTATTATTATTTTAGCCATTTTTCATTTTCTATTAGCAATTCCTCCTGCTGCTATACCATAATCTGTATCACACTTAGGACATTTACTATATGAAACATTAAAATGTTTCATCTTCACCATCCCACCAGCATTCATTTTTAGCTAATGCAATATGAACATTTTATGATGGATGGGCTCTTTTGCAAAAATATTAATATAAGATGTTCAGAATCTAGCTGCTTTACCAGGACAGTCAGGTAACTTTCAGCAATGCACTAAGCATACTCTGAACATACTCTCTTTAGGGAAAAAAGTAAAAACTCTACATAAATTTTGTTTGAAATGACACATTTTATGAGAAACTATAAATTTCATTATGAATCTTATTTTCAGACTTCTGAAAATATCAAAACCAAAAAGTTTTGCTTTTTGCCCAAGTCAGCTGTTTCCCCCATGTAATATTTTGGTCACTAAACTAACAAGTCAATATGTGAGCAGCCTTATTCTAGCACCACTAGCACCACTATAACAAAAAGATGAATATGCTTAAGATAGACCCAAATAATGTCCAATATCAAAAAGTCTTCACAAACAGAAACAAAACACTAAAAAAAAAAAGTTCTCTCTTTTTCTTTCTCCTAAAATCAACAATTGTTCATATTTGCTCCCCAAATCTACTGTACTTTTCATCCCTGATCTAGAGTTATGTCATCATTCACATAAATATATAACACATAATAAAATTGAGCTGAGAACTGCTTTGTGGCATTCTGTATCCACCTTTATGCTTATGTGCAGAAGGGCCAGGATCTAACACAAGATTCCAGAGGGACAATTCATCACGTCCTCAGGTAGTTCTCTGAAATAGATCACATGAAGAACTCCAACAGCACTGATTTTTCTTCTCTGGCTACACACGAAGCCCACAGCAACTTGCTCAGATACAGATATCTATACTGAGGACATCTAAACTTAGATGAGTTACATGGGGTATATTCACCTTTCATGGATAAGAAAAATGTATTTTTTATGACTCTAGAAAATGCACTGCAGTTTCTTAAAATATCCTTTGAGGATACTAAAAAATCCATGAGAATACCAAGAATGCCTCTGTCATAGCCAGACAAACCAAAGTGAGAAAAAAGTACAGTTCTTTTATAGACCACGATGTCATTCTAAAATTACTAGAAAAATCATTTTCAATAACATTTTCAATAACATTTTAACCCATGATGTTTCCTTTTAATATTTAATGTAGGTTTAATTTATTTTATAAAAACGTCTTTAGATGTGGACTGATTATCTCTGTCCATCAAGCAGTCCTGCTGGGGTAGTATGCATGTTCTTTGTACAAGATTAGAACCTACTGATAAATCTTTTTACTGTAAAATGGAAAACCTACCTGCCTTATGTTAAAAACAGTTATATTGCTTTTGTATTGTCTCCCTCCATGTAAATTATTTTAAATTTCAATCACCTCTTAACAAAAATTGTTTCCCATTTTTATTTTCATACTTTCTTTTTCTTTCCTTCTTTCCTTTCACTAGGATGCAATCAGTTAATTCACCAGTGTGCCAGCAAAAGAATATCGAAAAGGAAATACTACTGAAAAGCAAAGTGCTCATGCATTAATTAAAACGAGAAAACAAAAAGTTTTTGAAGTATCTGTAATTCTGATGGAACTATATCACTTTAAATTGCATGAAGAAGTATCTCTAGAGACTTTTATCTCCATATAGAGATAGATTACATAAACTCAGTTATCATTTGTTCTCAGGATATGTTTTGTTCTCCTTTCTTAAGCAAATGAGTATCCAAAATGCAGTACTGAAGTCGCTTAGACATGCAGATTTTCATCAGTTCTGAGAATCAGGCTGTTATGAGAGGTTCTGCAAGTCTGTTTATTTACTCTGCTGCAGTCTCTGTTTCCCCAAAGGTACTCGCCTTTACAGATACCTACCCACCAGTTAAACAGGACTCTGATGACTTAATCTTGTAAAACAATGTTAGATTGATACCGAATGCTGAAAACGTACCTGCAAAATGCTAAAAGACAATCAACATGACACACATCCAGCATTAAAATTCCATCCAGATGCCTTCAATTAATTCATCAATCAATGGCTGGAAAATATGGTCCTATGGCCTCAGTTCTCAGATACTAATCAAAACCTAATTAGAATAAAATAAAAATCAACATGCACTAGTAGAGTAAGCACCTAGAGTCATCCCATTTGGTGTAGGGGGAAGAAGATGTTGATGAAGTTGTGTAGGTAATTGATACTTTAATATTATTTTCTGCTTGAAGGCTTGGTTATTCAAGTTGGAGAGGAGGGGAATAAAAGAGAAGATACGAGCAGGGTTAACTCACTTGACTCAAATTTAGGCCTTTTAATCAAAAGAAAGGACTGGATCTTTATATGCCTTAGCCTTCATCCAAGAGATTCATTTCATACCCATGTCAGCTGAAGGAAAAAGCAGGTGACTTTATTGTAGTTATCTCTGGATAGTGGTCATGCCTGAAGGTTTTTGTATTGAGGATAACCCACACGAGGGTGACTAACTTCTTTCGGTCACTTCACTTTGTCAGTTTCCTAGATGAAGATATGCTGTCTGCTCCTTAAAGGTATTTAAGGGTGGAAAGCTGCTAATAGAAGGCTCATAAGGATTTAAAAATTCTACTAAAATAAATGATAGAACAAAGCCCCAGATCAGTCCTCCAAAATTATTAAAGCTGCTAGCTCTTATTCTGGTAGTTAAATACACTGCATTGCTGATTCTACTTCTCAGAATTGCTTCAGCTGGGTAAAAAGGATGGTGAGAAAATCCATGTTTGATAAATACCATCAGCAAAAGTATACTGGACCTACAAAAGTCTGGGTATAAACTGTATATTCATGTGATCCATCTACTGGCTCTACTGGCATGTTATTTAGTATTTGAGTACAAACACCTTTCAGTTGCTCCAGAGTACAAGGAGGGAGTGCGATTGCCTTTCCTGCAGCAAAATGGATGGCTATTTCCTCAGATCTTTTAACTGGAAAGTTTGTTAGGCAAAGAAGACACCAAGAAAGAAAGTGTAGTTAAATTAAACAGTGGATTTCTGATCAGATATCACAGAAATAACAGAGTCAATAGATAGGATTTCACTTCATTCATATATTTAAAGTTAAGTTGAATTTTCAGGAGACTACGTTTATTCAGTTAGTTAATACAATACTGCAGAATGAAGTCACACATTAAAAGAGATGATCCTGTCATGTCACAGATCAGGATGGTGAGATGGGAAAGGGCAAAAGCCAACAAAGATATGAAAATGCGAGAATCAAGGCTTGATCAAAACCAGAGATTGATTCTGGAGCACATACTGCTTTTTTTGAGCTGGAGGAAGAAAGACTTCTATACTTATTATTATTATTATTTTCAGATTTGGATTAAGCACAACTTCATGGTACACAATAAATACCGCTACTTACTTGTCCTTACATTTTGCTTTAGGTTCATTAGAGCACAGGATGCATGAAGGTATTTCTCTTAAATAAGCCTGATATATTTAAAATTTGGAGCCATATTAACCTATACTGATGGCCTGGAGTAGACCTGGTATCTAAAGAAAGCTACAAAATCAGAGTTGTCTCATTGTTTCGCTTCAAGTATCTGAATTAAATCACCATATCAGCAGTGATTTCAGCCTTTTGTTCCTAAAGTAAAATCCATGCTCTTTAGATTCCTTCTTTCTCTGCATGTTGCCAAGATACATTGCATATTACAAAATACTTGAGGAGGCAAAATACTTAAGGAAGTGTGGACAAAGTATGTATGATGGAGAGGCTGCAGCTGTGGGATTGCTTTGCTCCAGAAATGAAATATGTCCTTTATTTCTGAAAAAGTCTCTGTGCAAGCATGCAGTGCTTATCAGGTGTTGCTTCTGTCTTATACTCCTAAGCAAAAAGGAGCAATGATAGTATAATAAAAAATCAGGGTAACAAAGAAACCAATTAAAACAATAATAAACAATCAACAAGAAATAAGCCTCTATTTAGTTTAAGACAATTTTAACCTCAGAAGACAGTAAAGTCAGTGATATCTTTATATTGATTAGACAACTTGGTCTTTATATTAATGACAAACAAGCAAAATCCCTCAGGAAAGGAGCAGATTTCTTTTTATGTTCATCATGAATTTAAAATGACATATTTGTAAATAATTTCAATTCATCTTTTGTCATACATAGTACATTATTGTTTACAAGATGGAGCTAGTCTCTGTTTTTAACTAATCATTGATTTATCACTAAACCTTCTGGATTGTTGTTTTTTTAAAAGACAGAGCGTTACTACATGTACACTATCTCCCTAGAGCAAGATGAAAACTGGTTTGGGAAGTCAGATACCTTGTAAGGATTTAGATACTCTAAACTTTAGATTCCCCTTTGAGAACCTGGGCCATGGTCTCTCCTAGGAGTAAGGCCAGCACCTCTGCACATTCACTTGCTCCGTGCTCCTCCTTCTGTAAAATTTTATTAAGCAACAGATGAAAAAATGTGATGGATTCTTTAAATGTGTTCCATGAACATTTCCTTTGCAGATGGCCAGTTAGCTTGTTTCTGCCCTCCTAGGAAACTCCCATTAATTTTTTCCTTTTTTTTCTTCTCCTTCTTTTTTACATATGAGAGATCTGGTACATCAACAGACTGCTGGATCCCTTCTACAATCCATAATTTTTCACTTCAAAGTTCAGTACCAAATAAGAACTTATATTGTTTGGTGACCTTTTGTACAAGCACTTCAGCAGCAATTAAATGTTCCTTTCCTTTTGTGCCACGAGAAGACCCAGACTGTCTGCTTGCTTTTCAAGTGAGGAGAAAAACAGTGCTGTTAAGAGCAGCGACAGCAGCCTCCTTTTTCATTAGCAGCAACAGTAAGAAAAGTCAGAGAAGCCAAAGCAGCTGCTATAGCTGATACCAATGTGCCAATATTCTAACAGGAGTATAATTTGATTTCCAACTGTGAAGTGACACACACTGCACATAGCTGTAATTTTGATATTAGTGCATAAATAACACTGCACTCAAATTCAACATTCATATTTTCACCTATTGCAAAGTACAGGAAGCAAATTTCTTCCTCTCAGTTTACAGTGTTATGGTGTACAAGTTGTAAATGATTTTAGTTACTAAACAGACATAATCAATGGCGTATATTCCTCTGCTTAATCATTTCTGTTAGGTAAGCATAGTTAGTGGAATTGCAGGACAGACACAGTTCTCAGTATTATCCCATGCCTTCAACTTCTCTCCCTAGCTTGTCCACATAAATCTGTTATTGAAAGGATGAACAAAAGTGATGAGAAATTATGTTATTTATCATAGTGCCTTCTCAAATATTGTATTGAAAAGAGCAAATGAAAACCTTCACAATGCTTACAAGCTGACAAAATAAACAAAACAAAACAAAACAACCCCAAATCCCCACAAAGTTGTTCCTTTGTTGGGATTTGTGATATGTAATTTGTGAAAGACATCTCCATTAGAAATGATAGTGACCCCCTCACGACCCGGGTTCTGAGCCTGCGCAGTGAGAATCTGTACAGGGGGGTCCGAGGACACGCTCTGTGACCCCGAAAGCCTGCGCATGCGTGGTCAGGCTGGCAGGCCTGGCCGAGCTCCTTCCAGAACACCTTGGAAGGTGCTGGAACCCGGGAGGTGGGGGCCTGGGGAAAGCTGCCTCAGTGGGCCGCCCGCCCACCAACAGGATTTACCCACTCACCTGTGCCACCTAATTTCCATATCACCTATCCTATCGTTGTTCCTCCCTCTCTCCTCCCCTTTCCCTCCCCTTTCCAAGTTTATATAAGTTATAGTTCTGTGAATAAACTGGCTTTTGCCGCTTGTCCTTTGACCCTTGACATTGCCTTGTGGTCTCTGTCTCTGGGGCATTGGGCGTCTGACTCTGAATCCCGTGCTGGCCCCGCTGGTACTCACATTGAGTGATCATAGCGGCGGACGGGATAGCGCATCCCCACGCACCGGCCTCCTTCGGCAGCTATCTACAGGCCTGAGGAGCTCCTCCTGTGGTGCCAGCGGCGGGCAGCCGTTTCTCCAAGCTCCGCTTCTCACAGGAGCGGTAAGGGGAGCCTCCCCCCTGGGGGGTGGTAGGGTGGATTAAAGCTTGTGGGTTGAAGGGGTAAAAAGAGCGCGGCGGCCTGGGGACCCTAGTGCCCGGGGAACCGGGTAGAGAAGATCACGTCGAGTACCCCGCGTCGGGTCGCAGTTTTCTTTATTTTAGTTTTTCCTGGGAGTCCCGCAGGCGGGCCCCGGGAGTGTTCGGGTTCTTGGGTTCCGGTTTAATTTCATTCCTTAAAAACTACGATACCATATGACATGAGCACAGGAATTAGTGGAGTGCTGAATCAGTCATTTCAGGAAAAAAAAAAAATCCTCAGTAAGAGATGGAGATCTTCCCATTGACTGGCAGATACTTCCCAGCTTATGAAGTCACTGTGGTAAAAGAGTGTTCTTACTGCAGTTGCTTCCCTATTGGCTTCCCCAGTCACATTAACTTAAATATAACTTTTATCTGATCACCTCTTCACTGCACAATCACATCAACTGCATAACTTCTACACTTTTATGTACTTTAATATTCCTCTTATGAAGAGCAATACTGAAATGCATGCAATTTTGGTGAGGTTCATTTTCATGTGAAGTGCAACTCTCAGGCATACTGATTTAGGCTAGGGCATGTTACAGAGAAAGTGTAACCAGAAAATAATTGTTCTGTGTCAAAAAAGACTTGCTACTGCCAATGATCCAGTTTGATTTTGAATTTCAAGTTTATGAAATGCTTACAAATACTCTTCTTTACATCAATTAGCAGTGTCAACATCAAAAAAGACCTACTTTTTCAACCTTTTCTTGTAGTCACTGTGAAAACTAATACAGTTTCATTTGCTTTTTTTCAAATATGAAGAATATTCCTTTTTTTTCTTAGCTACTGTTTGGCAGTGTCTATTATCCAGAAAAGTGAAGATGTTAATAGTCCACTACCATATACTTAATAAGATGTTTATATGGACCAGTCTTGATCCATCTTCCAATTCATCACTAGCTCATGGTGATGCAAACACATAACTCATGTAGCAAATGAGATTTTCCTGTTCAGAACTGAATCCAGCTTACAAACTCACCGTGCCCATTTTAGGAAAGAAAGTGGGATTCAGACATTCTTCAGGCTCTGAGGGTCACCAGTGTAATGCACCAACTCTCTCATACATATGGCTAAATTGTACCCACATATATATATATATTTGAATAAGATACCAAATATGAGGCTAGAAAAATGCTAATAGTTAAAATACGAGTTTTCAAGTGTGAACATGTCAGTTCTGTCCTGCCTTATGTAATTTCCTAGTATAGATGTATGTTTCATGTCCTTAAAGCACAGTGTGGAACATCACAACTTTGAAGCTATGAGCTGATTCTGTACTCCCAAAACGCCAGAGCTGGAGCTCTGGAACTCATGTTTTAAGTTAGGCATAAATTTCTGCATGTAGACAGAATAGGACTAATCTAATACAATTTTAGATGAGCTGCTGAGACATCTACACAGGACAGTTCTGCATGTCACAGCGTTTATGGGGTAACCTGGAGGCGAAAGCATCTCAAATGGCATTAAAGATGGCAGTGGCACCTGTGTGCTCTTTCAAGTATTTTGGCTATGTAAGCATTTTGATTAGATTGAGATGGGATAACAAGAAGAGACAAGCAGATGAAACATAAGCTTTTTGATGGAGGAGGAAGTAAATATGCACTGAAATGAGCTGAGCTGCCTGTAAATATCAGCTCCAAGTAAAGACAGCATAAGAGGCACAGTAGGAAGTAACTCCATGCAAGAGGTTTGTGCAGAAGTAAGTGTTTTGTGTACTAACAACATGCAAGAGGGAATTGGGTACCACCTTTTCTGCTCTTCTCCTGGCCAAGAACATCTTTGGACCTTTGCATACTTTTAACTTGGGCAATTACTCTTGGTATGAAAGAAAAAAGCCACAATTGCTATGGAAGAGACTTTCTAAATACACAGTCCAATAGATAATACATTCAAAGACAGAAAAAATACTGAAATGGCAATTGGAAAGAATGGCCACAAAACTAACTGAATCATCATCATGCCCTCACAATCACATTATCTCCTTGCTTCCCTGCAGAATGGTAATTCACAAGATTGTTATGCTGCAAATAACCTACTCAAAACAAAGCACGCTGTGTCCTGCCCTTATCTTAAATATGATCCTCTTTAATAAATGCAGTAGCAAAGAAATATATACGGAGATAAACAAAGTGAGGCTGCCAGGGATTTATGTGGGATTTGCTTGCTTAAAAAAAAAAAAAGTTCTATATGCTGAGTCAGCTGAAGAACTTAACAGTGAACTACACAGTTCTAGGAAGATTAGAGCAAAGTTTAACCTTGTCAAGAAGGAGAAAAAATATGAAAATAATCAGAAATGTGTAAATACTTCTTTAGAAAAATGTCATTTCAAAAAACAATATCCAACCTTATTATTTTTTTTTTTGAGATAAAGAAAATGGAGAGGAAAAGCCTCTTACCAAAAGCATAGTATATTGAGATTCAAATCCTTTATGTTTTCCTATTATGCAGTGAAAGAAAGAAGTTACAAAGGTGTGGACTAAAACCAAATTTCAAAATCTCAATATGTTGCAAAAAATGTGTTTCTTTTGTTCATACATAGTACAAACTGTTTTTGACAATTTATTAATATCAGACTAAAATAATTAACCCTAAAATATACATCACAAGTTCAAATCTCTAGATAAGAATTAGTGATTTTATCTATCACTCTCCTGCAAAAGATGAGGTAATATTTATACTATTCTCATTCTACAGCTAGAGAGAAAAATCAAGAAAATAAAACAATTTGTTCTAGACTGTACTAGACTTATATTATAGCCCAAATATCATTCCACAGCTAATCTATATAAAGTGCCTTAAGCACAATTACAGTCTAATTTGTGTATTGTAGAACATTTGGGTCAAGCATAATTTGTAAATCTCTGTTCACATAGCATATAATATGTTATGGGTTCTTATGGACTTATAAGTGAGGCTTCTGGATGTATTGCAATACAAATAAGAAATAAAAACAGAAGAATTTCAGTTATGTTAATATTAATTAGAAGAGCAAGAAGAAACAATTGATTCATAAGAACATACCTTAGAAATCAGATATAGTTCCATGAATTCAGTGGTAAAAGTATAAGTCAAAGTACAGCAAGGGAAGTTAAGCCTCTCAGAAACAAGCATCAGATAGCCTGGCTCACTTCTGTCATTAAAAATACAACATTACTGAAATTTTCTGGGTTTTATATATATGTGTATAGGTATATACATGTGAGTGTATATAATATATATACACACATAAAATATTCTCTTGTCTTGTAGGTATTTTACCTTGTGAAGATTTTTATAGTGTGGATTTAGTTGAAATATATTTCAAACAAACTACCATAGCCCTACAGACTTTTATTTTTCAAAATAGCAATAAAACAAATTAAAGTGACTCAGGTAGCTTTTTAGTTTGATTTACTACTAGCATTATTTCCTTTCAAATGTTGGCCTCCTTTAAAAATACTTTTTTTGTTCTGTTATTTGCATTTATTCTTTCTCTTAAAAATAGCTCTTGGCTACTTGGGTTAAATAGCTTGGCTTTTTTTTTTTTTAATATCTTTTATAATATCAGTAGCTCATTTTTTCACTCTTTTGTCCATAAGCTGTAATTTTACCAATTTTTTTTTTGAAAATTGGGTGGTGAAAATGTAAATGTAGTGTAAATATAAATGAAGATATTAGATTCCCCAAAGGTTTAGGTTGCTATTACCACCATGAAAGGGCCAAAGAACCCATTTAGCCACACTTAGAAAACCTGTAAGCGTGGCCTAGGAATGTGTGCATGGATAGAGAACTTGGCAAACCTTTCGCCACAAACAGACATTCTTTTTCCCCCTGAAGGCCTGAACAGTCTCTATGAATAGTGGGACTGCTTGCATGGCTGAAGCTAAACAACAGCTCCTGCTCTGTATGATGGGGACTGAAATAAATCCAAGAAGATCTCAGTGGGTTCTTCTGCTTCCAGCCCTGTTAGCCAAATCAGTGTTTTTTGTCTACAGATTCTTTTATTCTATGTGTTCAACCTAGTTCCATGACTACACGGAGCTCATATAGTCAAGTGGAAAGATGAATCTCAATATACTTATTCCTACCTTTACTCATTCACTTGGTCACTAAAGGATTTTTTTTTCACTAACATTTTTGTTCAATGTGAGTAGAGCTCTTACCAGCACGCAGAACACAGATATTAAACCGGTGCTTCATCCATAAAGCTTGCATTGTAAAAGATGTCCATATTAAGCTTTGATACACTGAGACTGAGTATTTAAGAGTGTTGTAATTCTTATTAATGATCCTGAAAAGTTATCTTGAGAGCTGGCATGCAGTCTTTCTATGCTGGAAGTTAACTTTATTGTTGTTCATTTCAAAATCCCATCTGTTTCCATAATGTTGTCTAATTTTGAAGTTATAGCGTTTATCTTCAGTAGAACATAAATCAAAAAAATCACCACTAAATCATGTATTTGCACACATCTTTAATCCAAAAGAATAAAGCAACAATTATTTTTTTCACTAACTTCAGCTGGAAATATGCAAGTGAACTAATTCCTAGTTCTGTGTTTTTTTCTCCTTTCTTTTCACTTATTTTTTTATTAATTATGAGGTGTTCTCCTAGAGAGTGTGCTGATCCTATCGACTTATTCATAAAAAGGCGGGGGGAGTAGAAACACTGTTCCCATTCTCCCCCCAGACGTAGGTTGTTGGATACTCATCTCTCCATCTCTCTGGGAATGAGTAGGAATGCAGGGGTTTTATATTATCTATTTATTTGATAGACAAGAGAAAAATAAAAAATACACAGAAGTAGTGACTATCTAGGAACTTCCAGCTATGCATTAGCTCAGAAGTTAAGGGAAAGCAGGCAGGAAGGCTTATGCAATAATTTAAGCATTAACTGAAGACTCAAATTATCTTTTTTTTTTTTTTCATATTCCTGAATAAATCTAACAAGTGTGTAGCTTGGGATCACTCAGAGCCATGGAGCCTGAGAGCAGTACATCCCCTTCCGATTGTCACTGCTGTGTGACAGTAGCCCATGGCCATGCAGGCCAGGTAGCAATCGTGACAGATGCTCGAAGATGCATTTCGTCATCTCTTCCCTCACCCAGGAGGCATAATTCGAATACACGAGACAACACTGGGACAATAACATATTTCCAAATTATAAACTATGTAATAATATTCAGATATCATCCACTGTAAGTTGGAGCTGAAATGAAATAGCTAGAGCTCTGCTTATGTGTGCACAGTGGCATTGTAAAGAAGAACTTGGTCACTGCTTTAACCAATGTCCAGGGACTGATTTTCTCTGGTAATAGCCAGAGAGATTTTTGAGTGAGTTGGCTTACACCTTCTTTTGCCTTCCTCCTTGGAGCTCCAAAGCAGTAATACTCATCCTCTCACAGTGCATCTCCCTCCTGAATAAGATCATCACATCAAGCTTCTGTCTTCTGACACCATGATTTTACTTTGTTGACAAGCTAACTTCATCCTGACAAAGTGGCAGCAACTCCATGACCTCAAATCATGCTGTTTTTTGGTGTCTTATCTGTGTTATGCCTAAGTCTGGCAGACTTAAAAATCAGTTTCTAAGAATGTTAGCATTCTTGATGACATTTTTCTACAGAACAAAATATCTGTAGTGGCAACCTATGTGTCATTGTTTACATTCTGTATTTTACCAGTACTAAATACAAATTTTGTAGCCTCTTTTTAGTAGACATTTTATTATTTTGACACCATTCTCCACAAGCTCGCTAGATCACACAGTCTAGAAATTGTTGTTCTTATCACTCTGCGGTCCACTGCCAGATATTATTATTGTAAGTCTACTAGATGGGACAAGGGAGATCACTGCTTTGAAAACCATGTCTTCTTACTTAAGTTTTCTCAGAAAAGTGAGGATAGAGATCCAAAGACAAGGAGAAGCATAAGTTTTTATTTGTTTTTATGTTTGCTAAATCAGATTTATTTTCCTGGACTTTCCTGGAGTTTTCTAGGATTTTCCTGCAGTTTTTGAAGTCTCTCAAGATTTTTTCAGCTATGTAATGAACCTTGATGGAATTAGCAATATTGGTAACAGTGTTAACAGCTTTAACAATATTGTTGCTGCTGTAAATGCATCAGAGTTCTGTTTTTTTTGTTGTTGTTGTTGTCTGTTTTTTTTTCCTTCTCTTCTTTTTCTTTAATAAGGTCTTGGTATGTCTTTATTTTATGTTTAACCACTAAAAATGTCCTCCTAGTGCAACTAAACCAAATTTTATTCTTCCACTCAATTGTTAATATATGACAAAGTTCTTTTTGATAAGAAACTCCCCTCTGTAGTAAAAACATACTGGACTGAATAATACTGTTTATAATATATCATTTGACATGAAATATCTATATAAAATATACCGAAGAACCATGTATGGTCAAAGGAGTATTGAACATGTACAAGGGGAATAAAAAAAAAAAAAGTATTTGGGAGGATTCATATTTCTTTCAAGCAGCAGGGATTGTTCCATTTGAATTTACAAATATATATATATATATATAAAATATTCTGTTTCTTTTTATTCCTCTTCCGAAGACCCTGGATCTATTTATCTCCCCTTCAAGCCTCTTTATTCTAGCAATCAAACTTTCAAGGAGGGTGATCTGTGCTTTTTTTCAGCCTCAGGGCTACTCTTCTAAGACCTGAGCTCTTAACAGGTGAGTCTTGTTAAGAATTTTTGAGTGAGTAGGTCAGTTTGTAGACATGCAGTCTCCTAGAACTAGATGACAAAATATATGATTCAAGCGGCAACTGAAAGTGATCCATAGATAGTTAACAGTTGAAAGTTGGGGTGTTTGGAGCAATCTTCTTTTCTAACCTGCCACCAGATTCCTTTCAGTCTCCAAATTCTGATGTCCAACCCAGGTCCAGATTCCTGGAGTGTGTCCTAATACCAAATTTTGGCCCTTATCATTGGAATAGATGACCATCATTCCTTCCTCACACCATATATATATATGTGTATACTACATACTGTGTATCATTTATATCTACGATATATCTATATATGTGTTTGAAATAAATGTAAATGTTTTGAGATATATGCTTCTGAAAGCTTGTGTTACAATTTTTTATCAGATTCTACTTCTTTTGTTTTTGATCTTTTATCCCAATAAGTGCAGGCTTTGAGAAACACAAAGGATCTGACATTTTCCCCACATACTGGGTACTTCTGCTCTCAGTGTAATTCAAAATTGTATTTTCTTCAAGTTTATTATTTACCCAAAGCTATTATTTTCCTCCTTGGTGTGTGCACTTTCTCCTCACTTCAAATCCTGTATTTTATATGTTCACCTCTTATTATGGATGTTTTTATTTATGTATTTATTCTTCTGCTTTTATTACTATTTGTAGTGACATTTTTTGGCTTATGAACCTGTGTATCTTGAAGTCAATAAATTCTCTGTTTGCTCTTTGGCTACTGCTCTATCCATCATTTGCTACAACCTCTTCTATGAAGAATTCCTCAGAGAAAAAAAAAGTACTATTGTCATCCTCTTTGTCTACATTGTGTATATGATGTCTTTGCTTGAATAGCCTTGAAAAAGGCAAAATCTATGTAGTTCCCGACCCTTTTACTAATGTGTTGCATTGTGTTGTCCTATTTGCGCGCATATATGCTGCTTTCTTTGTTGCTTTTAAGTGGACTCCACCTTGGAGCTCTTCATGGTTTGCTGCATCAGATCTGGGCTTTGGTTTGGTCTGTGTAATTCTAATTGCTTTGTCAAGGATTAGTCTCACCTGTTTCCTGAGATTTTTCCCATTCTACCTGCCAGCCACAGTCCACACATTACATAAATAGCTCTTGAACTACATTTTTTCTATGTTTTATCCCTGTAAATAAAAAATGGGTATGTGTGTTGAAGTATAAGTACTCCTGAAGGATAAATATTCTTCCAATTTTTGTAATGTTTTCATTCTTTTTTGCTTTCATAACTGAAGTGTTGAGAAGGACAAGTGCATCAGGATAAGCTAACATCAAAAATCTTCACTGCCTTCGTTATTAGTTGTACCCAATGCTTTGGAATGCGAGGTGAAATAATGCCAAAATATTTTCCTGTCAGCACACACATGCACACATGCACAAATGCTCACACACATGCATTCCCAGGCTTTGTCTTGGTTGTCTCTTTCAGCCTCTCCATTTTTCTTCGTCGGTATCTTCTCAGTTTGACAGCTGGCAACCTGTGTTGCCCTGTAATCCCTTACAGCTAAGGAGCGTGGCAAAAGTTGGCTTTTCTGAGACATCCAACCAGTCATCACTGGGCAGCAGGAGCTTCTGCCTTCACAGTCTCCTCTTCCAAATGGCTTTGGTGAATGGTGCAGATCTCCACAGGAAAATTGTTTTGGCGCGAAGTTTAGGATGTATAAATATTGCTCTGTTCAGCATTATGATGCTTAATCTCCAGGTGACTGGAATTGCTACATGGAGAGTTCAGCCTGAGCAATGAGTCCAGTCTTGAGGAAAGGCAGAAGACTATAGAATGGATCTAGAGAAATTAGACAGCTGAATCTCTGTCTTGAACTAGTCAGGAGTGAAATGCCCCAGAACAGGTGCAGATCCCAGGGGTTTGTAAGGTTAACCCGTTGTGGAAGAATGGCTTGAAAGCGGGAAGTGAGAGAAAAAAGAGGGCCTAACGGAGGTTTGGCATTACAGAAGCTTGCTTGGGGTGAGACACAGTTGCCACTTCAGGATGGTTGGTTCGCACAGACTCTTCTCCTCCACGGTTCACTAGACAACAACTCTGCCCTCCTCACAGTTACAAACGGAGTAACGGAGGATGCAGCAGAGTGAAGACACCGCGGCCAAACTCTGCTGCACTCCCTGTGCTGGGCCGCTGATCAGCTACACAGTAGCTGTCCAACGTAGATACACGATAACATGTACAGTGCTGAGCCAGCAAGGGTGGCAAATCACTCCTTTCAGATGAACTTTGCTTGAACTTTGCTCATTATAAGCTCACTATAATGTCAAAACACACCTCCATCCCAAATGTTACCTGCCTCTGAAGTATGACCACTCCTCACTGGAGCCCATGCTCCAGATTCTTCCACAGTAATATATATAAAATGCTTCTTTGTGGGATAACATGCATGATGCCTTCATTTACGCCAGGAAAAACAAACAAGCTAACAGACATGAAACTCATACAGCTGTAGTCAGCTGCATCAAGCCATCAGACATTGCTACCAGGCACTCAGCAATGATGCACAGTTTCTGTCATTGGCCTTTGCAAGACCCAACTGGTTAGGGCCCTTAAAAACATGGTGTGTCCTCACAAATTATCCTACTTTGTAGAAGAGGTTGGACTAGAGACCCACCAAGATCCCTTTGAACCTGAATTGTTCTGTGATTAGGTGATTTGATGATTTAGTAATGACTGAGTGTCCTAGGAACAAGGATGATTAGATCTCCCTAAATCACTAAAATTCCACCAAATTTGGGAATATGCTCCAATGAAAAATGAAATAAAGATTAGAAACCTATCTTGCAGCAGTGTTGAGAGAATAAATATGTTAAAGATTATTAAGTACTTACTATGTTAATGGGGGCCCTATAAGTACCTTGGAGAGATCCAAAGCCCTAAATTGCAATTAATGAATTGTATTGATTTCCCTTTAATTTCTGAGATGAAGCTATTATAATAAAGCTTGGCTTTTATTTGACCTTTATCCAGTGCAGTAATTATAAACACTATTTTAAAATTATTTTATTCTGATTCCCAAAGGAAAATAGCACATGCTAATCTAGTTTGGGCTAAATGTTTTCTCTTCTGCTTTTATTTTTTGTTGTTGTTTTATTTTTTCTTCTCAGGCAAATCATATCAAACTATTTTACCAAAAAATAAATAAATTGATAGAATGATTAATGGAATAATACTTAAATTCAAGGCTGGAGTTTGAGCATACTGAATATATTCCCTTTTAGCCTAGCTCTGTCTAGGGGCAGCAATAATTAAATAACTGAAATGGAAAAGATGGCCTGGTGGGAAAAACTTTGCAACAGCATGAAGAGAATATGAATCCAGTTCTTCCTTCATTCTTTAGGCTTGCTTTATGACTCTTATGCATCTTGCCTAGGAGTATAAACATTAAAAACCTGAAACTCTAATTCCTATCCATGAAGTCAGCTTTCTAAAATCTTCTCAAGCCTCCTCCTGACAATGTAGTTTCCAAAGAATCTTTTAGCACTGTGGTTTTCATCCACAGGTTTTCGGAGGTGCAGAAGTACCCAAGTCCCAATAGTAAGAGGCAGCTCAAGACTCAAATGAAACTTAAGTCTTTTAGGATTCACATACAAAGTGTTCCCTCCCCAAACCTGCCAGTGGGGGCCAAACCAGCAGACATTTCCTGAATGCACCTAAAGCTGTTCACTGGAAAAGTATTTCAAATTGTAACCTCTTTGGTACTTTATCTCTACTCTCAGGGATTAAAGCAGTTACTAAACACATCTTCTTTCTCGTCTGAAGCTTTTCAGATTTTTTAGTTCTCAGAGAGTGCTCCAAAAACTGAACTATATATTCAGACCTGGAAGCAGAGGATGAACTCAGTCTCTCAATTTCTTTTGGAAAAGATTCCTTTTTTGCACAGAATTAATACGCATGGGCCCAAGAACGAGTACAATTTCCTAGCATGGCTAATTTAAAGACATAGCAATGGTGTGATATAGTTTTGAGTGTCGAGACCTGAATACTAATACATTTTCTGAAATGTCATTTAAATAATTTATCTAATGACTTTCTTATGTGAAATACACAAACACTGGCCCTGGAAGATGGTTCCCGTCTCCTTCATTAACCGAAGTACACTTTAACTCTCCTGTGGAAACAGCTCACTTCTTTGACTTTTCTAAAATGAATCTAGAGTTCAAGACATGAAATGGAACAATTTCTGAAGGAGGAAATAATTTTCCTACTGCCTTTTTTTACCTAATTAAATCATGACTTAGCAGTTAGAGCTTTCATTTGAAAGAGAATTTATATCCTAATAGGTACAGGGAGCCAATGAATGTAGGTCTTCCACACCTCCAGTGCTTCAGGATCCTGAAATATTTCATGGAAGGAGAGGAACAGCATCTCCACAGGTGGCTGATTACATATATGATTGTAGCTGATTGCAGCTTTTGAAAAAAAAAAATAAGAAAGCTCAGAAAAACCTTAAGGAATATGAACTAGTCTCCTTAGAGAGGAGCTTCTAAACAGTCAAATGCTTCTTACTGTGCTTTTTTTTTTTCTATAGGAAAACTGGGGTTTGTCAGCCACTCTTGTTATCTTGACAATTACTGTTTTCCTGTGTTCTGCATTAAATCTATGAGACACTTATTGAAAAGCCATGAGGTAGTATTTAAGAAAAAGATTACTCATTAACATTGTTTGTTACATATCTTAAACAACTCCTTCCTCAAAAAGCTATTTTTTTATGTCTCTTTCCTTCCCTGTATGCCCATTTGCTTCATAGCATGCTACGTAGCCTAACTTTATTGGGGGAATATTTTTTGTCCGTGAGTTTGCTTATGAATTTATGAAGGTCAGTCAGGTTATGACTGACCTTCTTCGTTCTTGTGATGTAAGTGGGGACTGAAATCACTAAGCACTTTATTAGTTTAGACCCCTTCACTTCCTTAATCTCAGAAGATTAATTCCAGTCACATGTGGTCACCAGAGTGATGCTTGAGTTCTTGGGCACAGTATTTTGTTTAATGTCCACTGACAGTACATTCTAATGTCATGGTTCACCATGTGATCATGTACTGTCAGTAGGCATTAAAAAAATACTGTGTCCAAGAACTCAGGTTATCATGACATCTATTGAATATTTGCATGTATCAGGACAGAGAAAATTCACGTAGTATAAAATGTTTGGAAGAACTCAGATGTTTGAACCAGATTTTAAACGACACGTTATAAGGACTATCACTATACAGTGAGATGATAACCAGTAGAGAGCAGTAGAATAGATGAAGTTGAGCAATGCCTTAAGACAAGGCTACATTCCCTGGATTACCATGCATATGGATAACATTACTAGTAAAAAATAAATGAATAAATAAAAACAGCAGGCATCTCTTTGATGCCTGGTAGACAAAAGTCTAACACAAGTGGTATTGTGGAGGAGGATGCTGATATGAAATTAGACTTGAAAGGGAAAAAAGGAGAACAAAAACCTGTCCAACAAGTTACCGAGAAATTTGCTTGATATCTAAGGCAAAATGACTGGGAAGAAAATAAATAATCATGGCAAAAGTACAAAGCTTAGACTCCCTAGACAGTACACCTACAGAAATTACATTGTTGAAACTAGAAAACAAGAAATGAAGAAATAGTTTACAAAAACAGGTGTGATTGTGCAGGGTAAAACAGCTCTAATGAAGGTGGGAGTGCCCTTAAAATACTTTTTCCATGCCTAGAAAGCTAATTTTCCTTAATAAGACTCCACATATGATTTCGTCAGAAAAATAACCCACCAAATGTTCCATATTTCTGGAAATCCTCTACTATCAAGATTAAAAGAAATTAAAAATTGGGATAATCTTGTGATTTGAAACAGACAATCCCACATTAAAGTATGACTCAGCATGATATTCTTTTATCTGTGTGATGTGTGGAGATTTAATGCAACTGAGGGGTGTTGGAAGACATTAAAAGAAGAGTTAGTTGACAAAAGAATTTCTTTCAATAGCAAGAACTGACAGAGGCATTTTCATGGATTTTAAAAGTAAAGCACCATTCAGTTTCTTCTCTCCCTTCTCTAACAAAAAGAGCATCCTACTGAAAAAAATGCATATGAAAACCACAAAAAAGATAATTTCCAACAGATCACAAAAGAAATCCAAATGTAATAGCCTTACAGGCTATTGAACATCAATGACAGGAAAAAATATACTCAGTGAGTAATCTGTTTGGATGCTCAAAGGACAGATGATCACAGGATAGAAATGGCATGTGTAAAGCAAATCAGTTACATTTCAAAAAATCTGGTTGCAAGGAAATCCTTCCCTCATGTAAATATTGGCACTTTGAGCACAGTCACTGAAGCTTTTCCACACCCTACAATGCTCTAGCTGACCACTGCAGGGGTGCCCCTCTTGGCAAAACAGCCTGGATAATGCCTGCTGTTAGGGCAGGAGTATGATGAGTATATGAGAAAAACCCAGAGCCTGGGTTTTTTATCCTGGAAGTGATAATGCTGAAGACTATAAGACTGATTAAACTGTAGATGGGGAAATGTAAAGAGTTTCTTGAAACAAAGGAGTCAACCTGGGGAAAAAAAAGTTTTTTGTTTTTTTTTTTTTTTTAATTTTGAAAATATATAAAAGAAACACAGGGAAATACCTTGGAGTGGAAACAGCAGTCATCAAAATCAAGTTTGAAATCACCTAGGCAAAGCATCCTTCCTATGGGATGCCATGGGGAGGCACTCACTTAGGGAAGGACAGTGTTGGGTGCAATGATGGGGGAGCTCTGGAGTTTGCATGTGACTTCATGGCCGTCTTTATCACTAGGAGCAGCATGGTCACTAGTGAAGCTGCAGCACCTGCATCTCCATGGGAGTGGTATGGCAGAAGAGAGCAACGTCCTCTGGAGAGAGAGGTGCTGGGAACCACCCAGACTGTGAGGGATGGGGGAGTTAATGTCACACTGAGAATGTGTGTGTTTTTGTGTGTATAGGTGTGATTCAAATTTATTTGGATTCATTTTAGCAGTTTGCTTAGAATGTTACAGGCATTCATTAACATTTGCGTTCAATATTGTGGTTTGTCTGTTGCTTTGCTGATCCTGATCCTGAATGCATGGTTCACTGATAGTCAGTTAATTACATGCTCTTAATCAATCAATAAGCTGACTTAAACTGTGTGAACGGAGCAGCTTTGTCCTGTGACAGCCACCACAGTGGCCTTGTGTTTTGTTTTTATTTTGTGTTTTTCCTAGTAGAGGCAAGATTGAATTTATCTTCCCTCTGAGCCAATAGAAGCTGTCCAGTGGTAGCACCAACAGTAGCGTGGGCATGGTTTATTAGCTCCAACTCAGACCTCTGCAAACACAGCATCATGGCTTTGGATATTCTCAGAGCTTGGGCAGAGCAAACCTGTACAAAATGCCAGCAGAGATTGTAATCCCATGGCAAGGCATAAACTGTGCCTGATGAGGCAAAAAACAAAAGGATTGTTTGAAAGGAACAGTCACTTTCTTGAGTGGCTGAGACCTAGCTGTAGTCTGCCAAGGGAACACAAGTAATTAATGTTTAGAAAAGCAGAAATTTAAAATGAAATGTGTCAAAATTAACAGAAAAAGAAATATTGTGAAAAAAAATCTGTATTCATGTGTGAATTACAGTTCTTTAATTGCAGAGTTATTGCTGTAGCCTAAAACACTCAAAGTTATACAGGCTTACTGTCTCACTAGATGAGAACTGTTGTTTTGTAATAGATGAAGAGCAAGCTGTTAAGATTGAGTGGGTTAATAATAAGAAATTATATATAATATTGAGAAAAAATGTAAATGAGGGAAAGCTAGGAAATGAAGAAAGACAAATGGTAAAACCTTGGCTTTTTTTTTCACTTGAGACATGCAGAATCATATCATAATGCCATTTTCTAGCCTTGAATCCACATACAGATTATTTTTTTACATTCAGTGTCATTCTGCTGGTTTGTAGCATGCTATGTCTGAGTAAATTAACGTTTCAAAAACATTGCAGTATGTGCTACTCAATACATAGTTTAACCATGTCACAAGCTGATGTACACTGTTTCCACTGTGCTATCTACTGCTTTATGTCAGTGAATTATAAAGTACTTGAGACCTTTAGCAGAGTGGCACATTTTGTTGTTCGTAAGAGTCATGGATTTACTATACATTCATAGTAGCCCATTTTACCAGAGTAGAGTATATATATCACTGTAGAAATGGACTTTTTAGATAAACATTTATTCACAAAATTAGATTTTCCTCCCATTCTCACAGAAAAGACTCATAAGATGCTGTTTAATAATAATGTGATAGGAAAAAATCAGCTTCCACTACTACCAACAACGCATATCATATGAAACCGAACTTTTATTTCTTCTAGTTAGTTGGAAGTTTGGTAGTTCTTCTAATGACTAATTTCAAGTATCTTCAGAGTTTTATTTTGTGGGATAACAAATCTCTAAATTCTGCAGTACACGCTATGAGACAATGAAATTTTTCACTATTTAGTTATAGTAATAGAAGAGAATTATTCATTCCCTTGCAGAAAACTTGATCCAAAAGCAACAGAAGAGATTAAATTAGTGTCCTCTGCTAATTAACGGAGACATATCAAGGATAAGTACCTCTTACCTACCTAGCCCCACTGAACTCATCTTCAGGCTCTTTCCACCAGCAGAAAAAAAATCCAGTTGCAGAATCTAGAGTGTTGTTAAGAGTATTTTGTGATGTGTTAATATGTGCTCTTCTGGCTCCTTAACTCATGGCACTGGGATATCTATATTGGGTCAAGAAAGATGAGGTGAACTGCTGTTATGAAATGCTGAAGAGAAGCATGCTTATAAAGGGATGAAACCAGGGACATAAATTAATGAAAGCAACATCAACTAATCTCATAGTGATCACTTTGTCCAGAATCTTAATAATGTTTAGGTACAAAATTACCACTATTTTCAATCAGAAAGGCTAAACAACTGCATATTTTTATCATTGTTCATCTTTTTTTTCTGCATTTTCCTCTACATCTTTCTTGTTTTCATTTTTCCTGGATCGTATCTTCTAATTTATTTTGAAATAGTTAATATGGTTAATAGTTAATAGTTAATAAACTTTACAGAGTTAAGAACAGTTGAGGTTGGAAGGGACTTCTAGAGATCATCTGGTCATCCTCCCTTCTACTCAGAACAGGGTCAGCAATAGCAGGTTGCCCAAGTCTATATCTGGGCAGGTTTTGAATATCTCCAAGTATGGAGACTTTACAATCTCTCTGCACAATCACTTCCAGTATTTGACCACTCTCACAGGAAAAAGACAAGTAAAAAAGAAAAAAAGAGTAAAAAAAAAAAAGTAAAAAATATTGTATTTTAATTTGTGCTAGTTGTTTCTTGTCTGTTCCCTAGGCAGAAAAAATAATAATAAAAAAACACTGAAAAAACTCTTTCCACCTTGATTTTATTACCTCCCATTAAATATTTATAAAAAATTGTAAGCTATTATCTGAGCCTTTTCTTCTTCAGGCTGAACAGTCTCAGCTCTCTCAACTATTCCCCACATGAGACATACTCAAGTCAATTCATAATCTTCATAGCTATTTGCTGGACTTTCTCCAGTATGTCCTTTACTAGGGAGGCCAGTACTGGACACAAGTACTCCAGATGTGGCCTCACTAGTGCTGGGCAGAGGGCAGAATCACCTCCTTTGACCTATTGGCAATGCTGGTTTTAATGAAGTCCAGGATATCGTTGACCTGTGCCACAAGGGTGCATTGCTGGCCTATGTTTAACTTGTTATCTACCAGGACCTGCAAGTTCTTCTCTTCAAAACTGGTTAGTCTCCCCTCTCTACTGACACAGAGAATTATTTCTTCCCAGATGCAGGACTTTGTATTTCCCTGTGTTAAACCTCATGAATTTCCTGTTGGTTCATTTCTCCAAACTGTCAAAGTTCTGTCTGAATGGCCACAGAGGCCTATGGCCTGTCAGCCAGGCCTCCCAGTTTTGCACCTGCAAACTTGCTGAGCATGTACTTTGTCCTGTCACCTGGTTCATTAATGATGGTGTGGAACTGTATTTGCCACAGTATTGATGCATGCAAAACAACACTAGTTACTCACCTTCATGGGGACTCCACGTCCCTTTGAGCCTAGTAGCCCAGACAGTTTTCAAGACATCACTCCACTAAACTAGTCTGTACTTTATCACTTTTACAATGAGAATGTTATGGGAGACAATGTCAAGGCACAGCATGGGATGGTTGCTCCCTGTAGGATGAGAATAGAGGGGCCATCTGAAAAAAGGCCTAGTCCTGCAGCCCTCAAGTTAGGTGACCAGGTTCAATCCAGAGTCCAGATCATCAGATAAATTCTTGCTGATGAGTTTGGTCTGAGGTCAAGCCAGAAATCAACCTACAGCTCAGGGTCAGGTCTAGTGATGGTAACACCAAACACTCCAGTCAGACACTCCAGTGATCACCTCACAAGTCCAGGGAGATCAGGTAAATCCAAGGTCAAGATGAGGAGTCATCCTGCAGGTCAAGATCACTGACTTTATAAAATCATCTCCCAATAACATCCAACAACATCCAACAGCTCTCTCCTCACTCACCAAGACTGTTATCATAGAAGACTATCAATCAGGTTGGTCATGATTTCCCCTTAGTAAATCCATGCAACTAATCCCAGTCACCATACTGTCCTTCCTGTCCAGAAATGTTTTTCAGGATTAGTTGTTTCATCCAGAAGTTGCCCTTCTGGAAGACAGGAGTGGCATTTGCTCTTCTTCAGTCCTCAAGAACACTCAGCACTTTCTTGTTTGTATGCAGATATTTGTGGTGGATCTCTTTCTGCTCTGTTTTGTTGTTTTCAAGGTCTCTCTTGTCCACATCTTGTACTTATTACCAAAAAAGAGTATCAAGGACATACGTATTTACCACTGTTATCTCCCAATACAAGCAGACATTCTCAGCACTGTGACAAAGACTTGGCAATGGTAATAGCTAAGTGAAACTCACTCTTTCACATGGAAAAGTCCTACTTTTTGTTGCAAAAGGAAGATCCTTCTTGTTGTCTTGAAATCCCTAACAACCAGGACATAATAAAGTGACAAATGCAAAACTTTGGCTGACAGAACTGTGTTAACATCCTAGAAATGAATAAAAGCATAAAGGCAATGATGTTGTTTTCATCAAAGTTAACCATGAAATAATAAAAGAGTAATAATATTTTATTTTCTAATTTATTTCTTGTGACACAGAATGATAAATTTTTTTCATACAAAAAACTTCTTAGCACCCTAACAATTAATTAGACCTATATAGCAGCAAAATATAATTATTCACAAATAATGAATAAACTCAGTGAGCCAATAAATCAAAATAATATGACTTTGCTAATTCCAATTTTTCTTTTATTTTCTAGCTAGAAGTAAATGAAATATTAACATTTAACTTTGTAATCCCTAAATGTAATCTTTCATGTGTTATAAATTATATATACTACATTTACAGTACCTTTATTACTATATAATATATATATATTATTTTATATATATGGGTTGAATTTGGTTCTTACTTGTTTTGGTATTATTTTAACATATTTAAGGTATGGTTTATACAATTTTATTTTAAATTATAGTATAGCATTCACACACAGTAAGTCTGTTTTTAGTCTTGACTATATACGTTTTGTGTTTGGTTTTTTACTTCATCTGGTGCTCTTTATAGCAACTGACTTATTGGATCAGAAAACAGTAAAAAGCTTCACTATGATGATCAGAAGTGTTACAGTGTCTGGTCCCTGAACTTTCCAAAGGATGCAATTTTTTCTCACATTAATATTTAAAAGTCAGAAATAACAGGAATGCCATCAAATTAAATCATTATTTTTATTCAAGTTTATTCTGTAATGTCTGACCTACCCTAGCATTGTCACTGAGCACCAAATGCTTCATTTTGTCAAGTTCAATCTGAATCCAGAACATCTAATTTATTTAAATCCTTAACTCCTGCTGAAACCAGCAGAAGTTAAGTGCCTGTAAGGGTAGGGCTCATTGTCATTGGCTGTATAATGTATATTTTTCTTTGCTTTTTCTCCTTTAACCATGTTTCTCTGTCTTTTCTATTTGCAACAGGAAACTCCCAAGGAAAGATTTATTTTGTAGCTAATATTCTATTGTTCCAGTCTTGAAAGGACTTTTAGGTAATACACCAGTATAAAGATAAAATACAGTTCACAAATCATCAGAAGAATTTTGTGGAAATATTTCTAGCACCTCTCATGAGATTTTGATAGGATCAATCAATTTTGAGAGTAAAATTATCTCACCATTGCTCTAATCAATTATTGCATTATTCCAGACAGTTTACTACTAAAATAACAGTTCTGATTCCGTTTATTAGTTCTATTTCTATACATTTCTAGAACATACTGACCAAAAAAAAAAATCTTTCTATGCAACTCTATTTGTGTGGAAGACTTCTTTTTTTTTCTGTTGACTAATTATTATGCATTCTTTTCCTACTAACCCTGGGCTCTATTTACAACTTTATGGATTTTCAGGACAGTTCAACCACATGTTCTTGATGAAAGCAGACATTTTTTCAGGAGTATTTTGGTTCAACTAAAAAGCTATTTCATGTTACCAAATTTGGAAAAGTTTTCAGTTAGCTTTGGTTTTCAAAGATTTCTAAAAGGTTGAAGGGTACATTGCAGACCTCTTCCTGAGAGCCAAAGTGGGAATAACAAAGCTGATCTTTTATCTTCTCCTTGGCATTCTGTTGTAGGTATTTTAAGCATGACTGTTTTAAAATTCTGCTGTTTCAAAGTCCCCTTTACAGAAGTCACCATAAAACTCCGTCTCTCCTGTGAGAACACAAAGCAGTTTAAAATGCAACCTGTTTTAACATAATTGTAATGTTCCCTTTCCTTACCTCTCCACTTAAGAAAACAACATTTTTATAAGGTTATATTTCTTTTTTAAATATACATTTCAGAAAAAAATGTAGAAGCCAGCAATTTCTTTCTCCAGTTATAAAACTATAGTGAAAACAAGCTCCCTTTCACTCTTACCCTTATTTAGGAAGACATAGAATGGACACCTATCCTCTCATGTAAATCGGTCAAAGTTGACAGAATGAGAATTTGGGTTTTATGACAATAGACAATTCTTTGTCTTTTTCCGATTGTTTAAGACGCTACAGTTCAATACATCTCATTTCACAAAGATGAGTAGGCATTCTCAGACAGTACACTTAAATATGCCACCCTCCAGGCTTCTTCCTCAAAGAAGACATTACAAAGTGTGTTACTCACATACCAACCTCACACTCAAAGAAGGAAGGTGGAGGAAAGTATATCCAGATTTCTGATGGTTTGCCAGTGAGATAGATAGACTATCTTTCCCATTTAGCTGCAAAGTTGCTATTAAAACAGATAAAAGCTTCCTCCCCCTTCATAAAATATCACTGGTAAAGTAGCAACATAAAAAGAATTTATATGATTAGCAATAAGAACAGTGTTAAGAGCAGCAGGAATGTTACTCCTACTATTAAATGAAATCCAGATTTCATCAGCGTCTGCCAGGCATCCAACAAAAATATGTCAAAGCCAATCCTGAGCCAAATTCTCTGCTATCGTTATTACATCCAAACATTTAGACCTTCTTCGGAATCCTATATTCCTTTCTGGCCTCTCCCAATGAAATTAAGAGAGTGGCATAAATATCTGAGTATTTTCAGAAGTGAGCAATATGTGTGAATCCTGTGGATTGTAAGCCTCAGTAATTCACCGAAGTCAAACCCTACTTCTCTGAAAAGTCTAAAAGCAAATTTTAAAAATACATTGAGATTCTCATATAAACATATCTCCTGTAGCCAAGATTTTAAGAAAAGTGTCAAAAAAAATAGCATGACTGTCAATAAAATTGTGGAAGTTGAGAAATTAGCACTGCCTTATTGATGTCAATGGAGTTGTACTGATTTGTACTAGCTGAGAATCTGGTCTATAATTTCTACTGCAAATAATTTGCAGTCTAATTAAGAACTTACTGCTCTGTCAGCACTAAGTAATGCAGGTAGGGAACCAGAGTTTTAGAGAGGATCTGTCTCTTGAGTCTATGTAGCAGCCAGTATTACAGGCTAAATTGTTCTAGCAACTACCTGGACAACAGCTTGTACAGCTGCAGATGTCACATAAATTAGGTCATTTTTTAATCCATTGAGGCTCTTTTTCTCAAATATCTGCAATTACAGTCTAATTCAGCAGTTTAGGAACCCAGCACCAAGCCATGAAATACTTGTGTATGACATGATGTCCAATCATAGTCTTGGGCAGGCACTACTCTTCCTTTCTGACGCATGAATTAAAAAAAATTAAGTTAATGTCATATGCTTATTTTTAGTGGCTATCAGAGAGCTTCTTATAGTTCAATCAGTAACATACTATGCTTTTGGAATAATACGGGTGTTGATATTGTAATGCCAAAATCTTAATTTAAGCATCAGTATTGAATGTGGGACCTTTGAATCATAAAATTTGGTGAAGTAGACAAGCATATCAGACCATCTGAGGCTCAGCAATCCTGATAAAAGTTCCGGTCATCACTGCATTAAAAAAAATAAAAGAGAAATGAATTAATCCAACTAAGTATTAGCCATCCACATGAATTAATCAGTGAAAAGGCATAAGACCATTGAAATTTAGCAGTTGAATAGATGTTCAGATGAATCACTGGGAAGGACTCAGACTTCTGCATAAAAAGGACTAGACTGGTGTCTGTGCTCTCCAGAAACTATAGATACAATATGAACCATTTGACATGCTTCTTGTAAGTGGTAAACCTCTTTATTCGCTAAGTATACTGTAAATGCTGCTTTTTTGTGGACAAAGACTGCAAAATTAGTCATAGACATTGGCATATATATTCTACTGAAAAAAGTGAAGTGCTAGGAAATGCAGTTTGTAAGTGTCCAGTAACTGGAAAATATTAATATTGGTGGTATTAAACACTGTGGCTGAGAAGCCTATGTCATAATTCTCACAATATGAGTTAGGGAAAAAATAAAAAAAAAAATAAAAAAAGAGAAAGGATAAGTGATTCATGAAGACTGAGGAAGTGATGTGACTTTGTTGAGTAGAGTCCTGGCAACACCATAAAGAAGCATTTTCTCCAAAAAGTAATGTTGATTAAACTCAGCACATGAAAGAATCTAAAAACAGGAGGAAAGGTCTATGAATAGTATTAAGGTGGAAATTTTGATTATGCTGAACAGACTGGGGAAGATTTGCCATTGATGTCCTTGAACAGTATGGATAGGAGGAAGTCTAAGCAAGTCACAGAAAATGTTAATAATGCCTTGAAGGAATAATCATTAAAGACACAAGGAGTCTGCAAAATTTGTTTTATGGTGAAAACAGATAACTAAAATCTTAGGGGAGAATAAAATAAATTTTTATTAGAAGAAAAGACATAACTGGGTGACCCAAATTAGTCAGAAAATCCACTGGTTAATCCAGTTACAAGGTAAGTCAGTGGATAAGAAAACTGAATTTGAAAAGTAGATCAAAATGATGGAGTTTAGTTGTGGCGGTTTAAAACTTACACTTTGTGAGAACTGAGGAAGAATTAGAGCAGAAACAATTGGGTTAATATGTAATATTAAACATAAAATTATTCACTAAAAATATTAACATAGAAATGTTTTAAAATGACAAAAGTTCATTCTAGAGTCCAAATAGAGTGATGAAAATATATGGTAATCCACTTCTGAACCGGAGTCTCAGAGAAGGAAGGCAAGGTATGTTGAAATGAATTAAAACTTAAAGTGTGAAAGCAGAGTGCAGTTAATCAAAGGGTGATGCAAATCAGAGATAAGAAAATGCTTTAAAAATTAAGTGGCTAGAAAATATAAGGAAGAATTACCATCTGGTTAAAATCCAGTGGTTAAAGTGTTTGACAATCTTGCATCCTTGGCTCCTTTACAACAACTGCAAGTGGAACTATCTCTGCACAGCAAATGAAAAAAGACAAGACAGGACAGGAAAGAAAATGTTCTACCTGAAATAGTTCATTATGAAGATTGTAAAAAGTGATACTATAAATATTTAAAATTATTTAATATATTGTTGAAGAAATAAAGCTACAATAAAGTAATTCTGGTCTAGACAAATAGCAAACTCCTGAGTGAGGGGGAGTTCATTTAAAAAAGAAAGTATAACTAAATCAGTGAATGTGCCATAAGAGGTACACAGAATTTTGTGGCAATAGTACATTGCACAAAGAGGAATGTAAGGCAGTTGGGGAGAAAAGCCAAACTAAATTTAGCACTTTCCAAGGTGCTGAACATGAATTCAGAGGGATGAGGCTTTATGGTCAAGGAGACACAGAACAACAGGCTGAAAATCAACTAGAATATCCTAGAACAGATTTTTCTCATGACAGACGAGTCTTGAAGAGACAGAAAATGGACTGACTGTATCTTAGGTGAAGTTCAAACACTAAAAGACAAATGAAATGCTACTGAGAGAAAGTCACTATAAAGACAACAGTGTGAGATTTATAGTTGGAAATAAATGGAGAGAAGACTTACAGAGACCTCAGAAAAGAAATTAAGAACAGATTTAGGTGTTAACTAGTGCACTAGATGTCTAAGTTCAGCATCTAGGACCATTTGTACTCTAAGTACATACTCCATCTGGCCTCCAGAAAGCCCAGGACACTGCCATAATTCAGTACCATACCTAGCTGTCCTGTGTACACATCCTGAACAACCAGAGACACCCTTAACAGCCAGAGGGTTGGTTTTTGTTTATTTGTTTGGGTTTTTTTGTTGTTATTTTTGAGGGACAGATTGTAAGCGCTTGAATTAAGCCAAACTAAGTTATTGACAGAAATATCTATCTCAATCTGTAACTGAGTTGCACCCATAGAGATGAATTATGGATATGCAGAAGCAATTGACTCATAAAAAATAAAGGCAAGAGAGTTAGCAGAATAAGTGTAAATCCAGAATGCGTAATATGTGCCCAGAACCTAAAGACTATTAATTGTGTGTAAATGAATGCACTAACTTGATCAGAGATGAACATAAAATACAGAGTGACAGTCATGTCAGATTTATCAAGAGCTTTGCAAGAATTACAGACTCCACACAGAATAGAAACTATACCATAACAAGTGAAACAAAATAGCAGAGAATGATACAAGACTATTTCTAGATTTTGAAAATCTGTAATGTTCATGAAATTCATTGAAGAGCCTCAAATATAGGGCTTAAAAGAAGGGAAGTGCCGTACTATAGACTTTGCTGTTTTATAATTCATTTAATTAAACATGAAATGAAAAATGGCAAATGGGATCTGTCAGGAACTGAAGAAACTGTGGGGCATGAAAAATATAAGCATAAATCCAATTATTTGCTGCATGATGCACTAGAATCTCATGATAGGTTATCTCTGCAGTTATGCAAGCACTGAATATAGTCACAATGAATATAGACGTGTCAGAAAGCAACTTTGATGGGAACACTTGCAGTATTGGAGAAGGTGATAAAATTCTGAATTCACTTATGACAGTCTAAGTTAGAGATACATTAGCAGTTATGTTCCCATTGAGATATCACAAAATGGGAAGAAATAATAATAATATATAGTTTTACAGGGGATGATCTTAATGCCTTTGACTTCAGTAGAGCTAAGCAGTGAGCTTGTACTTTACTTTGGAGTCAATGGCTCACAGATATTTTAATAGAGATAAATTTCACCTTCTCAATTAAAAAAGCCATAGATTTCATTGTTCATGATGGTTTATGACTTCATAATTTACTAGAGTGTATGCTTTAGAAGATCTTCCAACATGTTTTATTGGCATCACCCCAAGTCTGTACGCATTTGTAGTCATGTGTACATGGATGCAACATAGTCAGCTTCCACAGAAACTGGAACATGCTTCACGTAGGATACCCAGGGCAGAGTTAGAAAGCCCTAGACATGGAGAAGGTAGAACTTCAGCTTCATATTTCAATTTTCTTGTGTTCTGATTAAGTCTATTTTTTGTAATCACAAAATGTAAACCACCTCTGCCTGTACTTTTTAAGCTGAACTTGGTGTTGTCAAAATATCTTTCGATACCTTTACTGGGATTCTGGCTCAGACAAGAGAACTGTGGCAGTGAGCAGATCAGATAGCACAGTTTTGTGAGTCCATAGAAATTTTATTCAAGAAACCTTTGAACTTCCACGAACTTAATCAGGAGTATAAGAAGTCAGTCAAGATTTTTCTATAGTTCTCCTGAATTTATTACCCAGTTCCTTAGGACCTTAGCTACATTGTGTCTCCTATTATAGACTGTTACCAGATGGAAAATATTTACTTATGGTAATTCCAGAAGAGAAAAGATCATGGAAAGCAGAGAAGCCCTCTTCAGTAGAGATTCAGTGTGACAAATGGCCTGCTAGGTATAGTTCATATTCTCTGTAGCAGTATTTTGATTTAAAATGCTAGGTTTTCATCTAGCAATTTATCTATTTGTCCATTGTAATGGAATAAGTTTTCAACCAACGTTGAATGTCAGTAAGTGGCAACTTATGAACCACAGGGATTTAGACATCCAAGGATCTTAGGTATTCAGAGAGTTAGGAGCTTTAGAAACATAAATGATTCTTCAGTGTTGAACTTAGACAGCCAGAGAAACAAACTGAATTACAAGGAGTATAAAAAGCCTGGCAAGAGGTTCATTGTCCTCAGAGACAGGATTCCAAGGGATCATCCTTGGGCAGCACAGTAACCACGATCTTTCTGCAGCCTTTCTGTTTTGCTGCTTTTTGCTTTTCTACTTTCCTGGGGTTTTTTGGCTCGAGTAGCAATGCTGCTCAGCCTCAGAGTCAAGGAGTCTGAAACACTGGCTTTTCTCAGCTTAGTAGTTACAACAGATCATCATCATATAAAGTGAGCTGCACGGCAAAACAACCTACTCCAATTGGCTTTACTAAGTGGTGCAGGTCCTCAAGGCAAACTTTTTAGGTCAGGCCCCTAAAGACATCTACCTGGTCCGTTGCTCAACTCAGTAGTGCCTAACAGAAGTTAGGTTCAATGGCTTCCTAGTATAATTCTCAGCCTCAAGACCAGAAACCAAGTTTCCAACGCCTGGGAAAACTTACTCATGGAGAGAGGGATTTTCAAAAGTTAGACTGGTGAATGGCCAGCTGCCTCAGATAATAGAAGTGAAATGCTACAAGCAGGAGTATAGTGAGGAGTTCGGTTACAGTCTGTAGCACTTGTTGAGGTCTTCAGCTCTTACATCAGCTTACATCAGGCAGAGAGCTGAACATGTGCTTGATAGGTCTCTGAAACTCACCCTCATTTCACCTGTTGTGACACCCAAAATCTGATCCTGCTCATGAGGTAGACATTTTCTATCACTGTTAAGCTAATACTGTTAAGTCTTCACGAGTATTAGAAAAATCTGACAGTTCTTAAAGACTACATCTGGCTTGCTTGCCTCTGCCAAAAGATAATGAATAGTGTCCTCCAAAACTTACTCCAGAATATATTATGAGCAATTAAATGAGCTAGAACTTGTTTCGGGGTGTTTTACTGAGAGCAGTGACAGTTTTGTTTAATTTCCAAGAAACAGAAAATGTATTTGCTCAAAACTATTCTACTTTACCAGAGAGATAAAACAAGATTGGCATAAATTGTCTTAATTTGTGAGATAAATTCAGATGACAATTCATGTGAGAGTAGAATTTATACAAATATGGTGTGTTTACCATTTCCAGAGCCCTCGTCAGCATTGGAGCCTAAGAGTAGGTTGCTTTTTTTGTTTACCCATAACATAAAGAAACCTCTTGAGATTATTTCAGTTGACTCTGTTTACAGCAGAACCAATTTGTTCTAGATTAACAAGTAATTTAATCAATGTCCCCAAGCTTTTAGTGACTTAAAGATTTTTAAATCAATATTTAATAAAGATAATGCTTTGTATGCCCCACACCGAGTGGGTCCATTCTGCCCTTTGCAATAACAGCACACCGCTCTCCTCCATCTCCAGCAGTTATATTCAGAAATGAACTAATTTAATAGTGGAACATTATGAATTACTTTCTACTGGTTTTGCAAAACTAATTCAAGTTTGAGAAGAGACTTTTTCTCCCCTGAAGTGTAACCTTCCTCCTCTCTTGCCTTTTCTGCTTACAGAGAAAAAAAACAGTTATTTCTCTCTGAAGAAGAAATATATGCTTTAGGGAGTGAGGAGCCACAGACATACACACAAAGGGAGAGCATGCAGCAATTGTGCTGTTCAGACAATCAGAGGAGTAACGTTTTGCTTCCCCTGTGCCGACTAACCTGGATTTTTTTTGTCCTTAAATCAAATGCTAGGGACAGTCCCTGCTGTGCATACATCCAACAGAAATAAGTGGAAGGAGAGGAGAGAAGTGTTCAAAGTCTTGACTGTAGGAGTATTCAAGCCATGCACTTAGAACTAATTATTTTCTTTTCTTATAGCAAATAGTCATGAACACAGGCAAGACAACCATTGCTTCTGAAATTAGCTATGAAAGACTCTGCTTTTGGGAGGATAAAGGGAAGTGGGAGGAAAGGTAAAAAACAGAGTTTTGGGAGATTTCTTTTGAAACCAACATACTAGTGTTTAATATCATCATCACATCATGGCTAGGCTTCGCAAACGAAGATGTGGGAAGGGCTATACCCACGTTTGCTGCAAGTGCCCTGATGGCTAAAAAGCCTGATGCGGGAAAGGCAAGTCCAGTTGCAAAAGGCACAGCAGAAGGTCTCCTTAGCCAGGATGGGTGAGGCATGGTTCTTTCTGCGTTTTCTTTTCTCTTCAAGATTGATTCTGCGTGTGTTCTCAAAGGAAGCAGCAGTGTTATGAATGGTGCATCTCCATGTCTTTCGATTTGTGATCAGAGTGGACCATTGATGGTAGTCAATACTACCAAACCTGAGGTATTGTTTCAGGGAGTCTTTGTATCTCCTCTTTGGGGCTCCTCTCTTGCAGCAACCGGTGGCGAGTTAACCACAGAGCACAATCTTAGGGAGGCAGTGATCTTCCATCCTGGAGCCATGCCCTGCCCATGCAGCTGCGTTCTCACCAGCATGGCCTCAACACCTGGACCCCTGCCTGTTCAAGGACAGACACACTAGTCACATAATCCAGTCCAGTGGATGTTTAGGATTGTATGGAGGCAGCGCTTATGGAGGCATTTGAGGAGTCACAGGTGGTAGCGGTAGATGACCCATGATNGGCATTTGAGGAGTCGCAGGTGGTAGCAGTAGATGACTCATGATTCAGACCCATATAAAAGAGTAGACAGTACAATTGCTCTATAGACACTAATCTTTGTATTTCTCTTTGGGTGTTTATTGCACCAGACTCTTTTATGAAGTTTTCTGAAAGCTCTGTATGCCTTTGCTAATCTGTTGTCTACTAACCTGTAAACAAAGACATATTTGTTTAATATCAAATTATTTTTAATTGTGCTAGAAATAATTTAGGCTTTGAGCAGTAAATTTATGAAGATAAAATTAAAATCCTCCATTTAAAGGATCTCTAGGAGATGTTACCGACAATTACTTAGTCATATGTCATATATGATTATATTTCATGTCATTGCATTTTCTAAGTTCACCCCTGTTTCAGCAGAACACAGCTCAAACCATGTAGTATTTTGTTTCTTCAGAAGATTAGTTTTCCATAAAAAGTAATTTCATAGGAAAATTTCTTTCCAGCCTTGCCTTGGAACACGATATGTGAATGGATATGAATGGAACTGGAGAAAGTAAGGATTTTTGTCTAGCTATAATTTTCAGAATAATTTATACTCAACAGTATTCTCCACAAGGACTGGTAATTCTTCACTAATGTTCTCATGTCCATACAATACAAAGCCAGGTCTGGCATATTAATCCTTTTAGTCATATATTCTATTTCTTTATGAATAGGTTCTTTAAATATTTGCTAATTCTATGTGGTGAATAAAAGTATATTAGTACCATCATCTATAAAAATCTGGATACCTCTCTAGGTAATTGTAGTCTAGCATGTCACTGCACTGAATTTTATACAGGAAAGCAAAAATCTCAGTGATGTCTTCAAGATCAAGTATCTGTTGTGTCAAGGAGTCTTTTAATTTAACTAGTCAGCTGAATGCTTGTCACTTTAGTAACTGGGAAAGTGAAAATCTGGTGATTCCATCACATTGTTCACAGAAATGATGATGGATATATGTAAATTCCCCATTTATTTTATCATCAGGCAGTTTGCCAAGGGCTTATGCAAATTAGTAAATCTTTGTATTAGTTTATTATCAAATCAGGTGTTTTTTTCTTCCTCTTTTTTTTTTCTCCTTTATTTTGTCTCTCCTACTACTGCCCCCAAGTAAGTTCCTGCCCCCAAGTAAACCTTAAATCCCTTATCATTACCATCATCCCATATCATCAAGAGGTCATGGAGGGCGGGGGAACTGCCAGAGGACTGGGAAAAGGTCAGCATCACTCCAGTCTTCAAAAAAGGCAAGAGGGACGAGCTGGGAAACTACAGGCCAGTCAGCCTCACCTCCATCCTTGGAAAGGTGATGGAGCAGCTCATGCTAGACACCATCTCCAGGTATGTCAAGGAAAAGAAGGTGATCAGGAGTAGTCAGCATGGATTTACCAAGGGGACGTCGTGTCTGATGAACCTGATAGCCTTCTACGATGAGATACCTGGCTGGGTGGATGGTGAGAGCACTGTGGATGTTGTCTACCTTGACTTCAGTAAGGCTTTCCACTCAGTTTCCCATAATGTCCTCATAGGAAAGCTTAGGAAGTGTGGACTGAAAGAGTGGACTGTGAAGTGGATTGAACACTGGCTGCATGGCAGAGTCTAGAGAGGGGTGATAAATGGGACTGAGTCTGGTTGGAGGCCTGTGGCCAGTGGTGTCCCACAAAGGTCAGTATGGGGCCCGTTGCTCTTCAATTTGTTCATCAATAACTTGGACGAGGGGATCCAGTGCACCCTGAGCAAGTCTGCAGGGTGGAAGGAGTGGCCAACACTACCGAGGGCTGTGCCGCCATTCAGAGGGAACTAGACAGGATGGAGAGTTGGGCAGAGAGAAACCTTATGATGTTCAACAAGGACCTCCCCTGCACCTGGGGAGGAATAACCCCAGGCACCAGTACAGATTAGGGGTTGACCTGCTGGAAAGCAGCTCCGCGGAAAGGGATTTGGTAGTCCTGGTTGACATCAGCTACCCAGGGTTAACTTGCGCTCTCGAGGCCAAAAAGGCCAATGGGATCCTGGCTGCATGAGGAGAAGCGTTGCCAGAAAGTCGAGGGAGGGGATCCTGCCCCTCTGCTCAGCTCTGGTGAGGCCGCACCTGGAGTACTGGGTGCAGTTCTGGGCTCCCCAGTAGAGAGCATCCAGCGGAGAGCCATGAAGATGATTAAGGGACAGAAGCATTTGTCATATGAGCAAAGACTAAGTAAGCTGGGCCTGTTTAGTGTGGAGAAAAGAAGGCTGAGAGGAGATTTGATCAACATGTTCAAGTACCTGAGGGGTGATTGTAGGGAGGATGGGGCCAGGATCTTCTCTATGGTGGCTGGTGACAGGACGAAGGGTAACGAGTGTAAGTTGAAACACAGGCAGTTCCACCTCCAGATGAGGAAGAACTTCTTTACTGTTAGAGTAACAGAGCCCTGGCACAGGCTGCCCAGAGAGGTTGTGGAGTCTCCTTCTCTGGAGATCTTCCAAAGCCGCCTGGATGCCATCCTGTGCCACATGCTCTGGGTGTCCCTGCTGGAGCAGGGGGTTGGACTAGATGATCTCTAGAGGCCCCTTCCAACCTTAAGCATTCTGGGATTCTGTGTTTTTTCCTATGGCTTGATATATTTATATACAGTGTACTGAAGTAAATTTTCTTTTGGACTCTTCTTTCCACAGTTTTCAATAATATTTTCTCTATCCTTCATACTTTTCTACAAATAAATTCATTTAGTTAGGCTGGAAGAGGAAGGACTTTCTTTCTGAGAAGCTAGAAATAAATGTGGACCCTTTCTCTTCTACAGATAGACAGTGGTGATGAATGTGCATTACTTTTAGTAGGAATATAACATGATGAGTAAATTATAGAGACACTAAGCCACAGAGGAGGCATGAGAGTTGTCTTTCTTATATTTAGTGCAGAAAAGAAGTGCTCATCCTTATTTTAAGGTCTGCTTTCATATATCAGTACTACTATTGACAAAAGCTTCCTTTCTATGTTTCCACTTAATAGTAACAGCTATCTTTACAGACTCAGAGTATAGAACTAGAAGGGATTGTCTAATCTGCACTTTTGTATGATACAGACCATTATAAAGATGGTGAATTAGTGCATGTTTGAAGTAGAACATATGTCTTAGGAACACAGTCACTACTGATTATGAAATTTGTAGTGACGAAAAAATCAAGACTCCTCCCTGATAAGTGCTCCCAGTCTGAATTTCTGCATGATCTTCGAGCACTTGGAACCTGGTACATCTTTGTGCCTCTCCATCCTGTACCGTATGCATCACCTGCTTCAGGGTTTCTTGTCCCTGGGGGACAGTCAGAACCATATATGTATTAACCACTCTCTCCACAGATGACAGAAAAAAAAAGGCATTTCCAATGGGAGAAACAGAAAACCCATGAAATCGTGTACCAAGGAATTTCCAGGACTAATCAGAGGAAATTAACCACATGGAGATACAAAACAACTTTCTGTACATTATCCTCAAACTTATGGCATCATTCAGAATGTGCTAAATATTAAGTTCTTTTCTGTAAGAAAATGTTTGGATCTTCCCTTTTTACATCTCTGTCAGCTAGGCACAATGTGCAACAATGGGAGTGCACGTAAGTAGATGGCACGTTTCCTTTCCCCTATGGAAGCTGGTCTATTTTAAGGAAATAAATGAAAAAAAAAAATGAAGGGAGAAAGTTTATGATTCTGTTACTTATAACATCGTGAGACCAGAGAGCAAAACTATCCCCATCTTAGCTCAACTACCAGTAGCATAATTGTTTGCTGAATCACATAGTAAGTCATGGTTTTATTTTCCATATGGGAAAGGCAGAAAGTGTCAAATCACAACATTGATCCATGACTGGAAACCTGGCTGCTCTGAAATTTACCTTTAAACCTAAGTAATTATTCTATGTGTAGTGCATGTTCTTTCCAAGAGGTCATTGAGGAATCCAGCTTCACTCCCTTGCAAGCCATTTTATCTAGGCAGTAACCTTCAAACTAGAGAAAGGTTAGCAAGAAAAGGTTAGCACTTTCTTACACTGGGAAGAACATTGATTTTTTTTTTTTCTTTTTTAATTCAGGCCATTCTCTGAAGCCAGATATCGGCCCTTAACAAGCACTTCTGCCAGGAAAAAATCCTTTGCAAGACCTTCTTAAAAAGCAGGGGGAGGGAAGCTCCATTGTAATGCTGCTGTACCAGTCTAGCAAAAATTGTAGATTTGTTTCCAGGGAAGGCTATACATTTCATGGAGACCCTGAGCAAAGCCAAGAACTTTGTATCACTCATGGATTAAAAAAAAAAAAAAAAGTAGGGATTCAGAGATGTGAAACTGATGAGAACTGAAGTCAAAGATAAGACTATCGCAGTGGTGATATATTCTGGATTACTGGTATTTTGTCAACCTCAAAAAGATTGTAGGGCCCCAGAGGATTGTAATCTCTTCAATTCTGTTATTTGGTTTGAAATTGTAGGATGTTATTTTTTTAAATGAATAACTATAATTAACTATACAGTTGTACCGGTCTTGATTAGCAGTTCTTTTTTCCATATGGGAAAACTGGTAACAATTAGCTAGCAATATTTCACAGGTAACTCGTGAAGTGAAGATACCTGCTGGAAAGTATATGAAAAATTAATGTGGGAAACCTTGCAGAGAATGAATGAGTTAGTTACCCCGAGAAAACATTTTGTATTCTCAGTTAAACAAACTGAGTACAATGATAAAGTTGTTTACTTACATGTAGAACTGTAGGATCCTAGAACAAAAAACTTCCAAAACAGTTTTTCTCCTTCTGGCTGTTGGGCCATACATTTGCAGCAGGCTGCTTTGTTATTCAACAGTGAATGCACTGCAGTTCTCACATTCATCTTCCCATCTCTCTACTTACCCCATCAGTAGAAATTCCTGGTTTTCAGCATTAAGTTCTTCCTAATGTGTTTGGCCTATCCTTTTTGCCTTTTAATTATATATTTTTTTTCATTCAGCTTCATAACAGTGACTGCAGCGCAACATAATGCAAAATAGAAAATGTTATTTTTTACATTTGGAATTGTTTGAGAATTCTTGGCTTTTTTCTTGTTACTTCCTGTAACTTTCTTGTAACTTCTTGTAACAAAACTAACCAGTGTTGTTTTTTGACATAATCTCTTCACTGATTAGGACGAATCTAGAAAAGACACAGAGTTGGGTTATTCTAATGGCAATTTCCCTCAGTGATAAAATTCACCTGAGAAAATAAACAGGCTAAGAGTGTGGGCTGGATAGCTCTAGCGTATGATCACCTTACCGGAACAATTTTGCATTTAAAACTTGACCTGAACTATACTATGTTGCCAGACCACCCTGTGTCAGAGTTAGCACAGGTATCTTTATACCAAAATGTATAATATACACATGCAGTACACTTAACAAGTAAGAGCTCAATACAGATCTTTTTTTTTGTTATAATAGTTACCATTATATTGCTCAAAGGCTGAGACATTTTATTCCAATTTTATCCCCAAAGCAAACTTTTCTAGATGAAATATAATCCCCAGAAAGTACTGGTTTGTAATGGAAATGCTGACAGGTCCTTAACTATAGAAGCTCTACCAGCTTTGCTGTGCTACAAGGTCCCTAACTGAATTTTTATTCTCTAATTCAATGAGAGGATTTTGCTTCCAAATCACTTTTAAAATCCTCCAGCTGTGCCATTTCTTGGTTTATGAGAGCTACATTACTTTTCAATTAAATTATACCAATGTTCATATATTTTCTGTATTAAATTGTAGTTATATCTACACTTTTCAGATAAACTGGGATCTGCCCAGCCTTCTCATTTTGCCTTCTAAGTACCCAAGAATAGGAGTTTCATATCATACTTAAGAGTATTGATTAGATAAGCTTTAAATTTACGTTTTATTATATCATTCACACACACACACATACAAAAAAAATTTAGACTTTGTTAGATTCAAGGGAAATGAAGAACATATTAGAATCTCCTAGTTTACATATGAGAAAAGACAAGTAGATATTTTATACCAAAGCATGTTTTTGTATTCTTGATAAGGTGTCTTTTCAGAAACATCTTTATTTGATACTTTACCTCTTCTAAATGTTGTGGTCATTTGAGAGATTTTCCTGAAACTATCTAATATTCTCTTTCAAGTGCACTGAGGTTTATTATTGTCCCCCAAATGCCATTCCAGAATGAGCACCTATAGATTCTATGTTCCAGCCCTGTGTGGGTATCTTGGATCCCATGGGATATCTTAAATTACATTAGAAAACCATTATGACTAAGCGATTACTTATGGATAGGCCTGGAGCCACCTTTAAAGAGTAGATTCATCTTCTGTCTCTGGAGCAAGCCTGAAACAAGCTCAGATTCCTTCCTGAGCATGGGGGACCACATATGGTAGAGCACACTGCTGCTCTAATATGCCAGCAGGCATGTTTGGACAAGCTCTCCATAGGCAATCTTCAAACTGCCCACAGGGCAACCATATGGACAGAAGGTAAGCAATATGTGGACCATGAAGTGCCTGCAGCCAGTCCAGGCCACCGTGAGAAAAACCCACTGAAGAGATCCAAAGAACATTTTTAGGCAGATGAATCTCCAGCTTGTTCTCTGCCCTTTTGGCCGTGTTTCCTGGGATAGCATTCTGATTTCTGTGTGCTTCGTAGATGTAGTTTGTCACAATGAAGACTGGGAACACTGTTCCCACTATGATTTTGAATGCCATTTGCTCTGCTTCATTATTCTCTGACATCGGGACAGTGCTGTGTCTCAAAGCATGACTGTCATTAACATTATCTTTGGAAGTGCTCAGGCTTCAGGAATAAAAGCAGTTTGATGAGATTTCTGGAATTATACCTTTGGATTTAGATATCTGATTTGCATGTAAGTAGTCACCTCAGGGCATCTCAGCAAGTCTTCAGTGTTTAAGTAATTGGATCAACTCTTTTATTCTTTGGTCAGAGTCAAATTTCTGCCCAGACTTCCAGATTTCACTTACTGGAGTATTTCTAGTACTTATTGACACTTGCTTGTGGAAAACTAAATGTAGATGTCTTAATCTCAAATGAAATGCTACTCCAAAGATGCATAGTTTCTTAATGCCGTTTAATATCCTTGCCTAGGGACCTAGTTATCTAGGCCTGTTTTGTAAAGAAGGGAGAACTGTCATTTCTAGAGGGTGATTCATTTAATCTATTTTAGCTGCCTCTTTCAAGAGTAGAATACCCACCTTCGATATTTCATTTAAGTATCCTCAGGTGACTCACTTAAGGTGAGATGTTTCCAATCCTGCCTTGCTTTTGAATTACCAACCCTTTTAAAATGATAAGAGAGATATTTACAGTGAATATTGCCCTGTATTTTTTTTAATTAGCAATGAATGCATACAAGTCTTCAAGGAATACATATATGTCACATAAAATAGTTATCTCTGTTCAGAGGTGTGTGTTTACAGAGACTCAAACTTTTGGAGCTTTGCAATAGTCTCTAACTGAGACAAACCATTTGATACAAAGCAAACATCACAGAGTGATTATCCTGACTTTGTACTCTTGCCACAGTGTTTGCATCTTCTGAAACAGAAATACAGACTGGAAGATGATCTTCCTGGTGAAAGATGGTATGAAATGTGCTGTTGAGTGCACCTGCCCTGAAAAACTCCTAAGCATTAGATAATCTGCATTGAAATCTATTAAAATTCAGGACATAGTGGGGTCAAGAAGAGCAGAAATCTTTCCTTCATCTGTCTCCCGTTTTCACTTTGAGTAAGCCTTACCAGCCTGGCTTGTGTGTTGCCCTTCTCCCTTCAGATGGGCATCCGTGGACATCCTCTAATTGCCTCCTGTACCCATTTACTGTGTGGGTCTTCAGCTCCTGTACATTGGGGCTTCAGCTCCTGTACATGCTAAATTATCATTAACTCCCTGGACAATCCAGACCTGTGGGAATCCGGCTGATCTGTGGCACAGGGAAAGTTCATGGACAGCAGAGGAACGGAGCAGATACATCCCTAATTTCGCTGGTCTCCTTTGTCTGATAGTAACATTAGTCCATACTGACAGTGTATTTTTCTGATAATTTTTGTGATCTTTCCCCTGAAGATCTTACACAGCTGAGTATATTATATTAAACATAGTCTCACATGTACAGTAACTTGCTTCCTTCATCCATCTTGTCTTCTCTAGAGGGTTTTTTTTCCTACTTTGATGTGTTGTTCACCTTGTTACCAATCATCTTGTCGGCTATTTCCTCTGTGGTTTAAGATTTTTATGCATGGCTGCTTACATCTTGTTTTCAGATTCTTTCTGCCTAGGCCTGGAATCATTTTTGTCAATTCAATACTATACTCTATTTCCCATATATAATATTTAAAAATCATTTTTGCAATATCTTCCCACCTACTTTTCCACACTTCTTTAAACACTGGCAAAGTGGGACTTGGAGTGGAGGTGGAGAGGAAAAATTTACAAAATCACAGAATCACAGAATGGTTCGGATGGGAAGGAATCTCTGGACATCACCTTACTCAAGCAGGGTCACTTAAAGCATGTTGCACAGGATCATGTCCAGGGAGATTTCGTAGTCCTCTTCCTATGAAAACTTCCCATAAATTCTGATCTTACATTAATGTGAATCTGTCCGTTGGCTATATTGGGCTTTGCTTTTAGATCCCTGTGTGTTTAAGGATTATACATAAGTCAGAAAATCAGCAGTCAATGGAATTTTTTGAAACCTCATTATCCAAGTAAGATATGTTTATCTAGAAAGATTTTAGTTTCTATTTCTACATCTCTATTTGGTCACATCTATACATTTATAGTTCCTCTTTTCTTCCTCATTCTGCACAGTCCTGTGATAAAGCTCGTAGGCTGTACAAGGCAGTATGGAATTAAAGTATGAATAATAGCAAGAATATCCATTATTCTATTAGAATGTTATTCTAACATCCAATATTCTATTAGGAAAAAAACTGATTCCTGCAAATTTCAAAAATTAATCAAGTTTTAGCTCATCACCTGCACCATTAGCCTTAAGTACTATGAAAATCTTCTGCATAATCTACCAATATAGAACCAAGTTAGTTAAAGAGAGTTTTTCCTTCAGATATCACATAATCATATTTAGAAAATCTGAATCTGCAGTTCTATGATTTTCCACTACTATGATTCATAAACAGATTGATCAGGATATGCCTCTTTTCTGTAATAATTACTCTCCTACCATAAAGACTATTCTGCATCAGAGGTTATTACTTAAAAATACTTTCAGCAGGCCCAGGAGAAAGCTGGAAATGTGTAGTCCCTCGTTTTCATGAAGACAAATTGCATTTTAAAATTCTCCTAATGAAGCAGCATTCATCAGGCCTCCTTCATCTATCTTTTCAGAGTGAGTTTCAGTGCACAGATAAGAAGATTAATGCCTCTGAACTTTGCAACACTTTTTGTGCCGTTATAGGAGTACCCCAGTGAGATGAATTAAATCAATATGGTTGCTACTGAGTTCAGAAACATTTTTACGTGTTATGATATTTCCTCCTTCTCCCTTTCTATTATAAGTCTGTAAAGCTATAAAATAAAGCTCATTTCAAAACCTAGGACTCTTGGCATTGAATGGCATGATTAGGACAAAGATCATCAGTACAATAATTCTTTCAATTTGCTCTATGTGTGTGCATGTGCATGCATTTAGGGGGCTGTATATGGATATATGCATACACCAAGCAAATGTTTTTTAAATAATTATTTTTTTGTATTTGAAACAACAGAAAAAAAAAAATCAGAGAGTTTGTCCTCAGTGTTCTACCAAGGAATCTATACCAAAAATTGTTTTTGAATATTGACCATCTTGTCACAAATGATTATGTGACTCCAGAGTTCTGAGCTCCCAGAGTTTCTATTCAGGTCAACAAATGTGGTGATCACTGGTTTCAGCTGTAGTAGCTGGAGTACACTCACTTATTCTGCACAACATCTCATTCCATGTGCATTCCTATTGAGGCAAATGAGGCCAATATTGTATAAAGGCCTACTCAATGTGAGAACAGATATAAGAATACAGCAAGTATACCTATGAAAAGTAAGATTAATGAGGATGACTTCCAAAAAGGAATACTAGTTTAAATCCACTTTCCAGGGTGTAGGGAGCTTCTAATCATACACTAAATGTTATATCATCTCACAAGAGATGTGAAACAATAAAAAATAAAGAACACATAAATTGTCAGAATAATAAAAAATAACTTAATCACAATCATTCTTTGTATAAAGGCTATTTACAAGAAAAAAATGCAGTGCTTTTTAAAAATAAAAAGTATTAACTTAAAAAATTATTAACTTAAAAAAAGTATTTGGCAAATAGTTTTAAGCAATTCATGCAGTTGACAAAATCATAATCTGCTTAGACTCTTTGGTGTTGCCAAAACACAGGGAAGAAAAGCAATAGTGTTTGCAGATCAAAGCTATATATCATATAACTCATACATAAAACTACTCCAATCATCATTAGCAATACAATGAGGGTCAACACCTTTTTCTTTAAGGCAGACTAGGAATTTAAGATAATAACAAAGTAAGTATTTTTTTTAAATGCTTCTGTACTTTTTAATATATATATGTGTATACACACACACACACACACACACACATGTATGTGTATAGATAGAGACATGTACCTATCAGAGCTCCAGTATGTTGTGCCAAGTCTATCAGTGACATATTACAGGATTATTTTTTATCTGTAACTTGCCTCACTGGAAGCAGCAGTGTGGCATGCCTGTTATTTCAATGAAGCATTCACATTTCACAAAATGCTGCCTCTGCTCTTGCGGTCTTTTTAGAAGTAACTTTAATTAATTCAATTATTTTTGCATGAAAAACTACTAGGCAGGAATATTGTCCTACTTGTACAACTAAATGAGTCAGGTTATAGTCTGAGTAGCTTTCACATGACAGGTATAACCCTTATTATATCTTCAAGAACAGCAACAAAACTCTTTTAATACATATGTTGGTGCATAAAAAATAAGTCTAAATTTGCACAGTACTAAGTATTCTTATTCTTATTGTTGTGCAACTGTTCAAGACAGTGAAAACGTAATAATGTATTATCATTCTTTTTCATTTGTACTAGCATAGCCATTAATGGACCAAGACTTAATCATAACACACACTGAACAAATACAGATCCCTTCCATAAAAACTTAAGGTTTATATATATGCATTTATAAAGTTTTCAGTAAATATGCTGGGTGGCATTAATAGTCATTCTATCAGAAGTGGGTTAACAGCTTTCTCAAAACTTCCTCATAGACATATAAATTACTACTCCTACTTTGGAAGTAGCTTTGATCTGGCAGCACAGCAAAACACTGGTGATAAAGAAGAACTATTTGTTTTAAAAATCTAGGAACTATTTATTTATTTACTACCATTCTGCTTGAGAGCTCCAGTTTTCCTTCATATCTCCTTTGTAGATTTTGGGCAAATACAAGCAGAAAAGATAGTCCTTGTTTCAAAGGGCCCCTGATCTACATATAGAACAATATTGACAGATAACAATGTACGTAGAAAGCAAGGTGAGTGGAATAAAGCAATCTTTACTGTGAAACACCAAAGCTAAAAGAGTTTTATCAATCATCAATATATACTTTTATATATACTTTTTTTTTTTTGTACCAACCATAGCAGACTCTCTGAAAAGTTTTAAGTAGGATAATGAAGTTTTTTTGGAGATCTTCTAGGCATATTCAACAATATGAGAGATAGCAATGAAGCATTTGATGAGAAAGTTGACTTGGTCTAGGATGTATAAGGTTAGAAAGAAAGCTATAGCAAGAACTCATCCTTGTGCTAGGAAAATATTCTTTGCAGTAAAATTCTGGAAAACCGTAAGTAGGATAACCATAAGTAGTTCATTTACCAGGGCCAGGAAATGAATGCTGAATGAGGAAATGTGAATAAGTGGTCTAGCTGTATGTGCTCACTACATTTTGTTTTGAAATATTTGCATCAGTATATAGACCAACAAAATAATCTGTCTAGTAATAAGCTCCTCATCAAATTTAATTATGAGCATTTTCATTTGTGTTTTTATTTTAAGAAATATTGAAATTCTGATTGAAATTCTTTCTCCACATTAGACTAGATGATCAAAATCACCCCTCCTGTCACTAAAAAGTATTAAATCCAGAAGAATAAACATATATACTGCATTTACAAAATGAACTCAATATTCTAGTTTACAACAAGCAAATGCAAATATGTGATACATAGGGTTAAATTTAGCTTTTTGACATCTGACTCTATACCATGTACACCAATATCATATGCATGAGTATGCATGCTTAAACATTTTCATATACTGTTTAAATTTTAAGGTTTTAAATGGACATAACTCTGATTATTAGTGAGATCAAACAACAGAGCCTCAAAAACATTAGTACTGATAAAACCATTCCATCACCTTGAGGGTTCCTACAAATGCGATTGAATGGAGAAGAAGACACAGAAGCCTAATTATGCTTTTAGATGTTGACCTCAGTAAAGAGTGGTGAATAAACTGCATTATTGCAGGAGACATCTATAAAATACACTACATGTATGGGAATCTCCCAGTGCCAGAGAGGCACTGGCATTTTGCTAACAGCCCATTTCCTTCCCAGGTAACACCATCTCAGAAGTCACCTTGCAGCCACTTCATTACATGACAAGGAAATATCCAACAGTCCATTTCCTTAATGATTATTGCCTGGGAGAGGTATGAAGTAAGAGTATAAATTTTCACACACAAAAAAAAAGTAGAAATCTTTTTTTTTTTCCTTAAAAAATATCCTCTGCCAACAGGTACTGTATATCCAAGACATTTTTCTCAAAGACAGGGAAATACTCAGACTTACTGGAAGTGGTATTCACCTCACCTAGTGGTATACCTCTGTGGTGTAGAGTGTGTACTGAGTTAATTCTCCAGACTGTCTGTGTAGTCTAGGAGAGAAATGTGCATTGCTGGAGTATAATTCACATCCTCCTCCTTCATATATCTAAACAAGATCAAGACAAATCACAATATAGAAGTTCCCATTTCTCTTTACTGATTATAAATTGAGTCTGGACGGCTAGTTAAAGTCTAGATGTACATGCTATGAGCACTTCTCGCCAATGACAGAACTTGGGAAGAAGAAATTAAAAAGACTTTGTAGGAGCTGACAAAGCTTTATTACAGTTTTCTGAATATTAGTAGTCCATGAAGATAATGAGATTTTATTTTTCTTACCACTTTCACTATTGTTATCTCTATAGGCCTATTGGAATAATGAGCTGAGAAGTGAAGAGAAAGTATAAGGTAAAGGCTATCAGAATCTGCAAATGACCAAAATGATGTTAATGCGAATAAATGGGTAGGAACTCAAACTATATGGGAAAGCTAAAAAGTCTGCTAATGAGTATTTTGAGTCCACTTGGACTGACCTACCAAATGTAAATGTAAATCAGGAAGATGATTATAATGGAAACAGCATCCTGAAGATCTCTAAAAGGAAAAGTTTGAGAGCAGGGATATGCCAGTCATTACATACTGTTTGAGTATATAGAAATTTAATACAATAACTGGATTATCTTGGAATATCTGATGCAATGTAGTGATAATACAAAGAATCTGTAACTTAAAAAACAACATAATTAAAAATACTGCATTGGGGATCATATATAATAATAGAAGACCATATAGAAGAGAGGGATACAGAAAAGCAAAATATGCTTAAAAGAAAAAAGCAGGGAAAATGTGGAAGGACAAAGATAAATAGTAAGTGCTGTAACATTATTATAATAATCCTATCATAATGTATACTGCAGAATCACTAAGAAGACAGAACAGACTTGAAAAAGCAGAATAATAAAACATAGCTGATTCATAATTGGTATCTGGCAGAAAGACGACATAGCAAACACAAAAGAAAAAAATAACAGCAGCACCAAAGGGGAAAAAGGACACAATATATAAAATAATTTGTAAAATAAGTTGCTATATTGCTCTGTACAAAAATTAATCACCTCACAGAAATAAGTCCTTCAATATCAGATGTTCAATAAGGAATGCCTCTCAAGAGAAAAACGTAAGTCTTTCCAAAAGTCTGTACATCTCATTTATCATAGATACTTATTTTATGATGGGATGAATTGGCCTCTGATGGTACCAGTTCTTTTCATTTGATATAAATGGTCTGGAAGATCAGAAATATGAAATATCTCTTTCTTCCGGTTCATTTTCTCCATGGAAAGACACAGGCAGGATTTAGAGTGGGACACACAGAACTACAGAATAATTCAGGCTAGAAGCTACTCAGGAGGCCTCCAGGGCAACTTCTGCTCAAAGCAGGGTCAGCTACAGAGCCAGACCTGGTTGCTCAGGGCTTTAACCAGTCTGATCTTGAATACCTCCAGGGATGGAGACTGTACAGGAGCGTTTATTTGCATGTGTATGTATCTGTTAAAGGTAGCGCCTAATAAGGTGACAAATACTTTTTACAATATTAGGCTATACTGCTTAGTCATTTCCTGTTCATATTTTGGGTATTGCTGCTGATTTATGAAATGGATTGTAATATGGTTGAACTAATGCTTAGAGATCTTAGTCAAGGATAAGAATATTTTGCATCTAAAAAGGAATTAATTAAGAATGTGGTCTTCAATAAAGAGAAAAGACACTTAAAATTGGAGATGTGGACCTTTATAAAATAGAAGGAGGAAGGAAAGTTAAAACTGGCTGTAAAAAATAGTGTGTGGGATTGTAAAAACATAACAGTTGAGTGCTATGGTGTACGAACTATAAGCTTTAAACAGAGAATGGATACCCAGTGTAGTCTGCAGTTCCTGTTCCTCATTAGAAAAAGTAATCAATATAAAGTCATTGTCTTCTAAAATGCCAGCTCCATTCTCAAGTAATGGGATTCCTATAAGGACAGTTATATGTGTCCCCAGTGAGTCATAGAGTGCCTTTTTATTTGCTTCAGGGATCTGTCCAATTCCAAACATTTAATTCTCCACAGAAACTCCTACAAAACATAGGTTTGCTATTCTAGATATCTTATTAGTTAACATATATTATTAGAAAAATCATAAAGCCTTTATAAAGAAATAAAAAGAATAATGGTTAATACTGAATCACCAAAGTAACCTAAATAGGTTGAGTAAAACATATTTACAATATTGGGTTATTTAAGTGTTACATAATCATTTTAAAAAGTACCAGCTTTATTTTACATCAGCCATAAAAGTGATTGACTGGCATCAGCCTACATTCTGAACAATATACATCTATATTATTCCCAACAAAACGTCCAGCTGTAAGAGGATTGGATCATTGCCAAGCATAAATAATACCAAATAAGGCATCATGTCCAAGTATAGCTGGTCCTTCTATGCCAATCCTGTGTTATACATAGGGAGTCACATTAGCTGATCATAGAATTCCTTCTGACTTGAAAATCTATGAATCTAAAATAATATTCTGAATCTAAAATCTTCATCTGTTCCTTGTCAGCACAGGGTTTCAATAAAGTATCCCAATGCAAACATCCCAAGCTGACATAGAGTGTTACATTTCAAATGCATATGACAATTTTAGGTGAAAACAACATGAGCTCTCGAGATTAAACGTAAAATTTCTAACCCATGAAATATATGCATGTGTGATCTTTTAGACAGCAAAGTTGTTTACCCGCGGGCTGTTTTAAGTATATGAGGAACTATCCTGTCAGCACTGCAGCGCTGTTTTCAAATAAATTCTGTAAAACTAAAACTAAAACTAAAAAATCTGTGCATACTTGTTAGATTAATGTAAGAATCCTGGCTGCGTCCTTATTCTCAAAAATACGAAGTAAGAGGGAAAACAATCCAGAAACAGGTCTTTGGCCGTCACAACAAGGATCTAGTATTATTCAGATTATATGGTTTGTTTAGAGCCTGGTTATAGCCACCTGCCACATTTTTTATTTAACTGTGGTGGATTTTGTGTCTCACTGCAGTTTGGATGCATATAGGGCAGAATATTAAATATTGAATGCTGATGGAGATTCAGCTGATATCAGTGTTGGTGGACCCTCCTCAAGGCTTATCACACATGGGAGGACACTTTACCATGTGTGATGGCATAACGTTGGCAGAGGTCAATGAGCCATTTATGGCTTCTGGTCACAGCTACTGCATCCAGTACTTCAGACTTTTTTGATTTTCGAGAACAGAGATCCAACTACTTCTCACTTCCTGGAGTTTGTTCTGGAGAGACCCAGGGAATCAGAATGAGACGGTTGCCAAATGGAGCTGTATTATCTTGTAATGTGTAAATGAAAAAAGTCCCCCTGCTAGTAACTAGGGTCACAGAAATTAGATGAATCCAGAGATAAAACTAATAAATCAGCTAGGTATTTTGAGATATTTGAGGTGATAGATAAGACCAAAATGCCACAAATGACATCTTAAGCACAGGATGATTTTTAGGGGGTAACATCAGCAAAAAGGTAGAAACAAAATTATTCAGAATATACCTGTTAAATTCACCATCTGATTCACCATCAGTAGGTAGGGGAATAGTTGTTACTTTGTAGTTACCTTGAAATCCAGCTTTATATTTGAATAATTGGCAGATCAACTCTGTGTCTTCAAAAACGAAGCTAAAATCAGGCAGAAAATTCAGATTTTAACTTGACAAAAGTGAAAAGTGTTTTCTTCCTAAAACTCAAAAGTTGAGTGTTTTTTTATTTTATTTTATTTTATACTTTAAGCTATGCGTTGAACTTTTTCTGTTTTGTGTGAAAAGATTAATACTATAGCTGGTTCAGGTGCTGGTTCATATGTGTGTGAAGAGGGAACCACAATTATTCTTGATTTACATCACTGTAATTGAGATCAGAACATGATCTGAGAATTAAAAAGGGATAAATCAATTGCACCGACTAGATAAACAATGAAGATGACACCAGCTTAACCCATTATTTCTGAAACTCTAAAATCATGGTTCCTCCTTTTAGTGGCATGGTAAGCTGCAGACTTGGCTAATTTCTTTTTCTTTTTTTAATTCTTTTTTATTCTGATGAATACAGTTTCATTTTTATAAAGTCTAATAGATGCTTGATCTAATTTAAAGCTTATAAGTTATCCAGTTATATATAACTTGATTATAGCATATAAACCAAATAGACTAGTGATCTTTTTTAAAGATTCGAAGAATCATTCAGTTCAGTATTCCATGGCTGAGCTGATTCATTTTCAGTAATTATCTGCTATCCAGTTGTGAATTGTGCAATAGACATTGTGGATGGCCAGTTTATTAAAGTGGTATAAGTGGTTCAAATAATTATCTTTAAAAGAGAATGAAAATTAAGACACTTTTAATGGGAAATGGAATCTTTTTTTTTTTTTACAGTTATAGTTGAAGTTCCCATTCAAACAAACAAACAAGTAAACACAAATAAAGAGAGGGTTCTTTTAGCCATTATTTAATTGAAAAGACAGATAAAACCTACTATGACACCTTTAGACCTCAGATGTTATGCTATTTAAGAGTATTCTTGCAACACTCAGTACTTTCAATAAGTATTCTTGACCATAGAAAAAAAAAGGTAATAAAATACATTTTTTTCTCCAAAACATCTTATTCTGTTGACTTCCTAATGACTAAGCATAGCTTAGTCATTAGCAAGACAAGCACAGTTGCTTTCTGAAAGCAGCACAGTTGCTTTCTGTATTTGAGGTAATCTGGTTTCATTGCCAACTCTAAACTAAATTCTCCTTGACATGATGCAATTAGCTGCATGGCAGTGAGAAATGTGGCCCTGTCCTTTCACCCCCAACCCAAAGCGAATGGTGTTCCAGAAATGCTCTTCTAATACACCAAGGTACCTTCCAAAATTATATTTTGCTAAAGGGAATGCAAATGATCAGAACTTTGCCACAAGAATGAAGTCAATACCATTTTCTTATTAAAATTTCCACAGAGCCATCAGCTAGACATAATTAAACTAGAACTTCCTCTTTCTGACTCTTCATAGTAGGATGCTTCACCTTATCTGTTGAACCTGTAGGAATAATTTTTTCATTATACTAATATTCCCTTCCACAAAATCAAGATTTAGTTTAATAAAAATAATACCAAAAATGCCAAAAATATTATAGCATGGCTAGTTGTGCCTCTCAAGCAAAATATAATATTTTTATAAAAGAAAAATAAACATAATTTGTTAGTACAAATGACACAGCACAGTGGATAAAACTCATCCCAAACTGTAAACTTTGGGATATAAACCTCTATAGCTCTAATTCTAATAAAAAACTCTGCTGGGAATGAAATCCAGGGATATCCCATCTGCAATGACTCACCCTAGTGCCCCTGCGTTTGAAATATAATGTTAAAAGCGTAAGTAGTAGCATACTTGATACAGCTGGTAGAATGAGACAAAGATCCAAAGTCCAGTATAAGCAATAACAAAGGGGAAAATTAATGCATCAACAGGCTTGTCGTTGACTAGTGATGCTTCGAATAATGGATACATTTGGGTTTTTTTTTTTTAGGTTTTGAAATTCTTACTTAAAATTTTGGGAGTTTTACCTTACTCTCCTTACTTTTTTAAATTATGATTTTTTTTTAAAAAAAAGGTTTTTTTCCCCACAAAAACACTCAGAGAAGACACATCACCTTCCATTTACTTATTAGAAAACCTCTGTTTCTTGGATAAAATAAAAGTTGATTCCAAAGTAACCAATGTCATGGTGCTCAAATCCCTAATATACATGCCAACAGTATTGCCAACATTGAATATTCTGAAGTCTTGAGTAAGCTTCAAAGAAATCATTAGATGAGTTTCTATTTTTAAGAATTTATTTATTTATTTATTTATATGTCTATATATATTTAAGAACATATATAAAGAATATAACTTTTTAAGAATATTTAATTTACCTATGAATTTTTGGTACATTTATATAACAGAAAAATATGAAAAAAAAATTCTCCTGTCCACTGGAGACTTATTTAAATCACAGATATCACAGAATGCTTGAAGTTGGAAGGGACCTTTAGAGATCATAGGATCTCGTAAAGGAATCATTAAGGCTGGAAAGGATCTCTAGGGATCATCTAGTCCAACACCTCTGCACACGCAGGGTGACCTAGAGTACATGGCACAGGGTGGCATCCAAGCGAGTTTGGTAGATCTCCAGAGAAGGACTCTACAACCTCTCTTTGCAATATGTTCAAGAGCTCTGTCACCTTCACTATTATTATTTTTTATTTATTTTTTTAAATTCTGTGCTATTCAAAGAATCATCACACTGTTTGAAACACAATGAAAATAACTTAATATGTGTCCCAGTTCTACCTTATTTGTTTTCCTAACATTATAATGTTGACCTTAGGATACAAACAACGTAATCCATTGATCTCCAGTGTCTTGGTACCATTACACACTAACGGCAATAGAGTTTTCATTTTTCCCAAATAATATGTGTTGTCTCTATTCACCCTGTAGCTCTCAATATTTATATCACAAAACTGTAACAGGTCCACTCACCATAACCTTACTGAAGAAGCTGTTATCTGAATGGATATTTCCTTCAGAAGTTTCTCTGAACAGGTTTGAAATATGTTTCTAGAGCCACTTCAATGTTTACCAAAATTGTTTTCTAAAATAATTTCTTCTTAAAAAATATATAGATTTAAAAAAAAATTTAAAAATGGATCAACATTAAACATAAAAAGGCTATTCAATTTGTTTTTAATTAATTTTTGAAAATATTTTTGAGATTCTCCTGTTTTCGCAAAAAAAAATCTAGAAAGCTCCAATATCAAATGAAATATAGTTTTAATCTAAAAAACTAGTGAGGAAAAGGGTGAAAAACTTTTAGGAAGAAAATATATGAAAAAAAATAAAGTAATTCCTTATATATGGAAACCTGGAAAGTATCTCCTACTCCTTTTCCCAGGAAAAGAATTCTAACCTTTTTTTTTTCCATATTTGCTGTAAAAATAACAATCTGGATGTCCTTTTATGTAAGCATATCCTTATGTTTAGTGAATAACCAAGTAAATTACATCAAAATAAAAATTTGAAGGCAGTCCTGGAAAGGAAAAAGCTACCTCTACCTTAGCTTGAGCTTATCTTTTAAATAGCTAATACTTTTCTACAGAGAACATAGTCAAAAGGTAAAGTCTTCATCTCCTGAAAATAAATATTTACTGCATTACTGCCAATAAGAGTAGAGATAAATCCCAAATTAGATGGTATAGTATTTAGTTATGTTAAGTAAAGCACATTTTTTTTCAGAATTAGCATTCTTTTTTCTTTTTGCTGAGGAATATGATGATGAAGTTGTCTTTTACAACAATGATGCTAATACCTAATTTAATGTTCTTTATTGTCACCAGACTTTGGTAGAATCGGTCAGTAGAAGTACAAAATAGTGCTTATAGCTGAAGGCTACCTAAAAGTTCATTAAAAGTAATGTTATTGAATGACTAATTTGAAAGTAAACAAAGGACCCCATTTAAACAAATGACATGTAATTGCCAAGAAAACATGATGTATCTTGTGTTATTACCAAAAAAAAAAAAAAGAAAAAGCCAATCCAAATGGAACATCTGGGATTTGTCTACACATCATCCAGCACCTCAGTGAAAGAAACACTCATGTGAAAAAAAGTGATGATAGTCTACTCATTGCTCTAAGAGATACACATGCTCTACGTTCATTGCCCGCCAGGGAAATGTGAAGTTGATTAAATGGGAGAAGTCTGTGGCAGAGCAGAGAACTTTGATCAACAAAGGAAAGCAGCTGCAAGTCCATCCATCCACATCACTTGGCCATGAAAGAAATTTGTAAAGTCAGCTTGAGAAGGAGTACAGTATAGGAGTATAAGAGGCCCCAACATGCCTGATTCCATGGTCCTGCTATTTCTCAGAGGCCATGGAGGACAAATGGAATAAGTGAGACAATATGGGACTTCACATCACTTTTGGTTGAATTTTTAAAGGATCTGCCATAAACCCTGTGCAGCATTAACAACCTGGATGATAATGAACAAAATGCCCACTAACAGGATATGCAGATATAAAAAACTGAGAGAGACTGTGAGCATCTGTCAGAAAAAATTATAGTGGGAAATTATCTTTTCAGTTTTTTAAAAAAATGGAGGAGCATCATAAGATGGAGGAATTTTGATATATTTCTTTCAGACAGAAAAGGAGGACAAATAAAAGTGGTAAAAAACTAGTTAGCAGTTCTTCAAGCAGCATCTGAGGGTTACAAGTGGGAAGCAGTAAGTGTATGACCGAAAATGTTATATTAGCATGTATAAACTGCAGTATGCTGCTAGTATAGAGCAAAACTCTGGAAGTAGCGTTTAAAATTCCACTAAGCACTGGCAACACTTCAGTCTGAGCCCTAACTTGCTCCAGCATCCAGACTTGCTGAAATATAGCAGTATAACCCTTCAAGAGGTTGATCGAATTGAGGAGAAAATCAGTGACATGCCTAGAAAATATAGCATATAGGAAAAGAAGAAAAAGGCAAATTTGTTCAATCTACAGAAAGGAAGATTGAGATTCTTCCTTTGAGTAATAGGCTATTGAAACAATGAAAGGAATAATCTGTGCTTAATATCTATGGAGGCTAAGACAAGGAGTATGAATAAAAAATCAGTCTGTACATGAGTAGGAACAGTCTAATGACAATACAAATTTCCTCATGAATCTGTCATTATGTGTCTTTCGGAACAAACAAAAAAATCCATGAAAAAGAAAGAGCAATATTTTCTCTCTCCTTTGTTTCATCCCCTCCCTCCCCTGGATGAGCTCTTGAATTCACTTTCAATCCTGTTTTTGTGATTCTATGACTTGAGAAAGCTTTCCAAAAGACAATGGCATTTTATTACTACATAGTTTTTAGTACCTAAAGAACATCAAAGTTAATTCTATTTTTGAATTCATAAAGCTAATTTAGAAGTTCCTAAATTGTACTATCTCCCTCTTTTTCCCCAAATATTCTATTATCAAAGGATTTCTATATTTCTATGTTTCTATATTTATATATCTGTCTATCATCTGTAACTAGTAGAACTGTAGAAAAAAATTTTAAACTAAGACTAGGAAAGGTCATTCAGGAAGTCAGAATTAGAGTTACAATATTAGCTATCAGGTATCTTGTGCTGATTTCATTATAGCCATGAATGAAAAAAAGTGCACTTTACTGCAAGTAGTGTAAATGGTACGTATGTCTTAGTAGTTTCTTCTTTTATTTCTTTCTTTATGTAGTTTTGGATTGATTGAATGTTTCATTGTCTACCTCAGCACAGAAGAATACAACTGCACTCTGACAAAAGTCCACTTCTGAGCTCATGTATGACCTGAATGCATTCTGAATGCTTTTACCTGAGTTCAATAGAAATTATTATACACCTGTGATGATACAATCTGATAACTCATGAAACTCTTTTCTTCTTAGTTAGCTCATCAAAAGAGGATAGCACTTTTTTTGCCCCTCCTCCTTTCTTTCTTAACCACTCACTTTCTTTATTCCGACTCCAATTTAGGATGTTATCTCTTAAGGAAAACAGATACAGTTTTGAAATTCATGTCCATAAAGCAGTATTGAAGGGTATTTATGATGAAAACATTTAAGTGTGCATATGTATGTATCACACTGTGACTGGAAGTCATCAATATTTATTGTTGCTCCAGGCAAGTACTCACTGGGGCAACTCTTTTATTTCCCAGTTTAATAAACTCAATCTTAAACCCATCAGTCATAATATTACATAACAGTATTATAAAGATATATTAAAGATATGCATATTACTGATAGTATAAGTGAGGAAGCTAAGGCAAAGTAGACCAAACTTTGACCAGAATTCATCCTATGCTAAAAAATGATTCGATGATTCAAAGGGATCTGTAAGCTGTCTTGCTCAAGGAGACAAATATTTATTAAGGTGGGGGAATTCTTGCTCATATGAAATTGTAACTCGATCTTTCTTTACCTTGTGCCCACCACCAACCTGTGGTAAATAACAAAGTCAAAAATCAAGCAAATTGTAATATGGAGATCCATATACTGTTATAATGCCTGACAACAGCCACTACAAGCTAGAATATATTTGAATACAAGCGGCACTCTAACTTGCCTTTGCCCCATGTGGCCATGACCACAAAGTTACCGCAGTGATCAGATTCAGAGTTTACTGTTCATGTAACATTCCAAAATTTTCTGTGATAGATGTAGAAATGTAACTAGGAAGTGTTGTTGAATATCCTGGAAGTAAGGATATTTTGGGGGAGGGGGGAGTTGAAAATATGATCATTTACTATCTGAATAGGTATTCGCAAGTAGGGTAGGGAGAAGGAGAATGGGTAGGCTTGTCTTATATTCCAGACTGAGCAGGTTGTAAGGCGTTCTATAAAGCTATCATGTTTACAGCATTTACAAATGAGTTTTATGTACTCAGTAGACCATTAAGTTCACTGTCTGTTGTGCACATGTAGGCCCTAGCACTTTATGATAAATTGATAGTTGACCCAACAAAATGTTTCAGTAGTTGAGCCTGCTTCAGTATATTATTCCAGGAATAACTAAGATTTCAGAAAAACAAAACAAAACAAAACAAAAATATGGATTCACTGAATCACATGCATTCTCAGTGGATTAGAATGTCTGCTAAATATTCATAGGATATTTTTGTTAATATACTGAATATTATGTGGTCTTTTCAGTTAATCACACTCAAAGAAAAATAAGGCAATTGCTTTTGTTTTTTTTTCCCAGTGGTTAATTGCCTGGAAACATTCAGTGTGTGAAAAAATATAATGCATTAATTAATAAAGTCATCCATCCACTATGAGATTATAAGGTATCAGATCACACAGCGATTCTCTTCATGGTTTTAAAATAATGCAATTGGACTTCTTCATAGGTTTGATTAGGGTTAGACAAGCTTCACAATCTCCCAAGGGACACTGTGCCTCGGAGACAACCCTCATGTTGCTTCTTGTCTTTTCTAAGGCATAATTTTTCTGATTGTTGCCTTCCTCAGGAACTAACAACAGTATGGCTGTGCTTCATTTTCAGTAGGGCAAAGATTGCTTATTCCTCATCAGACTTTTGGAGAGTAAAAAGATTTCCAGTACTCAAAGCATATTTGGTCAATACAGAGCCTAAGAGGAACTCTCACTTCAACCCAGTACAGTCAAATTTTCAGAATAATCCAATCATAAATGTTCAGTGGTCAAGACCACAGTATTCTGCAGTCTGGTGTTCTGTAGGAGTGACCAGTCCTTAGAACCATAAAACAAGTAGAATAGGTTCCAGATGAGGTTCCCAGGGTCTGTGTTTCCATAGAGGTATGTGGGCAGCAGAGAGCTAGAGAGCAGTCTGGGAGGCAGATAATGGTACCAATTTTGTGAAAGGTCAATATCTCCCACATACCAAGAGGGACTAGATATCACAGGATGGAACATGCCTCTGTTTGCTGCCCTCCATTCCCTGCTTTCTTTGGATGGAAACCAGGAGAAAACAGGGTCTCTACTGCATATGTCAGAACACTTTCCCTGCAAGGATGAGTTGTTCATATGTATCAAGCTAGAGTCTATTTTGTACTCTCAACACACAGTACTTGAGCACAGCAGTAGATTATTTGCTTGCACCAGCAAAAAAAAAAAAAAAAAAAAAAACACTGTTATTCAAATGTCCTAGTCCATCAAATAACATAAGTTCAAGTGACATTTTTCCTTTTGCTGGGATATCAGTGTTTTTATTTATCATTTATATATTTTATTTTTATTTATTAGAAACCTGATTTAGGATTGTCATAGTCCTCTGTGAAAATAATTTTATATGCAGAAAATTCTTCACAAAACAAAGACTTGCTTGTTTGTATTGATAAAAAGAGTAGTCAGGGTTGTTATCTTTAATGCTAAACTATTCATTAAGAAGCCTCCTTTTTGAGGGATCAGTGAAATTTTTTCAGAATGAAGCTTTTCTAGGAGTAAGCTGTAATGCATTTTCCTAATTTTCCCATGCTGGCCACTGCCAGAAATGCTGGAATATAGGATTAAGCAACTCCCTTTGCTCTTATGTTCCACTAATTAGTGGGAAAAAAAAATCAAGCGGGATAGTATACTTGAAAGAAAGGAATTACTGTTTTTATTATGGGCTGGTGTTATTATTGACATGCTATAGTAGCTTTGCTTAAAAGCAGTGAGTGTTCTGAAGAACATCACAAGAATTTATGAGATATGTTTGAGGAAACTTTTTTTTAAAGTCATCAGTCATATTTTGCATCCTTAAAAAATCATGTGCACAAGAACAGGAGAGAGAAACGTTACTAATTCATGCTTTGATTTCATCTATTAACAATTCTAAAATAATTTGACAGATAGAAAAATTATTGTATTGTATGTCTTTCAGAGTCATACAATGAATTACAGGAAAAAACTAGTAGGTGTTGCAGTTGATGCACAGTGAAGAAATGCATCCCAAATATTTAAATGCAGAAAAGATGCCCATTAAATATTGAGATTCTGAAGATTAATTCTGAATCTGCCACCGATTTTCAATATTGCCTAAATGTCTCCATTTAGTTTCTCTCTTTAAAATGCAGATACTAAAATTTTATTTTCTGTTCTATGTAGGTATCTTTGATTAATTAGTTAATATCTGTAAAATCCTCAGAAAATGGAAGGTGTGCTATAAGGGTGATACATTGTTTAAGGAGAGATTTTCATGCATAAATGACAAATTTCTCCAGTCAGTAAATTTGCTAAAGGAATAGATTAAGTGCATAAATGAACAAACTGAGACTAAGAGCAAGGTTAGTTGTGACTGCAAGGAGAAAACTGGAGTAGAGAAGGGATTGACTGGTGGAGCATCACAGCTATCACAGCTAGGCACATTTATCTCCTTTATAGATAGTATACACTGTAGATGTATTGAAATGCCTTAGAAAAATGATATGGCAGTAATACACTAAAAGGGTTTGCTATAAATTAAGAATTGTGGCACTAAACAAAAAGAAGGAGAGTTACATTCTGAAAGTATATTCTGAATCCATTTCGTAAACATAAGAGTAAATTATTGGGACACAACACCTTGCTGTAATAAAAACATAATGAATCAAGGGACAGAGAGCAAATAAAAAAAATGTCATCTCATCATCCTATGGTACAAACTGCTGAAGAGGAAAAACAATCACTGGAATCATGAAAGTAAAATGCTAAAACCTAATCATAGATAAATACATAAACACAAAGCAAACAAGTGAAAAAAGAGAAATCTTCAGACTGAGGAATCTAGTATATATTTAATGTGTGTAGATGATATCATAAGCAGTCATTCAAGAAAAGGTAAAATTGGATGGGTGGCAAACTATTGCAAAAAAAGGAGGCTCCTTCATGACATTTCTGCCTTTAAGTGTTTAAGATAAATGATTATGAGTATCATCAAGGATTTCCTTCCACAGTTGTCTAATATCATATGCAGAAACAATTTTTAAAGCATTTTTGATAAGGCAGCTTGTAATTGAAATAGTTTGGGTAGAAAAATCTACCTAAATTTGGATAGAGCAAATCTCTTTTTCATTCTTTCTAAAACTTCATTATGGACTTGTAAGAATATAGAAATTTAAAGTTGCTCAGTTTAGAAGTCCATTTGGCTGGAAATGTCAGTTAATTTCTGCTTATATATACTTTTTTAAAAGGAAAGTTCAAATTTAAGTAATTGAAATGATGCTTTATGATTTTTTTGCAGATCATATGTGTTATATACAAGGTATTTTAATGTCATTTTAGGTGAGTGAAAAGAACCACTTTGTTGTAATAAGTCCCTTGCAGATGGGAATGGGAATGCTGTAATGCTGTTAGGAAGGTGGCTGAATGATGCTCAGTAGCTAAGCAAATTATTTATTTAAGTGTAATAAGTGTCTTTTATCACACAATTCACTCGTGAATGACTCTTATGAACAATATTATATATAAAGACACTGGCTGTATGAAGAAATTGCCACTGCCTGCTTTTCATTCAGGTCTATACTTTGTTAAACAGCTTTGCTTTCTAAGTAGAGGTAACCATTAAACATGTCAGCTGAGTATTTCAGATAGACCTTATTTGCCAGCCAGCACTGCCTGGTCAGCCTTGGTACCCAACACAGTGTAGGTTTTTCCACTTTATCTTGTCATGGAACAAAAGGTCCTCCAAAGGCATGTCCTCAGCTAATAGATACAGTTTCTCAAATGACCAAATCGGACACTGTTCCAGCAATGTAATGAGCTAAAATCAGCTCTTGTCTGGTGAAGAACTTGATCTTGTGCTCATTGCAAGCTCACTTCGTAAGCCTGCCAAAGGTCTTGCTAGCCTTTTAGATGCAAGAGTCTACATTTCCACCAGCAATGGCATCAGCTTGAAAAAAAAAAACAAAACAAGCAAAAAAAACCCCACCTACTCGGCTAGTAAAGAATGTATCGCTTCTTTTGATTAATTTGGTACATCTCAGACAGCTATGTATGCATACCTCCACCCATGTTCAAAAACTAGTATACTAATATATCAAGTTTAGCTAAGGACCTCTTTGAATGATTGTAAGAGCAGTAATATGAAAAAGAGAGTTCGGCAAGTTTACATATGCAACTGTTGTCAGAGAGTTGATTACACTGCATTTGTATCTTTGATTTTTTATCAGTCTTTCTTTTGAATTCAGGTAATCCTGAAACAGACCAAGACATGAAATCATTTTTAGATTTCCATTATGCATATGTGTGCATATATATATATAGATAGCAGGTACAGTCCCTGTAAGTAGAGAAATAACAAGATTTGCTTCAAGAATTCTAAAAAAACTTCAAGCATGTGAAATAAAGATGCAAACATAAGCTATTGATATTCCCCTCTTTCTATCTTTACACATGTCAACAGTAGAGTATATGCCTAGAATAAAGTATGCAGGGCCTTTCAGTATTAGAAAAAAATCTTGACACATTGGAGGAAATTCAAGGAAAAACAGCATAAATTATTAAGGGGCTGAAAAGATTGACTTACGGTGAAAGATTAAAAGAAATAAATATGTATAACTTGCTAAGCAATGACTGGAGGGGGGAAAAGGGGGAACGGGACATGTTAACTGTCTCTATATATTTGGAGGCTATAAACACCAAGGATAGAGAGTAATTACTTAAGGTGGTCTGAGTGTATAACCAAGAGTAAATAAGATTCACTGCAAATCAATGTTAGTAAAATTAAACCAGAAACTAGACAAATACCCTAAGCAGTGCATTCTTTTCAACTGCATGAGTCTTCCAAGGGAGACGTGGCTCTTCAAAATAGCTAATAACTATAGTGTCTAGTCTTCCAAGGGATATATATGTTCTTCAGAAGAACTAATATTTAATAGACTTCCTATGATGTAATTTGGCCAGGATGCGGGAATCTTCAAATCCTTCCTGCATAAGAAATACTGTTTCAAGTGTTCCAAATTGCCAGTGAGTTTTCACACTGGTGAAACTATTTGGGATTTGGCATTTCTCTAGGTTTTGTGTTCTCTCACAACAGTTTCAAGTGGTCTTTTGGCTTTGAATCAGAATGAAAATAAACATGAAACCTTTTTTTTTTTTTTTTTTTTTAACAAAATTGCATTGTTTTCTGTCTAGGCCTGCAGTAGATAATTTACCATAGGAAATGATCTTGCACTGCCAACAAAAGGGATGAGATGATCTAATAGTCTTATTGTAAGACCAATATTTATGTGACATTTTTTTCAGGAAAACAAAAGCTCCACAGTCAGACAGTGATCAAAAAGCTTGAAAAATAAAGCACAGAAACAGAATGCCAAAATAGTCTGATAACACCAGACTTTCAAGAAGGTATTTATTTTTTTTCCTCTACCTTCTACTTTTCTTTGGAAAGGGTCTAAGTCCTTTAAATTGTTGAGTTGTTTGCAAATCACAAAAATTTGTGGCATTCATTTTTTTTAAATTGGAAATCAAACCTCTAAAGTTGTTCTACATCTAAACATACTTGAGTCATCAATGTAAGTTTATATTTTCAATTGTCAGTACTGAAGAATGGATGAAGTCACATAGGTATCAGGAAAACAATACTGAAGTACTTTGTTAGGTAATGTTAGGTAAGTGACTAAAAAAAAAGGAGAAAAATGGATTTGAAGTCAGCTTTTATTGTACAAAGGTATGCTGCCCAATAGGTTGGGGAATCTGAAAGAAAAATTTATGGTAATAGTGCTTCATTCATCTTATAAATACAATTTCTATAGACCAGGGCTTATAGGAATTGCTGATCAAGGATTTACTTTGAAGCAGTATTAATGGCCTCTATTATTTTTGCCTACTATTGTGGATTACAGAAAAATAATAAACATAGCAAGTCCAGGACTCAAATGGAGAATTTAACAGAGTTCTTTACTGTGTCCTTTTTCAAAAGTTACTAAAAGCAAATTTATGGTCATTGCATTCTTGTGCCCAAAACCTCAAATACAAGTGGAAGAAGTCTCCTTCTCTCTCTGATCCTGTAAACACATACCATAGCTCTGAATGTAAGAATTTGTGTTGAACCCAGCTCTGCCAAGGTTGTGGATGTCTCTGTAATCTGTAAAACATGAGAGAAACTGATGTTTAACTGAATATATGGAAGAGATCTGAATGTTCATGGAAGCCCTTGGATGCTGGTTATCAAGACTTAAAACAGTAAGCCTCAACACATATAGGAAGCTCTGCCAGTGTAGCAGACAACATATTGTTTGCTATTATCTTTATCATAGCTGAAAGGACAGGCCTAGCCACGTGTCACAGCATTCAACTGTTGGAAATTACTTCAAGATATTCTAATGTTGGAAAGAAACTTGATAAGAAACCTGCTAAAGAGAATACTCAGTTCTCCTACTGCATGGGAGAGGAAGGGAGGGCCAAGGTTCTGGTGTGCTGCAAAACTTCCTCACCTTGAGGCCAAGTTTTGGAACAGGTTTCTTAGAATGGATTTCAAAACTTGACTGGAGAAAGCCCTGAGCAAACTGGTCTGATTTCATAGCTGACCCTACTTTGAGCAGGACATCAGATAGAATACTCCTGAGGTTGCTTCCAAGAGCTCCACCTCCCGCGGTCAGACCATAGGATACTAAGCTAAGTATGTATCCCAAAAGACAGACAGACACACATAGCCTACCAAACAGATTAACACAGACATAAACAGGCTGTATTCATGCAGACACAAACAGTGACCAGTAACTGTTCTCTTGTCTGGCTGAGCAAGATGGCAGGACAATGTGGCATTTAGATTATGCAGTAGCTGACCACTTGATTCTGAGTTTCCTCAGGTGGACACTTGGATATACAGCCCTTCTGAGGGCCGAAGTCCCACTCCAGTGAGTAAAGACTTACAGAAACATACACACTATCATGCATCATCTGGCTTTAAACACTCTATGCTGGTGCATGTATCTTCTTCTCTCCAGCTACCTCCTAAAGAGAGATTCAAATACAAATGTGTCTCTCAGTCCATCCCCAGATCCCAAAGTCTCTTCAGGAACTGGCTTGGACATCCTGGTCCCTCCAGTAGCCAATGCACAGAAACTCTGGTCTCTCTAGTGGCTGGTTCAGATCTATAACCTTTTCTATACCTGCCTCCCAAGTGTCTTATCATACTTGATAAGTTAAGTTTGCCTCGATATTCGCTAATAGTCACACACTGACATACATAGCTGCACAAAATGCATGCACATGGGCCCCTATGACTTGTGGTCCCACTCTCACTGCCCATGTGGCACTTGGACCTACATGCACACAAAAAGGTGGGCCCCTTGCACAGGAATGGAATGGAATATAAGAGCTGGAGTGGCTAGACCACTCTGATCTTGTGTGGGCATGACCACACAAGTGTACTGGACGGCTGCCTGTTAATTGCAACCAGCCCTTTTTATCCTATTATCTATTTCCCACACTTGTTCCTCAATAAATCATCTAGATCCCTTCCTTTCTTTGTCTTTGTTTCCTTCCCTAACAACTCATAACAAGTCTTGCTCAATCCCAAAATGTTCCTTTCCTCTATCCCACAATGGTTTCCATACCCTGGACAGCAACCCTCCCTCAGTGTGCAAGGTGCTCCACAGAGCTGCTCTCTTGGGCTCATCTCAGGAGATGAATATCCTCCCCTGAGAGGGTCAGGCAGAGGATTCATTGCTCTAATTACTGGGGTTTCCCCACCTGCTGTGGTTCCCTGTGCACCTCTTAGATAATAAAATCATCTAATCTAAGACATTGTGAAAAGCAAATTCTGTCATCCCATACAAGATGGTAATACAAAATTTCTGTGTAAGAGAAAGACAGAAACAGAAATTCTGACAGGTCCATGGATCTTAGAAAGCCAAAGAGCATCAAGATTAAAAATGAAAAATAGCATGTCCATACAGTGGGGGTATGAAGTACTACTTAAAGCCAGGCAGAACAACAGACATAAGATCTATCACGGAGAGAAACAAAAGAAGAAGAAATAGAGTTAGTCAAGCAACTTCAAGGTAATAAGGAGAAAAAAATAATAGAATGACGGAGAGTTAGGAAAAGTTTCCCCTTACAAAGTCTGTTTATGAAAGGAAAGTATAAAAAGCCTTTAGGAAATACACTTTGAGAGATGAAGCCAAAACACATACTGTAGGTGTTACTGTATACTAGGAAGTATAGAATAGTAGTGCATACCCTGCCAGGAAGTGAGAGTATTTCAAGACTGGGTGATCAGATGATGGTCCCCTTCGTCTATCTTTGTGCATTTGGACATTTGGTCTCGGTAGATACAAGCATACCCTCATAATAGGCTGGAGGAGGATAGAAAAAAGGGACAGGGGCATAAGTTTCTCTGTGTACATCCTTTAAGTCTGATCCCAGTAAATTCAACAATATAGGATCAACTAATAACCAAATACGGCCCTCCAATATGGTCTTTCATCTCCCACTATTTCCATCATGGAATGATTGTGTATATATGAAAAGGACAGCCCTTTCTTGAAGAGAGATTACATGTTTTTAGAAATCAGAGAGTATGAACTGGCATAGCATAAATAGTATTTGGACTTTAGTGAAATAGTGGGTCGATCACCATTAAACATCAAATGTGAGCTGTTGTGTCCTCTTCTGGTGAAGGTAATCCATGCTGTGCTAATGTTTGTTATTAACCAACCATCAAGCACAAGGAGTTTGAAACATGGTGTTTTTAACCTTTTCAATATTTGCTTTGCATGTGGATAGCTCAGTAGCTTTAACATTTCCCAAGTGATATGTATCAAAACAACAACTTGAACAAAATTTAACAGGAAATGGAGGACCTAGATTTTGAATCCAAATGTCTGCATTAGTGAGCTGGGATTTGATGAACATATAAAGAGATATAACTTTAGCAGTAAACTTTTTGAGAATGAAGGAAAATGCAACTGTTCTCTTACCCTTAAAATTAATTTAATAATAAAGAAGTAAAAAACAGTAAAAAAACAGTGCAGGTTTAGAGTTTTCATGTCAGTTATACACTTGCTTCATTCTCGACACTTGAACCAGCATGGTGTTGAATTCTTTCATTTACTCTAAAATGTCTCCAGTAGACTTTCAAATTACTCTTTAGCCATTCATTAGCCATGAATATCTCTTATACTTGTTTTTTTTTCTTTTTTTTTTAATTTCCAAAGCAAATTTGGATCTATTCCAGACAGTTACTGGACATAGATATTCAATTCCTGAAATCATTTTTCTTTACACCAAGAAGATGCATCAAGATGCATCTTTACATGATTGCTTTAGTTTCAAAAGGCTCTGGTGAGTAGATTCCACATTCCTATGAGTATGAATCAGCATTGCTAATTATTGTAGTTTTCTCACAAGTCTCACAATAATTGGTATTAGCCTAAAAGATATTCTGGAGACAAACAATTATATGACACAGTCTTCTACATCTTTAGGGAATTTTGCAGCCTTCATGATTTTGTAGTTTAGTTTGAAAATATCATCACTAGATGACTTCCAAAAGGGTCAGAAGGAGGAATATATATCCATATGTGTGAGTCTGTGTCAAACTATATATATTTATGTGTGTGTGTGTGTGTGATAAGATTAACATAATAACATTTACCCTGAGTTTTCAACTTTAAGATTTTCAATACTGTCTGCAGTGCATTACTTCTGAAGATAATGCATCATTTTATAATTATAAAGTATTTTTCACTTCTAAAAATCAATAGAAATCTATTTCTCAACTATGCACAAGCCATTTTACACTCCATGGCAATATAATGGACCATTTGGTTGACCCAACTTCATTTTTTTTCTCATAAAGGGGTCTCAGGCCCCTTTAGATGGCCACAGATGTATAATCTAGCCTTTGTTTGACCAAAGATCACAGCAACATTCTCATTACACAAATCACTTCTCTGATCACTATCTGACACTGAGTAACACCGAAGGACTGTTAGGACATCAAAGGAAAGGATATTAGATACAAATGATAAAAAGATATCTTTACAAATTTTAATTCTTATTTTGGGAATAGGATGGTGAAACCATTCATTCTAAAAATATTTATAAAAAAAATCTTTAGTCATTAAATATCACTAAATGATTTAGGAAAAACAAAGGCTTCAGTAACGGAAAAGGTACCTGCTGTAAATACTACGGAACTCATGGCCATGAGAGCTTTAAAGCTAAAGAGACAGCAATAACTTGAAGGTATGAAACCCTCTCTGTGCTAGGTAGCTATGAAGAGGTCCACTGGAACAAAATCCCATGTGAGTTATTGACTACTAGTGTGAGTAATGTAACAGGAAATTTACCTCAGACCTTTGATTCTTGGAACCAACTGAGAAAATGGTGATCTACTTTTGCCTGCATTCACTGGGCAGAACCAATTTTCCTGAGGTGTTGACTGAAGAGAGAGATCAAGAGTGAGATATCTGGTGGAAGAGAGAGTGACTAACTCAGGTTCTTTGTCTTCTTTTCAGGGTAAAGAACAGAGCAAAGAACATCAAAAGAAGATGCTTCATCACTTCTTCGCAACAATCTGATCTGAAGGCCTTGCAGTCATGGAGGTAAGGCCAACTTTCAGAGATAAAGGTCCCAGTGTTTTTAAATTATGGTTGAAGATGTGACATTGTTGGGAGTTGTTAAAAAATAAGGGGATAAGGACACCCATAGAAATCAAGGGTGTCCCTTAATTAACCCCAGAACTAGGCATGCGTCTTTGGGACCTGTACAGGGGGGGCCCGATACCCTCTGTATAACCCCCGAGCCTGGCGCATGCTCGGTCAGGCCTGCCGGCTTCTGGGACTTTCCAGAAGGTCCTGGAAGCCCGGAGGAGGGGGCCAGAGCAGTCTGCCCTGGCCAGGCTGGCCGCCCACCGGTTGGGCTACCGGGCTCAGCCAACCATCAAGGATCCCTAATTACCATGCAACCTATCACACTCTCACTCCTCCGTGTTCCCTCCCTTTCTCCTCCCACTCCCTAAGCTATAAAAGCTGTTGTATTACCAGAAATAAATGGCATTGACCCGAGCTTCTGTGAAGTGTTTTCAAGGCCGACATCCGAGGGCACACCCTAACGAGTGCCTGCCTACAACAGACCACTGAACCTGAGGTGCTCCGGGAGAACGCCAACAGCAGCTGCTGCTCCCCTGTAGCTGTGATCCCTGAGAGCTGACCCTGAGAGAGGGTAAGAGGGAGCCTCGCCCCTCTGGGTGGAGGGAGGATTGACGCGGCTGTGTCAACGGGGAAAAGACCACGCAGCCCGGGGCCCTCACACGCGCGGGCGGCGACTCGCCTGGAAGAGAGATCCCGAGCGGATCTACGCGTGAGGGGGCTGGGATTGTAATATGACATCAAGAGGACAGGGTGACTGACCTTAGTTACTGGTTCTTCCACACCAGTTATTCTGTTTACCCCCAAAAACAGAGCTACAGATTTTGATGAATCCCGAAAGCAGAATTTTTAAGGACACTCCTGTACTCACAACAAACATTGCTTATGCTTGGCAAAGTTCATAGGTATATTTATATGTGTGCTAAATAAAGCTGTGACCTACTTTTCAGTCCTTTATAAAGTATCTGTATCTTTCTAAGTCACAAATCCAGGACAAAGGAATTGAGTACCAATAAAATAATCAGCTCAGAAACTTATGAGATATTTGATTTCTCCCTCCTCCTAAGGATGTGACCTCCCTACCCTTAATCATCCTTCTTATGAATTCTCTTCTGTGAATGATAGACTCTTGTTAACTTTAAAAAACAAAGCTGATTAAATCTCAGCAGGGTGACATAAAAGTTTTAAATCTCAGGGACTCTAGAATAAGAGCTGAAGTCAAATAGAGTCACTTAGGATTCAGACTCGTAACCCTCAGATCATAATAAGGACCACAGGAATATTAAATACATCAATTTTATATCTCAATTCTCCATCATAATATGCCTAGCTAGCAGTCAAATGCCACCCTCTAAATCAACAACACTATGGTTTGTAGATTTTCTTCGAAAGATTCTTGTCTTTGTACTAGCATAACCCACACCCATGAGCTACTGACATCAAGGCATCTATATACATCTAGTCTTCATAAATATATTTGTTATTTTAAAGCATTGAATAGACATTAAGTTCTACTATGTTAGAAAAAAAGCCTTTAGCAAAACTTTATCAGCCTGCCATCATGTTTAGTTTTTAGGGTGGTATTGAGAAAAACTTTCTTGATTATAGTAAGATAGATTCTCCAGACAATTTATGTTAATTTTTTAATGGAAGAGAAATTTGGAACACAGTGATTATTAAAACAGGGAAACTCATCCAGCCTCTTATTAGATTAGATAAGAAAGTCATTTTGCTTAGAGCAACAAATTTGAAATCTCTTAATTTTCTTTCCCGCTCATGTGACTCTAGCAGTTTAGATAAAACACAGTTAAAGCCGATGATGAGTATCAAATCTCAACTTAATACAAAGTAAATTGAATTCTGAAGTATCTCTTCTCTTTCTGGCTTTGCTGCAGGTGCCAAGGTTCACTTTGTGAATAGCTTCGCTTATTTAGCAACATTGCAGAGGTCTCAAGGTTAGTTAGAAGGAGATAAACTTAAATAAATGGCTTCCAGTTTGACAGATTTCCAGCCCCAAACACACTTGAAGTGCACTTAGGATGCATATACACTCTTTAGTGAAAATTCGCATCATAAATCACCATCACTAGTTTCCTTTCCCCAGAAGCTACTCCCTATTTTGAACTGCTTGCTTAATTGTCAATACATACTTCAGGAAGGTTCACTGTAAAGAGATCTTAATAAAATCCTGTGGAAGACAAGGGAATGAATGACTTTAATTGACATCCATGAGTTTTTGATCAAGCCCTCCTTGAACACAGCAGAACTGTGCTCAGCACAGCTAGGTTCAGACCTTTTAACACTGCACAGGTGTGTGGCCAAAGTCACTTGGCAGAGGTTTATCAGTATGGATCTGCACTACTCTGTGGTGCTCTGTGAATTCATACCCTGATGATGAATTCAAAGAGTCGTGAAAATGACTCTTCAGGCTCACCAGGAGCATTCTGCAAGGAGATGCTTAACTTCCAAAACTGGAAAGATCGCAAGGAACTGTATCTATTGGCTGGTATCGTCCAGGAATTTTGCAATCAATTATGCAAAGCTTTGGAACTGATTCAGGATGGTCCTATTTCACATGCTGAAGTAGATTTATCTCTTCCCACCCATCTTTGTTGTTCAGGGTTATATTCCTGTTATTTATATATTTGATTTTTTTTCTGTGTTGTTTGCATTTAGTCCTCTTCTGAGATTACGCTATGATGTGAGTCATCTATAATCAACAAACAAATGAAAGTTGGGACAGATGAAACCTGCAAAGATATAAAGAGTTACCTTAATCTGTATTGCATATACACGTCTTATTCTTTGTGGTGGGGTTCTCCCCTTTTTAGCATTTTCTTTTTACCACAGTCACCACTGTCATATTACTCACCTAGTAACTGAATAATCAAGATGTGTGACTGGGTCCTCCAGGTCATGGTACATTGTTTATATCTCTCTATATTTCTGTAAATAAGAGGACAGCTTAAGAAGATTTGCTACCTTACAGAAGAGGGAATTTGAAGGAAAAGCACCAAGAAAGGAAACTAATATTAGACTTGAGACTTGAGAATATTAGGTTACAGAAAGCTCTAGTAAATTAAAAAATTTTAGAGCTAAGCTCTGTGTACTAGAGCTTAATTGTCTATGTAGTTAAATTATTTGGGTGGGCTTGTTTTGGCCTGATCAAAAACGGTCTCTCGAACAGTACCTGGGCATAGTTTTGAAGCAAGCTTAACTCGGAGACCACTGCCACCAGGCAGTTTGAATGTTTTGGAGAGAAAGAGATTGTATAACACTATGCATGTGGACTCAGGCCCAGATGCATGCACTTTGGTTCTGATTAGCTTTGAAAAATGGAATAACCTGAGTATCTTTAATTAGCTCTCTTTTCTATTATACATACATTAACTCATAGCTATTTGGCTTCATATTAAAAAAAAAAAAAGAAAAAAAGAAAGATTACATAAATAATGATAACAAACCCAAGGAGGAAGACATTAAACACTTAGATCCAGATTTACTGTCAGTGTACAGAAACTTACCTTTAGTTCCTGTCATGATTATACATGGTAATTGTATTTGCATTTACAATCCTGTTTGAAAAGGGCATTGTCACATATCCTTGTCCATCTTGTTTGATTAATTACCTCACTGTCAAGGTTGTTAACCAAGGATTTGGTACTTGCTTATCCTGTCACTGATCTGTGACTCTATGACTGTTTCTATTAAGTTAACCACTTTTTCTTTTCTTTTTTTTTTATAACATTTCAATGATCTTATGAGGGATGTGCTGCAAGGGAAGTTATATTTTTTCTTAGAAGAGCCGATATAGCTGAGAGAAAACAGACTAGATTTTGGACATGCTGATCAATATGTATAAGTATCTTACGGGAGAATGTAGGGACCATGGGACCAAACTCTTCTCAGTGACGGCCAGTGACAGGACAAGGGGTAATGGGTACAAGTTGAAACACAGGAAGTTCCATCTCCATGTGAGGAAGAACTTCTTTCCTGTGAGGGTAACAGAGCCCTGGCACAGGCTGCCCAGAGAGGTTGTGGAGTCTCCTTCTCTGGAGATCTTCCAAACCCGCCTGGATGCCACCCTGTACCACATGCTCTGGGTATCCCTGCTGGAGCAGGGGAGTTGGACTAGATGATCTCTAGAGGTCCCTTCCAACGGTGACCATTCTGTGATTCTATCATAACCTGTAACTCCCTGTCTTGTAAGGGCATTTTGCTTGCTTAAATTCAGGTGAACTCTTCTATACTTTTACAGGTGGTAAACAAGACAATCAAGGAAAATATCTGAAATATCTGAAAATACTCCCTGTCTTAAAAATTTTAAAACCCAATTGTACGCTCATAAGTACACATGCAGAGCATTCTGGAGAACTTCATGTACTGAAAAGTCTGGTGTTTTGTGAGGATTTTCTTCCTGCTTTGCACTCTCTAAAAGAGAGAATCAATTACAAACTTCTTTTCTAATCCCTTAAGTAATACGTGAAACATGCTAAAGATTTAGAGATGAAACCTTGGAATAAGCAGTGATGAAAATACTACTAAACTAATAATAGTTACAGAAAAAATACCTCAACATTGATGCTGTGGAGATAATCTTTCTGTTTTTCATTTTTTAATCATTCAACATGGTAGGGGAATTGCTCTGCCCAGAATACAAATTCTAAAAATTTACCCTTCAATCTGGAGGATGAGAGTTTAATGAAAGTTCACTACCATTTCCCATCTGTCTGTTGCTCTGGGATTTGAGCACTATCCAGTGATGGAAGCCACTAACAGTTAAAAAGTTCATGGCTGTGCAAAAGCTTTCTTATAATTTGCCTTAGAGGACCTAAAATGCTTGAGAAAGGTGTGAGATTGCCAGCTATAGAGCCTGAAAGCTTGACTTTGCCTACCAAACAGGCACAATGAAAGATTACCATGAACAGTGCAAACTTATCTATAAAATTGGGCTTATAACAACAGAGCCTAATTTACAGGAAGCAGTTCATAAAGCCAAGTGTAAATTTCCTTCCTACCCCACTTCATCAACAGATATCAAAGAAACAGCAGTCAAAGAAAGGGATGACACTTGTTCATTTATCTTTGGCTAAAGTCCATTTTGTTTGGAAACTTTCCCTTTTCCTAGCACGTGAAGAGGAAGCCATCTTGATTTAACTCTACAACTAACAACCTTCATAAATATTGAATAAGAATGAATCCGAGATGTGAGTGTTTATCCTCCAGGACAAGACTGTCCTGGAAATTATTAATTTAATCTTTCTGGAAACTTGTTTTTTCCTTAAAAAGAGGAAAGAGAATTTAGCTACACTCCAAATGCTATTTTTCTGTGTTGGTGACTAGATATTTCTAAAGTTCACCAAGTCAGCCACTGTTGAGATCTCTTCAGACCCAAAAATACATCCATTTTTTGAAATGAGAAATATTTCAATCCTTCTCTTTAGAGCTATGTAGAACTCAAACATGGAATTCTACACAGGAATATATTTTGCCTCAGTCAAATTTAGTTCTGCAAGCACATGAGATTTAAACTCCTTAGGATACTATTTTCTGTATATACTTAATCCTTCAATAATTTGAGTTTCCTTTACAAAATGGTACCAATAAACAAGGTTAAATTTGGAAAATCAAAAAGAAAACAAATAAGAAAGCAATGGTATTCTTGGAAAAGAATGATTTTTCTCATATATTCAAATAGTAATTTCCTGAGTCATACATACAATAATAAAACTTATGCACAGTTATCCCCAAAATATTATTCATTACAACACAATCATCAGATCTAGATCAACAAAGGCAACTTTTTTTAATGAAAATCTAACACAATTTAAACCATGATCTCAAAAATGTAACTCCCTGAAATTTAGCACTTCCATTTGATAATATCATTTGAAATAGTCTTATTGATGTCAGAGTTTCTTGAATCTTTGAGTAGGTCATTTTTTCATCATTATTCTAGTCAAAGAACCTATAACGACTTACAGTTTAAGGGGAATAAGCCATCAAGCATAATAGCACCATATCACAGAATCAGAATCACAGAATGGCTGAGATTGGAAGGGACCTGTAGATACTGCCTAGTCCAAGCCACCCTCTGAGAACAGTCATCTAAAGGAGATTGCTTAGATTACATTTTGGATATCTGTAAGGTTAGAGATTCCACAACCTCACTGTTCAACCCCATCCAGTTTTCAACCACCCTTACAGTGGTTGAAAACTGGAACATGTTCAAAAAAGTATTCCTGGTATTCAAGCAGCCATTTATTCTTGTTCTGTCATTAGATTCCATTGAGGAGAGTTTGGCTAAGTCTTCTTTACTGTCCTCCATCAGGTATTTAAATGCATTGATAAGATCACCCTGAGCCTTCTCTTCTCCAAGCTGAACAATTCCAGCTCTTTCAATCTCTTCTGGCATGAAAGGTGACCTAGTACTTTCACTTTCCTATGCCTACATCGCTCCTGTATTGGGCAGCACTGACCACAGATATGGCCACATCAGTACTGAGTAGGGAGGATCACCTCCTTCCATCTGCTGGCAATGCTCTTCTTCATGCAACAGGTTATCACTGGCCTTTGNACATCAGTAGAGAGGATCACCTCCTTCCATCTGCTGGCAATGCTCTTCATGCAACAGGTTATCACTGGCCTTCTTTGTCACAAGGGCACATTACTGTCCCATGTTCAATCTGTTTTCCATAAGGACTCCCAGGAGAGATTCTGCAAAGCTGATTTCCAGCTTCTCAGTCCCCAGAATATACTGGTGCTTCCCTTTATTGAATTTCTGAGATTTTTCTCTACCCAATTCTTCAGACTTTTGGCATAACTCTGAAAGGCTGCACAACTGTCTGGTCTATCAAAAACTCCTCTCCATTTTGTGCCATTTGCAAACTTGTTGAGGGTGTCCTCTATCCCATCATCCAGGTTAATGAAGATGTTAAACAGTATTGGCCCTGGTATTGATCCCTGTGAGACACCACTGGTCACAGGATTTCAGCTGAACATCATTACACTGACCATTGTGCTTTAAGTTCACCAGTTTGGCCAGTTTTCAGTTCTCATCCCTGTTCACTTCTCTAGCTTACACTTCATCAGTTTGTCTATGGGAGACACTTTCAGACATTAAGATAGAAAACATCCACTACTCTCTCCACATTCACCTAGGTGCTATACCACCCTCAAGTTATCTTATACTGCCCTCTCCACCCTGTGCTAATTCCTGTGTATGCTTCCAATCCTGATTAAATATCACAATTCAGGTTGTGTGCTCTTTACAACAAGAACTGACACTTTTGTCTTTATTTCTGCTAGAACTCTGTGACCTCAGTGTGTTGTTTCTTGATGGTACTCCAGTGAATAAATATAAGCACATAATAACAATACAACTCCAACAGCATAAGACATATTGGCTGGACACACATTGTTAAAATAGGCTGATTTACCCTCATTGGAGAAACTTTCAAAAAAAGGACTTGTCTTATACAGCAAAGTGTGTTTAAAAAGGTATGTTTTTTAATGCAAATATAAAAAAAAGAAAAAAAAAACACAAAGAGGACTGATAGTCTGGATACACTTTAGTCTCTTGAATTTGAAATTCTCTGAACTATTAGCTGATATCACTGGAGTAATCCTACTCTGTATCATAGAATCACAGAATCACAGAATCACAGAATGGTTGAGGATGGAAGGGGCCTCTAGAGATCATCTAGTCCAACGTCCCTGCTCCAGCAGGGACACCCAGAGCACGTGNGGAGACAGTGTCGAAAGTCTTGCTAAAGCCAAGGTATACAACATCCACAGCTCTCCCACTGTCCATCCAACCGATCACCTCATCGTAGAAGGCTATGAGGTTCATCAGACATGACTTCTCCTTCATCAGTCCATGCTGACTACTCCTGATCACNCTACATTCTCCCGTAAGATACTTGTACATATTGATCAGCTAGTTGAACATGTTGATCAAATCTCAGACTTCTTTTCTCCACACTAAACAGGCCCAGTTCACTNGTGGCTGGCCTGTAGTTTCCTGGCTCCTCCCTCTTGCCTTTTTTGAAGACTGGAGTGACATTGGCTTTTTCCCAGTCCTCTGGCAGCTCCCCCGCCCTCTATGACATCTTGGATATGAAGGAGAGCGGCTGCGCAATAACCCCCATCAGTTCCCACAGGACTCTTGGGTGCATACATAGATTTATGGGTGTCCAGTTTGTCTAAATAATCCCTAATCCTCCTCAACCATCAGAAAGTCTTCCTCTCTCCCAGTATTCACTCTTGTCTCCGGGCTCTGTAGTTTGTGGAGATTAGCCTTAACAGTAGAGACTGAATCAAAGAAGGCATTTAGTAACACTTCCTTTTCTTTACCCTCCATCAAAAAGGCACCAATCCAGGTCAGCAACAGGCACACACTTTGCCTGGTCTTCCTCTTGCTGCTGATTTATATACAGAAGCTTTTCCTGTTGTCTCTGACATCTCTCGCTAACTCTAATTCCAAATGGACCTTGGCCTTCCTTGTTGCATCCCTGCATTCTCTGGCAATGTTCCTACATTTTTTTCCTGTGTGGTTTGACCCATCTTCTACATTATGAATGCTCTCTTCTTCTCTTTAACTTTTCCCAAGAGCTCCTNGGTACTGATCCTTGCGGGACACCACAGGCCTCCAACCAGACTCAGCCCCATTTATCATTACCCTCTGGGCTCTGTCATTCAGCCAGTCCTCAATCCACTTTACAGTGGATTGCCCCTGCCCCTGTTGCTTGACTTCTTTCTTGCAGGAACGCACTAATCCTGAGCTTGGGGAAAATGGTGTTTGAATATTAGCCAACTCCCCTAGACTCCTCCCCTCCCCCAAGGGGATTCCTCCAAGGAGGTCCCTGAAGAGATCAAAGTTAGATTTCTTAAAGTCCAGAGTTTCAATCATACTTCTTGCCCAGCTTTCTCCTCTCAGGATCATGAATTTCAACATCTCAGGGTCATTTTAGCCAAGACTGCCCCCAGTCCTCACACTTCCTCCTGGACTATCTCTGTTCCTCAGTACCAGGTAAAGCAGCACCCTTCTCATTGGCTCAGCGACTACCTGCATCAAGAAGTTATCTATCTGCAATGTTCTGCAGGAACCTTCTGGACTGTCTGTTCCACCTGACATCAGGGCGATTGAAGTTCCCCATAAGGGCCTGTGATCTTGAGGATACTTGCAACTGCCTGTAGAAGGCCTGATCCACTTCATCGTCCAGGTCAGGCAGCCTGTAGTATACATGATAGATTTATAATAATAAAGCAAATATCCTTTTTAAGGACATTTCAGCCCTTATTTTTTTTTTTCACTGTTTCTTTAAGATTCATTTCTTTTAGTGTTTTGCAATTCAAGCATCTTGCTAATCTTGTAGCATGTGTTAGAACAAAGATGTGCAACACAACAAATAGCTATGTTCAGAATAAGAACATGGAAGTGAAAAAAAAATGTGATAGCCAGTTAGACCAAGGACATTCCAGTACACAAGTCATGTTTGGTCATCATCTGTTTTGTTTATCTATGAAATTTCAGAAGCATTTTTCTGACTTTATTCATTTGTAAATATAAAATCTTTAGGAAACAGATAGATAACATCTGTGCTAAATCAACATCAATATTTTTAAAGTCTGCTCCAAAAAGCATCCGGAGTTTGACCTGCAATAAAAAAAAGGAAAGTATCCCACACCGGATGTCCAAATATTGCTCCTTTAACCCACTGTTGCCATATTGTCCAAGATGTTTCTCTTGCCATAGGTATACTAAGGAAAGCAAGAATCACTGCCCAGGATTAGAGTTGTTTTCAAATAAATGTTTATTAGAGTTGCGAAAATATTCATATGACATCTTTTTTTTTGTCTTCAAAATGTTTGTCTTATTGATTACAAGCATGTCACCAGATTGTTGGAAATATTCTTTCTCCCAGCTCTTAACAGCAGCAGACATCACAAAACTTCCAGAACAATTTTAGTACTGATAAACTTCAGCTGACATGCAAAAATTTTGGTATAAACTGAATACATATCTGAATTGAAACATATTTGATTTTACAATCTCAATATCAACAATCTCCCCCTAGTCCAACCACCCTGCACACACAGGGTCACCTAGAGCACATGGCATAGGACTGCATCCAAGCGGATCTTGAAGATCTCCAGCGGAGACTCCACAACCTCTCTGGGCAATCTGTTCCAGTGCTCTGTCACCCTCACTGTCAAGAAATTTTTCCTTAAGTTCCTGTGGAAGTTTTGGTGCTTCAGTTTGTGGCCATTTCCTCTTGTCCTATCAATAGCCACCACTGAAAAGAGGCTGTCCTCATCCTCTGCACTCTCTCCCTTCTGGTATTTTTAGACACTGATGAGGTCCCTTCTCGCCCGCCTTTTCTTCAGGCTGAACAGGCCCAACTCTTTCAGCCTTTCCTCACAGGCCAGATGTTCCAGGCCTCTGATCATCCTCGCAGTCCTGTGCTGGACTCTCTCCAGCAGCTCCACATTCCCCTTGTACCAAGGACCCCAGAACTGGACACAGTACTCCAGATGTGGCCTCACCAGGGCTAAGTAGAGGGGTAGAATCACCTCCCTCGACCTGCTGGAGACGCTCCTCTTAATGCACCCCAGGATCCCATTGGCCTTCTTGGCCACGAGGGCACACTGCTGCCTCATGGTCAACCTGTCATCCACCATGACGCCCAGGTCCTTCTCTGCAGAGCTGCTCTGCAGAAGGTCGGTCCCCAGCCTGTCCTAGTGTCTGGAATTATTCCTCCTCAGGTGCAAGCAATTGGTCTTGTTTAATTTCATGAGGTTTCTCTTCGCCCAGTTGTCCAGTCTGTCCAGGTCCCTCTGGATGGCAGCGCAGCCCTCTGGGGTATCCGCTACTCCTCACAGCTTTGTATCATCAGCAAACTTGCTGAGGGAGCACTCTGTGCCTTCATCCAGGTCACTGATGAATAAATTGAAAAGAACCGGACCGAGGACTGATCCCTGGGGGACACCTCTAACTACAGGCCTCCAACTGGACTCTGCACTGCTGATCATCACCCTCTGAGTTCTGCCATCCAACCAGTTCTCAATCTACCTTAGTGTCCACTCATCTCACCCACACTTCCAGAACCTGCCCTAGAGGATGCTGTGAAGGACAGTGTCAAAATCATATATAATTACACCACATACTAACAAGAATCTTAGTGTCTAGAGTCTGGGAAAGCTAATTTTTATGTGTGTATGTGGGTGAACTCTAGTAAAGAACAGTTCCTTTGCTTTCCATGTGAATCTCTGAAGAGGGACTCAGTAGCTTGCAGTAGATAATCTGGGAGGAATAACTCTCAGGCCTGGAGGAGTGGAAAAATCCCTGGGAGAACCTAGAAAGATCTGACTATATGTGCTGGCACTGAAGTAGGTGGCAGAGGAAGGGGTCATCTGCAGCTTCCCCTTGGGGCTGACTCAGAGATTTTAATGCGTTCCATTTTATGGTGATCAGAAATTATAGGATTTCTTCCAATGAAAAATATTTTTGTGCTGGTTACCTAAAAATGCTTAGTGTGTGTAGAACTCCTAAGGAGCATGTGCAAAGGGAGTATTGAGGAGCAGGATTGAGGAGAAGGTTGAGATCCTAAAGGTTGGAAGGAGAAGGAAGTTACAAGCAGAAAAAGAAAGGTAGAGGCAGAGAGTTATGTGTGTATTCATATGACTTTATCCAACTGTTGACTTTCTTTGTTCACACATCTGCTGTGATGCCTGTGATGTTTTATTTTTTGTCTAAAGAAGCTAATGCTTCACAACTGGTGTCTTCAGCAGAATGCAGGTTGACTGATATGCAAGGATGGCCTGAGGCCTGACATATCTTTATAGTGACAATCAATGCCAGACATTGCATGGTGATTAAAAAGAATAAAACTGTGTTTATTTTAGAGCTTAAATACATCATTAAAAAATATTCTTCTAAAGCTACTCAGTAATACGAGGATTTGTCTATCTAATTATTATGTGTTATGGGCTATTGCCTAATTTTGCCATTCATTATCACACGGTCAAAATATTTGGCATCTCGTAAATCTATTTTAAAAAGTAAAATCATTACTTTCATTTTTCATTCAGAGGATATATTTCAATTAGCCGCCTGTTATCATGAGGGTCAAAATTTGAAATATATATTTATGAGCATCTCCATTCTCAAACTGTACTGTATAGTCATGTAGCAGTTAACGTCTTTTAAAAGTAGACATTTTTTGTCTTTAAAATGTGTGATGCTTCTCTCACATATGATGAGGTAGAAAACAAATTCAACCTGACCAGCAGACTCCACAGGCAAGTGAAACACAGATGACAGCCTGGGTTGAGTAGCTCCAAGGATTTGGCTTAAACCAATTCAGGAAGCAAATGAAAATCTCTTCCTATTGGCGATAAAAAGGCAGCATCTATTTTCATATGACTGTGATTTTAGTCATAATAATCTTGGTACTCGTATTTGCAGTTGGAGTCTGAGTGATCAGCTTTGAATTGTGCCCTTGTATCACATCTCAGAAACTAGCAATCGCTTTTCCTGACTTTCCACTCGTTTCTGTTTCTAGAAAAATGGCATCAACAGGCATCAGATGAACTAATATCCCTTCCAATGTCAATCTACTTTTTGAATAGCACAATGCTATTCAGTGCAATATGCTGCAGTCTCACAGGCTTTCTTCTCCCACCTGTCAGGCCATGGATGGGATCATACCACCTTCAGCACCACACTAGTCTGTCACCTGTCTTTAATGCAGTGCATACAGTCCTCAAACAGTATATTCAGCTGGTGTAAAGTCACATATATCTGTTGACTTCCCAGAAGCTACACTAACCAGGTGAAATTATGCCTACCCACCCTTCCGTTCGTTAAGTGAGAGCATTATTTTACATAGAAAATCCTTATTTTTTTATACTCTCTTACCATTCAGTTCAACACCATTAATAACCAGTGTCAGAGGCATGGAGAATTTGACAACATTACAAAGAAACTAAAGTTTAGGCATGACAAGGCTCAAGGCATACTGACCTCTGCATGCAAGGTGAAGATAGTGGAATAAGAATGAAAAAAATGATGAGAAAGGGGCAGGGTAGGGTTGTGGCTTCTGACCCCTAGGTTTTCAGGAGATGGTTCAGCAGTCGCTGAAGAATTCAGTGACTTTGGAGAACTTCGTAAAAATTAAATGAAAGGAAAACAATTGAGAATGATGCAGGAATATCAGTTAAAACAGGATGGAAAAGAAGACATCAACACAAAATTATTGACAATTAGCTAAATCACTAACAAAGGTGCATATTCACCCCTCTGAAATGAAATTGACTGAGACACTGAGATGTTATATGTGAAGTACTTAACAGTTTATATTGCAAGTCAGATGAACTTGGTCTCTCAGTGAGATCAGTGAACTGGGGTCTTTCTGAGTGACACTCCTCAGTCCTGCTTCACTCCTGCACATTGAGAGAGCTGTAGAGACTGCTCCCAATAGATCACTGTGAATTATTTTCTCTTTCTGCGTCATCCCCTGCCTCCTCTTTTCCTGTTGACTAAAATAGACCTTAGAAGAGCAACTTTACCTCTGTTCATCTCTCTCTCTCTATTGATTAGTGTAACTAGACTTTGAAGTTAGGCACCTGAAAGAAAATCCTAAATTTTCATGAGTCTGTGTTTTGGTGCATTGTCCAGAACAACATGATTTTACATGCATAAAATAAAGGACTGTGCTGTTGGAGAAGTAAAAAATATATACATATTTCTTACACTGGTAGTGAAATTCATGTTTTAAAAAACACAGGTAATCTTTTTCATTTCGCACACATAAGTGTATGTGTGCGAATGAAAAATAGCATTTCTACAAGCAGATCGTTGGAACCGTTCCTCTCTCTGTGTAATGGGCGATAATAATATTTACCTGTTTTACAAATCAAGATATATTAAACATTCTGTCAGGTCTAATATGTATAGCATTCTGGTGCAAACACTTAATACTAAGAATGTTATTATTTATGTTTCAAGCTATCATAGCTTGCCAGAGTGACAGATGAGTGTGGTGGTTTGGAGACTTACCTAAAAGCTTGGAAATGTATCTGAATTTCATCCAAAGTCTGAACTTCCGAACTTCTTAAAATGGAAACATTTGTGTAGAAATGGTGTATAAGCAGGTTCTCTTGCACTGTTTCAGATATTTCTTGCATTCAGCGTGGTTTGAAATACATAAAGAACAATAAAAGCACCAACATTTACCTGCAGCTGAAGTATTTTTTGTGCAAGCTCTCATCACTCTAGCCTGGAGAAGACTATACTGTGGTAAATGTGTCTTTCTGTGTCCAGTATCCAAGCACAAAATATTTATTCAGCTTCAAGTATCCTCCAAGTCTGTATAATTTAATTATGTAAGGGAATGTGGTCTTAATATGTGTTCCTTGTGGGAAAAGACTTTATTGTATGTTTTTTTTTTTTCTGGTTCAGGGTTTTATTTCTATATAAATAATGAAGGAAAGCTATTTTAAATTTAAGGCAATGTCAGAAAGTATTCTTCTGTTGAAGTAAGTAACAATTTTACTGTCAGGGGGCAGGATTCCACAAGCTATGGTCTTTTTTCACATACAAATTGGAGTTCTTAATAATAGCTTAGACTGATTATTTTCAAAATACATAAATTATAATGCAGGCAAATATTTGTATCCTGGATCAACATTATTAGAAATTAGTCATCATTTTGTTTCCTAATCTTCCCAGATGGCAAGCAGAAATAGATAAGAGAAATTAATATTATTGAAAATCATTCTTCATTTTGTTGCAACTTCACTAGATTAAAGGCAAGTACCTTTATATTAAAATGGGGTTGTGAAATTCAGAATCAAGCGCTCTGAGGGAATAAATAAATAAAATTGGCACAACTGCCACTTCTTTTTCAGAACTTCAGTTATACTGTAGGTTTACCAGTGACCCCCCCATCCTGTGATAAACATCCTCGTTAGTTTTGGTCAGAATTTACTTGTTGAATATTCTCAAAATCCTCTCAGTGTCTTTTCTTTTAAGCAATGATGTCATTTGCTCTGAATAAAACTGTTTGTTGTCATCCGATAGAAAGAATGTATCACATTTTCCAGCATAGTGGCGGTGTAGGTATAATGGTCTACAGATGTAATCAAGTTAGCTTCTGTAGCGTGATGTAATCTTTTTCATAAAACATTTATGGCTGAAAAAAAACGCATGGACATTATGAATCAGAACTCCTTGTGCAACATCTTAAGGCAAAGTAAAGACATATCTCCCTTCTCCACCTCCCTCGTGCCTTTTTTTGGAGAGCAATGCACTGGAGAGGCAGGAGCTTTGGTGAGCTCCATCCAGCTCCCTGATGAAGTGTGAGGACTTGGAGCATCATTTTGCACATGTTTCAAATCAAGGTAGGCTCAGCCCATGAGATCTTCAGAGCCAAATGTCAGAAGGGCTTCAAGCTTGAAAGTTTGCAGTAATATCAATTGGTCTAATATAAGGATCCTGTTTTCAGAAGCACTGCACAAGAAATGATGTTTTAATAAAACAGTTCAATCTCTGCTTCATCCTCTAGCAATATACAGCTTGGTTGTAAAACACCTACTCTGTAGTTGTAGTTGTAGGAAAAGACTTCTCTCTCCATCACTCTGCACTCTTATGCTATTTTCTAGTTATAAGTTGAGTTTTGACATGGGGTGCTTATAAACTGAGTTCTAAAAGTCTTCTCTTACCAACCTACTGGGATCACAATTGGTCACATGGCCACTTGTGTATTTCCACACTCATCTCTATAATCCCAGATGGAGAGTTCTTAAATTTCTCAGTCCCTTCATACTTTAAATCATGTTATTCAGGAGAAGAGAAGGAAAAAAAACATTTCTACCTCCCATTAAAGTCCAAGGGGCACTTTCAGTCACACTGAAGTACTTGTGCACATGACCTTGAAAGTTATAAGCACCAAAGGAGGTAGGGGCTAAATGCCAGATTTAGCCCTGCCCTGAAAAAAGGAACTCAACGTCTCTAAGTACAAGAAAGCTTTGAAAGGTACTTAAAGAATATTATCTATTCTTGGTACAGCCTGAAACAGAAGTGAAAGGAATAAAAGAAAAACAAAAAAGGAAAGAAGGCAGAAAACAAAGCAAATAATAGAAAATAAGTATATTTTATAATAGATTACTGCAGCGTTTGCTAAGGAGCAAAAAGATCAATACTGTATATGACAAAAGTTCTGGAAGTTCCACTGAGGAGATGCAAATGGAATAATTTGGTGATAAACTCCATTCACTATCATTATCTGAAGATATATGTTATCATTCTGTTTTACAAAACAGCAGAAAATATGAAGACTGAGATGCAGTCTATTTAAAAGGTGTTTGCTTCCTGGAAGCTCAAGACAAAATGGGCATAGCTCCTAATGAAGCCCCATGTTGATATGTGTCTATTATAAGAAGCTGAGGCACAAATCTTACCTATGCACAGGAGACAGAAGGAAAAGGAAGGTAGTGTGGGGAGGGGTGATCTCTCTTTTCCTACTGCAAGGACCTTGAGGCAAAAATGAAAACAAAAAGAGTTTCCCATAGCAAGTATTTCAAAATAACCCAATTCATTCTATTCTGCTAAAATATTTATGTATTTAAAGTAGATGTTCTTGAATAAGGCTGTTTCTTTTTCTTCAGAGAATGTTTTGTTGTAAAAAAGTCAAAAGTCAATTGACTTCTTGCAGCTGCTTATCAAAGTTTTCAAAGACACACACATAAATACTAGTTATTAAACTTTGCTTTTATTGATATGACGAATGTTTTTGTTTCTTGTTGTCTAGCATGTGTCCATTCAGTTTTCATGTTTCACAGCATTTTCTTTGGAGAATCTAAACACTGAATTAGTGACATATTTAACCCTCCTCTCAAGTCATATTCTCCAGAATAGACCAGAAGACAGATTTGTGAAGCAGGTGTCATAACCATGAAGTTATAAATGCGGAGGAAAGCAAGTGTGTCTCCAAGAACTCAAGAGGATCAGAGGACTAGGATCATAAGGACAAAGGTTTTTAAATGACAAAACCATGCCTTCTTGCAACTGAGATATGGTGCAGCATCTGAGCTATTTGTGTATAGGACACATTCTGGATGAATAAATGGGATATGCAACAGTACAAATGACACGGGTGCTTACATATGAGCAAGTGAATAATATGCATATTTCTGCCTGTGAGCTGCTGCTATAGCTAGGGCTTCTAGCCTATATTTTAAATTATTCTTAGTAGTAACAGTTTTTATCTGGAATGTCAAAAAATAAAGATAACTCTTCAGAGCTTTTTTTTATATTCTCTTAAGTCTTTTTAAGATTTTCAAGATTTCCAAAAATTACATATGTCACATTTGTGTCATCTGCAAATTAAGATAAGTTCACTTGGTTGCAAGGCTTTTGCTTTCTTTTCAAACACGAAACCTAACACTTCTTTATTAGCTATTGCAAGGGAGTATATCAGATTTAGGTGCTGACAGAACTTCCAAGAGTATGCCATTAAACATATTACTATAAGAAAATACATACTCATTTCCCCAAATAAAAAAATATATTAATTTCTGTAAGAATAAAGTCATTTTAAACCAGTACATCCTCAGTATAAGCAAAGCTGTCAATAGCATTTTGCCAGATGGGCTGGAAGAATATCTGATTTTCCTTCTATTTCTCTATAAAAAATCAATTTTAAGGGATGTAAGTTTGCTACTGGCTATATTGCTATGCCAGATCTCAGCTGGAGGAACTCAGCCATGTGTCCAGGATGGCTGAAGGGTCAAGAAGGGAGGAGTTCTTCTCTCAGCTAAGGAATGGCAATAGAACCTCTGTGCATATCCCAGGGAGAAATAAACCTTTGAGACCAGTGTATCTCAGGGTCACATAAGTCCAATCTAATGTTTTAGAAGATCTCCATGACAGACAAGATCCTACTCTCACAGTTCCATTCTGCTAAGTGTTAAAATTGCAGCTGCAGTTGGTCTTTGTATTCTCCCCACACTCTGGTGGTCATCCATCATCCTATGTGCTACTGTCAATGTCCCAGAGGTAGGAGATAGGACTGAGCTGGCCAAACAGCAGCAGGCGTTAAGCTGCAACAGATCTGAGGAGAAGAGGAGGTAAGAGAAGTGGGACATTCTCCCTCCAACTTGGTCATTTAATGTGATGCCAGCATCCCTGCTGTTCACAACAGGCTTGTCATACCACATAATGCAAGGTGCCTCCTATACCATATTAAATGCATATGAAGTATCTATTTATAAATCACACAGTTATGCTTAAATCATTGCTTAAAATATGACCTCTTAAAAAGTGAGTAATAGCCAACTAGACACCAGGAGAAATATGTCTTAATTATTTTAGCTCATCCATAGCAACTCTGGATGTCTCTATGAAAGCCAGCTGCAGAGGCAATCACTTGGAAACTGCACTGTTCAATAACCTCTGCATATCACTTCCCATTAAGATATGAAAGCTATCCACTTACGTCAGAGCCCAGGAGTCAATGTAACTTTAATTTAATGCTTAATATTCACAAATTCTTGTATTAGCATGCAGGAACATAAGCTGCTTTTTTTTCTTATTTTTATTTATTACTTTAGATTTTTTTTCTGAATGCAAACAGTCTCTTCACACAGGATGTAAATTATTATTACAATGAAAGCAGCCAGAAGGACAGAAGCTTGGAAATGATTTCTCCTCTGAGCAGTAGGAGATTGTTCGGGTCCTGCTGTTTTGAAAACCTTCTTCCCCCCACGCAGGCTACCCTATGCAGAGAAAACCGTTTGAATATTTTGGCAATCAGAGAAGGCCCCAACATAAATTATGGATGCAAAAACTCGGAAGACATTCTAACAAATAGAACACTATGGAATCCATTTTTCAGCCACCATATGGTGTCAACAGAATGCCACTTTGTTTCTTGTGGGTAACAGCTCATCATTAAAAAAATAAACAGGCTCTTTTTTTGGTGGGCAGAGAATCCACAGTCATTATGTTGAAAAAATAACAAATGATAAACTGGCCTATTGCTTTACCATCTTCTTTCACTGCAGCATATACATAGGTGCTTAGTTGTTTCTATTTTCAACAAGGCCAGGGAAGAGATTCTCTCTGAAGTGCAGATCCTTCAGTTTTCCTGTGTATTTTCAGCCGTCAAAAGTTTTTCAGAACTCTTTTGTAGTATTAGATTTGTTGCAGGTTTTTGAGAGGATTATTTTAAAAGCTAACTTTGTTTCCTTTTTAGCCTTCTTGTCCACATGCTCCCTTGTATCCTGAAATATAGTTATCAAAGATGAAGCCTTTTGCCTGTGTGTGTATGCATGTGTGTGTTCATTTTTAGAACATCAGTGGGGACTGAAGAGTGAAATTATCTCACTACTCAGACAGGAACTTGTTTGCCTTGGCAAGATTTCATTTGTAATATCATCAACATAAACCCAACTATTTCCTTCCATTAAGTGGTAAATTTGAAAAGTAGATCAGTTTACATCATAGTTCCAGGCACATTTTATGCATCTTTCATCATTTTCCGTCCTTTCTAAACTAACCCTAAATGAATCTAGGTTAGTTTCTGAAGACTGTTTTTCCTGGACTGAAAGTAATGCAGATGTTCTTCAAGTACTACCCCCAGAAAAGTGCAGAAAAACAGAATCTGGGCATCTAATTTTCAGATTTTCTATACATCATTTTCTGTTCCTGACTATCCCACAGTCAAGTTTTGAATGGGATTGAGTTTGATTTGCAACATCGTGATGAGAATTGGTGTTAACAGAGTGCAACGTCACAAACAGAAGCTGCAGCTTTGCTGCAGACTATAGTTTTTGAATGGAAGGTATTAATAGTCCAGATTGTCCGGAAAGGTACAGATCTTCTTACTGTGCTTTAATTTGTCTATCTTTAGGATCTTGTCTATCCTAAAGTAAATCTACTTCTGTAAATCTCCCTGGTCCTTTCTTTATCAATCAATCATCTCTGTCCTTAGCCGCTATCTTTCCTTTCCGTGTTACGACATTTATAACCAAAAAATACTTCTGCAGAGAGATGAAACTGTCAAAACAGTGATTCTGAATCAATTAACCATATTTACTGTAATGTTAATTTGGATCCAGGCAGAAAAAAAATAATCTGTCAACAAGTCTATAAGCCTTTGTCTTCCTTCTTGGAGGAAAGCAAGGCAAATACTTCCTTCTTCCTTTCACAGCTGTAAGCAAAAAATCATAAAGTATATATCAAAATTTTTGCTCTGTTCTAGGTTAGATAATGCAGAGTTTTATATAATAATACAACAACATTAGAATCTGTCTTTGAATCTGTTCAAGATTCCTTCCTGAAACAGCAAACTCAAAATTCAGCTTTATAGAACTAGTGAAATCAGCATGAAATCACTGGGTTTTATGGCAGTTTAGTATTTTATAAGTTAGGGATGGGATAAACATAGCTGTTCTCTCAAGACACTTTTCCAGAATATATTGTCCAGTTGTTTTTTTCCAATCCAGTTGTAAAAGTCATTGGTAATGTGCAATTTCCTGTAGAGGCTCTGCTATTAGTGCAGGGTATAAGCACAGCCAGGAAAATCTTACTATTTCTCTTCTGCTTAAAGTTTTTGTTTGTTTGTTTGTTTGTTTTTGTTTTTCCAAAAATGACCCTGATGAAGTCTTCATTATTAGGGTAGGTACCTTTTGTTAAGTCCAGTCTTTTCGCTCAACCTTCCCACTGCCCCACAATGTGAAAGCAAACTGGTTAGCACAGTCATTTCCTCACTGACAGCCTATGCACAAATTCCCAGATTCCAGCTATGGTTGTCTGGTTGCAATTGTTTATCCTTCGTGGAACTGTTTATCTCTGGTTGGATAAGTGTGAATGAGAATCAACAACTACTGCTCTTCACCATTTATGTAATACCAGGAGAAATCCCTTAAGAACAGCATTGTGGTATCTTTGTTTAGCTCCGTAAGGTGGCAAGAAAAAGAAGCGGAGATCCAACAGTTGGGTGGAAAAGGAGGATTGCACGCTCAGCTACAGAATATACACCAAGACCTTTTCCTATGAAATTCTCTGCTATTAGTCAGGGCAGGAAAGGGAGTTTTGCAATGTATAAGTACACAAATTTATACAAGCCAGGGATTCAGAGACAACTCTGATGAGAATGTTCAGAAGACTGATAAATCAAGGCCAGTTTTAAACTTTAAAACATTAGTAGCATAATTTATGCCAGTGGTTACTTCTTGCGCATTAATAAGCACTGTCACTATAGCTGCAAAGCTGTTAATCTTTAACATTTATATCTTAAATTAGAGATGAGTGTACAATACCACAGAGTTGGTGTCACATAGTTCGCACTGACGGCTATGGCCCTAAGTGGTCCTGGTAGCCTAGATCAGTCTTGAGGAGCTCCTTGCCTGAGAAGTCAGACCTGAAGCAGGCTTATCTTTCTTCTCCAATTTTCTATTTGGTATTTCCTTCCTCCCAAAAAGAGCATCTGCTTCTGATACTGCTTTTCTTGTTTTTTGATTTTGCCACTCATCTTTCCTTCATCCAGCAGGATTTTCAATGTGCAATTTCTTATACTAATCTTGTCCTTCATCTGGCAACTTATTATCATTTGGATATGTCCTGCAACCATAGCCACCTTTCTTTGACTCTTCAGTAGTCACATTGCTTACATAATTAAATAAAATGTGTATATGTTGTATCTGTCCATACAATTATAGTGTAAAAAAAATTATACACTGTTGTTGGTTATGCTATTTTAGTATGCTTATATTCAGGTTCAAAGCAAATTAGTATTGATTATATTATGATTAGTGTATGCATAATTTCTACATACCACAAGCATTTACTTTGGCTACAAGCATGGTTAGGCCCTTTCACGAAGCAAAATGGGACTAATATTATTCTCATTTTCTGACCTAAGATTTCCTACTTGGGATGTCTAGAAAGGATGTAACTGAAGACCTGAATTCAAGCCATTCGGATTCACGTCTTCACTGAAAGGCCTAAGAGAGCATGCTCATTTCCTAAGTCCTGTGCAATATCAATAAGAGGAGACAGCACCGCCTTCCTGATTGACTCACCTACAGTCTGAACGGCTGCCTGGAACCAGTTACTTTTCATTAGGAGAAGAGAAAGCTATCAGAGTCAGGCTTCCTACACAGTGAATAACATAAAGTTGCATGAGATGAACCCAGATCTAAGGTCTTAATCATATTCTAATCATAATCTACTCTTTTTTTTGTATATGTAGGGAGAGCTGAGCAAACTTTTAAAAAGAAGCAATTATTTCTTAAACAATAACTATTACAAAGCTTAAAAGAGCTCAAGGCATGTGTCTAAAAAGATGTTCAATGCTGTAAATATTACTGTTATTTTACAGTTTCATATCTAATAAAAATCCTTGTGCCTTATGTAGCAATTTATGATGTGCAAGGGAAGAGGAAAGGGTCTTTATGTGGCTACACCACTCTTTAAAATAATTTTTATAGTGCTATCAGAAAGTTATTGTTATCCATTGCTCTAATAAAGAAATGAATCATGAATAATGGGAAGGCACCTTTGTGCTATTTACAGGGTTTCAGACATTTAAACTTTGCATCCTGGTAAGCCAGTATATCAATTTAATTAGGTGCTTTGAGTAATTTACCCAAGTAAGTTGTCTGGTGATAAGTCCTTAGTCCTCAATCTTCTTCTGATTAGAAGGATAATTAATCTTCAGTTGCTTAAAAAGTCTTCAGCCACAAAGTATCTAACTACATTTTTTGCTAATGTTTCCAGTTCCATTTATATTCTGAGCATGGGAAGTAGGTGGAGAAGAGCTGCCTGACATTTTGCTTGTTGGAATATATTCAGTATTCCATAATTGCAAAATTTCCTCATGTCATGCTTCAAGGGTGGGCAGTTTTATGTTATTCCCAGATTTGATGATGTGCCAGTTGGTACAGCTCAGTGCCTTTTGGAGCACTGTAAAATTGGAGTTCATGGAACAACTGGTTTCCATTTCAAGCCCTCCTTTCTCATAGTCTGTTGATTTCTTCTTAGTATTCTGAAGTTTGGTCTTTATATTAAATTGTTATTTTCTTTTGTGAATGCTACCACATCCTGTGGTATAATCTCTCCATAAACAAGTGTCTCTAAATCCTCTGCTCCCTCTTGCCCTCCTTGGAAGAATAAACACTTTCTACCTTTCTAACCTCTGCTTTCTCTGTTTCTTAATATAAAAAGAGCAACAGTGTCCTGCTACCCTAGAAATAGAGGCTGCCAACTGAACAGACTTAGAGACTGACACAAATCAAAAGGCAGGACTCTGTCTCATTAAAACTGTGCATTTCTCCGCAAACTGGGCTTCTGGGGAGACAAAACTTATCTATGAAGGGAAAAGCTATGTGAGGGTCAGCAGAGTCTCTCCTGGCTTTGAAACCTTTCTGTGGCCACAGCAGTTTCCAGCTGTGCTCCCTGGCACCATCGATGGAGTTTCATGCCTAAGAATTGTGCTGCATGTTACAATTATTGACCATTGCTGCGTGCAGTGCTTCGCATCTGAAAGTATATAAAAGTCTGCTGTTCTGAGGGATCTAAGGTTCCTTTCTATGAAGGCTATGCTCATTACAGGAATATAAATGATGTAGGGGGAGCAGAAGGGATAACTCAGCTATCTTCCGCACTGTCACTCAGAAAGTAATAGCCAAGAGTGGAGGACTTTGCATTTTAAAAATAAAAGGAAGAATAATACAGCTAAAGCCCTGACGTCACACCTCTGTCATTTTTCTCAGGGTAGAAAAAAATCTCTTGGAGACTCCTCGTTTGAGTTATAGTTGGGTCCAGTAATTTTAAGTCATAAAAGTTTATAATATATTTTTATACACTGACTAGACTGCCTCCTATTTCATGCCCTACATTTTAGCTGAACCAGATTAATTTAACCCATGTTTGTGGCTGGCTGTATTTTAGACTGCCTTCAGGATGCTGCTTCACCAGACTTAAGTCAGCAGTGAATCAAAAGCAAACCTTGGTCTGTCTGTACTTAGCTTGCCCTCAGGTTAGCGGGACTGCTTAGAAATGCGTCTCAAAGAAAGTTGCCTAAAATGCAAGCTTGAGCATTTTTAATCTCTGTCCTTTGTATAATAATGCTCTTGGCTTAAATCGATAATTACATAGAGCAGAAATATCTGCTGCTCATTTTCTGCACATGTGCAATAAGGGAAGCTCTGTGAATCTGCTTGGAATATTGCATTTTATTATTTATTTGTAGGCATTTGGCATTTCCCTCCCTGTGCAGTCCTGACACTTCTCTATTTTTAACTCATTTTACCAATTTCCTTATTTGCCATAAATTCCTCATGATCTCCTTCTCCTTCCTTATTCTTTCCTTATCTCTTATTTATTTTTCTGCACTGGTAGATCTTGCTTTCCTGCTTTACTTTTACCCTTCTCCCCTCTTTTTTTTTTGCTAAGCACTGTCGCCAGCACTAACCTGATTTTTCCACAGTGACAGACTGTCCAGGAAAATGTCCCTTCTCCAGTCATACTTGGCCTAACTAAGGAAAGAAAAGCATAAATAAGTTATGTCATATAATTTAAAGGCTGTTTCAGGTTATCTTTGCTGGTCTGTGTTTTTCCTTATCTAATCAAGAAGATATTGCTGCTGTGATAGACAACTGTGATTTTAGAGTAGGTGAGTGTAATGATGATAGAGCATCTCTCCTAAACCATGCCAAACAATCCTAATTTTGCTCTCATTTGTTGTGTTTATTGTGGCATGTGGAGCATGACAAAAGATTTGCCTGATTTATCATTAGCAAATCCACTGGGATCAAAACACTGCTCGGCGATGTTCTGCTAGCCAGTTACAAGCAAGTCATGGTGAGTTAAACTGCCTGAGCAAAGTCACTTCCATTGACCCATTTAAGACTGTTCCTGGTAGAAGAAGCCATATATAGAATACACTAAATAGGCTTTGGTTAGCAAAACTTTTCAGAAACATCCTGCTTTCAGTTCCTCAGCTAAGCAGTATATGGAGAACTAATCATGCATGAATCCCATTCTTTTCCTCAGTAAATAAAAAAAATACATAAATGCCAGCATTAATGCTTCTGTCTTAGCATGCACCACAGTCACAGAATTATGGAATCATGGTGTGCTCAGGGTCATCTTGTGTATCTCCAAGGATGAAGACTGCACCGCCTCCCTGAGCAACATGTTCCTCTACCTGTCTGTCTTGTCAAAAAATAAATTAATAAATGCATAAATAAATAAGGAAAAAGATATAAAAAAATCTCTTGTGAGCCTCTCTTTTTTCAGCTTATGTCTATTGTTTCCCATCCTCTCACCATACACCACAGTGAAGAGTCTGACTCCATCTTTGTGTTCCCACCCGCATAGGCCATCTTGAAGCCTTCTCAACTCCAGGCTGCACAAGTTCAGTTCCCTCAACTTTAGCCGTACAGCCCTACAGCAAAGTCCCTTTGCAATCCCGGTGGCCCTTCATCAAAATCAATCCATTTTGCCAACATTTTTTTTTGTTTGTATTGGAGGGCCCAGAGTTGGTTGCAGTATTTCAGGTGCGGACTAATGAGCGCTCAGCAGAGGGAAATAATCACTTCTCCCAATCTCCTGTCTGCTTCTGTTAACACAGCCCAGGATGTGGTTGGCCTTCTTTTCTGTTAGGTTGCACTGCTGGTCCATGCAGCTTGAAGCTCAGCAGGACCCTCAGCGCTTCTTCCACAGAGTCGTCTTAACCAGTCCCTCCTTCTGCTGTGTGGTGACAAAGGGCTATTTCTTCCTAGGAGCTCTTCTACACTTTTCTTTGGGTCTTCTCCCATAGGTGGGATTGCATGCTTCTTCTAAAGTAAACAGAGTCGTAGCATCATCTTAGGACTGTGTATGCTGTGTTTGCAATCCTGTTATCTTTTGCTGCCAGGTTCTGCCAGACACATTGTGAATGATGACTTAAGTTCCTTGCAGTACTGTCTCTGGGATTTGCACAATGAAAAAATGCTAAATATTTCTCATGTGCATTCCTGTTCAGTTAGCAAATTCTCTCTTTCTCATCTTTTCAATAGTACCATGGCCATTAATCTTTTTCCAGTCTTCTGACAACTGTTATTTTTTTTTTTTTTTTTTTTAGAATGAGTGGTTTTCTCTTTCAGGAGAGTCTACTCTTCACAGTCTACTCATCTCATTTCTAAAATCTCATGTAGAAAAGGGAAAAGGGTTCTGTGCCAGCCTTTCTGACGTTATCTTTTTTTCTTTAAAAACAGAGGTTTTGTCATTTTAAGATCCCTATTCCAAACAGCAGTTGTCCTAGTTCATTTCCACAAACAGGCAAGCATTATGGCATAAAGTCTTTGTAGCTTCGAATCTTTCTGCCATCCTTGTCATCCTCAAAATGGCACAGATAAAAAGGAACTGCTACAAGGGTTTCTCTATTTATAAGCTTCTCAAATTGCACATTCATAACTATGAAATACATAACAGGACATTATGGTGGTGTTCAGGGCAAAAAACTTGTCACAAGGACAGCGTGTTTGGGCTTTGTTTCAATTGTAATAGCACAACCATAATGTTCTGAGAACACCTTTGACATTCTGTAGAAGTGATAAATAATTCATTTTCTCCTATAATAAACATTTCTGATCCACACAATATTTTTCTTTCTTCTAACAGAAAAAAAGAAAGAAAGAAAGAAAGAAAGAAAGAAAGAAAGAAAGAAAGAAAGAAAGAAAGAAAGAAAGAAAGAAAGAAGGAAAGAAAGAAAGAAAGAAAGAAAGAAAGAAAGAAGTCTGCCCACAGCTTGAAAAACATTCCTGCTCCATGTTATTTCTCTTCTTCAGTGTGCAACACTTCTGTTTCCAGGGTTAGGACAACCCATACATGCCACTCACTTTTACTGTTGCAAAAATTGTTCTTACAGGGGAAATGTGAATTCTACCAACTTTGATGTACAGCTATGCAAAAGGTTCACCAGTTCTGCTCTAGTTTCTAGTTCTTCATGGGAGGTTCATGTCTTTAAAGTGCATTTTCACTTTCAATTGTCTGACTCAGATCTGACACCTTTTGTTTTTCCACTAAGGTGTCCTGAAATTAAATCTTTTGTTCTCTCCTGGCTTATGTTTGGCTGTGTTTCAGGTTTAGGTTATATTCTTGACTTTTACAAGTAATATACTCACTTTCAGTTAGGCCCATCTCTGGTATTTGTCAGGTACTTGAAAACTGTAACTCCTGTAGCTTTTTTCTAAATTCATTGTCCCACTATCTAGAATCTTTATTTTGCATGTGAAGTATCTAGGTGCAGGGTCTTCAAGTGCTGCCTTTCAAAGGGAGTGTTGAAATGCCTGTTTTCATCCAGTCCAATCTGATGATAGAATCTAGTGTGGTATCATCATGACTATCTTGTCACGAAGAACTCTTCCATGGGACCATAAAGAGGTGTATGGGAAGAGAGTGCAAGCATAAAGGGAAGAAATGCTAGATGAAGTTCTTCTTTGATTATAGTAGACATAGGACTTAGAAACACCTTTTCCCAGAGCCTAACAGCCCATGTCTTCATCCTATTTGCCACCTGCTTGTCACCATCCTCACCTTCTGTTTAGAGTTTCTAAATGTAAGGGAGTACAATATAAGGGAAAAGAGGAAGAAGAGGAAGGGAGAGGGGTAGTGTAAGTAAAAGTAAGTTGCCAAAATGAGGATGTCAGCTGGATGTCCAATATATTGCCTGTCTCATTGTCAAAGGGCTGAAAACATCCAAATATAATGTTACTTGTCAGTGCTACAGCTTAAGAGGAAAAGTTTTTCAGAAGCTCTCCAGGGCCTATGCATACCTATTCTTTTTTCCTTTTCTGCCACAACCATTTGTTCATTTGTATGATTTCTCCATCTTTTCAGTGACATACAGACCTGTAGGCAATGGAATTTGACTTTTTGACTTCTACCATTACTTTTTTGTTGCTTTTTCTCTGACATCTCCATTTGATACTCTTCATATCTCACCAGTCTGACTGATGCAGAAATATTTATGTGCTTTTAATGATACGTTTTGGGAAATAATTTTATTTTTTTTCTATCATCTGAAGGATGCATTTTAGGTGTAATTCAGTATCACTTTTGAATTTATGGGTAGTTCTGATCCCATCAAGATATACCTCATTATAGTCGTTTCTTTTTTGAGCTCCAAATTTGAATAAATTCTCAGAGGATTTTGTCTTTCTCCACTAACTATAAAACAATTTGAAGGAGGCTAACTTCCCATGAAGGAAGGGAATTTCCTCTCCCACGGCAGCAGACCCACTAGTGGAATAAAAAAGCAGACTCTTTTCTGCAATTGTGGACCACACAGTCTTTCTGCACAGTGGTCTGACCTCAGCATAAGGAATGGAGACTATTCAAGCCCAGTGTACAAGCAAGTAGGTTACTGTCTTGGATGGCACATGGGGATTTAAACTCATCTTAATCTGTAACAGGCTGAAGTCCACAGTCCACAAAGTACGAACAGTGCTATGATTATGGTACTGGGATGTTAATTTGGTAGGGAGAAGGTGAAAGAGAAAGAGGTATGACAACAAGACAACAATAGTTTTCCTTCATGAAAAATATACTCCTAAAACAACATAAAAGCGTAAGGCCGGATCTGGTTCTATAAAGGATTCCCTGAGGATCTCTCTGCTTGCAGTAAATTACATTATTGTGTGGTGAGCCATAAAGGAGCAAAGGGGTAAAAAACACTGATTGTTCCTCGGTGTTTTGTCTCACTTTACTTGCTCCACCAGCAAGAATCAGAAGACAGACTTTAAGATTCAAGTGAATTACCAAATTATCGTATTGCCTGTAGAGTTTGTTTGTTGCATCAGGTGATTTGCAGAATCAATGCTAATAAATAAAACTCTGCTACTTGACTATTCTCACCTATGTAGGAGTTCACTCTCAATTTAAAAGGAAATAAAGATGTGGGCATAGACAAAAAGGTCAGTCCGCCAATTTTATTTAAAATAGTGAAACAAGGCTTTGCAACCGGGAGAACTGCTACAAGACAGCAACAATTACTCTGCCAAGCAAAACAGAAGAGAGGAACAAAGTCAATTTGTTTACAAAGTGAGGGATGTGACCGTCCTTTAATAAAAGTCCCTTACAGCAATAGCTTAAAGTGATTTGGCCTGGTAATAAAACTGAGAAACTGTTATAGCAGAAAAAAGAATGTATTAAATTCAAACAATTTGTAGTCAAATATTAGCAGTTTGGGGAAGAAATTAAGACCTAACATCAATTTCCTATAACTTAAAAATCTGAAATTAAAATGTGAAATAATAAATGCTCTAAATTTAAAATTCTGCTACCAAAAAAAAAATTGTGATCAGCCAAAAAATTTCCAAAGATGTATGTGATAATATCTATAGGAGGAGGTGGTGAGGGGGGAAAATGGGTGAGTGGATAGTGCAAGATTTGAAGAAGGGAGAATAGGAAGGGGAGGGTTGCTTGTTATTGACTAGATCACACATTTTATTAATGGCTAAAACACATATGTGATTCTCAGGCTCCTATAGCAAGAAATTAAACACTGCTATATCACTGTGGAATAATTGCTTGAAAAGGGGCAACTTAGAGAAAAACTAGGGGCTAAAAGAAATTTGGCATCACAGCAGCTTGCTTGGGGTAAGCCACAGTTGCCACTTCCAGGATGGTTGGTACGCATGGACTCTGCTCCTGCACGGTTCCCTGGGCAGCACAACCTGTCCTCCTCGCAGCTGCAGAGGGGAGTAACGGAGGCTGGAGTGGAGTGAAGACACCGCGGCCAAACTCTGCTGCACCAGGAGATACATGATAAGATGTTCGGTGTTGAGCCAGCAAGGGTGGCAAATCACCCCTGTTGGATGAACTTGGCTTATTATAAGCTCATTATAATGTCAAAACACACCTCCATGCCCAAAGTTACCCACCTCTGAGGTACAACCACTCCTCACTGAGCCCACACTCTAGATTTTTGATTGACTGTGCCTTTAAATAAAAGCTAGAAACTTTTTCACCAAACAATAACAATAATAAGTATGACTATAGTCACTCAAGCTCCTCCTGAATGTAAAGAAAAGCATAAAAGGTGAACTAAGGATGAGAAGTGGGGGGAGAAGATTCCATCGTAAATCCTGGATCAGTCAATGGGCTGATCTGCCTTTCCTCTCCTCGGGTCGGGATGCTGCCTGAGGAGACTCGAGACTGAGAGCCCTCTCCCATCTTCTGCGGTGAGTGATGACTGCACATTTGTACATCAGAGCTAGCTAAAAACCCCACGCAGTTGTAGAGAATTTCCTGTACTGACATCTAAAACTTGCTTTGTAAATGTTGCATTTTAATACATCATGCTATTTGTGAACTCAATGACCTGTCTGATGGGGCGATCGAACCTACAGTTGACAGACNACCTGTTTGGGGGGCTATCGAACCTACAGTTGACAGACTGTTCGTGAACCTGATACTGCCAGAGTCGAGCTTATAGTTGATCACACTATTTGGGAACTTGATTTGCCCCTAGGAAGGTGATCGGACCTATGGTCCACAAACTGTGAATCCGATCCTGCTGGAGTTGAATGTATAGCTAACACTGTATTCGATATTTTCTTCCCCACCACCACCACCACAGCTTTCAAACTGCAAGATTTTACAATCACGGACCCAGAAGTACGATCATACATACCGTTAAGCTATTTGAGCAATCCCAGACTAGTTTTTTACCCCACCAGCTTTCTCCAGGTACTTCGAGGCACAGCTCAGGAGCTGACTACCTACTTCCAATAGATGGTATGGCTGCAGCCATCCCACTTTAGATATTAAGATAATTTACTTGCTTGAATGGGATCTCACAGCCAGAAAAGAGGCCCCAGGATGGTTAGTTTACTGGTGAACGGTAGCCTATGTCATCTTGTTTTTTGTTAGTACATAGAGCTATTTTTAATCTCTAGCCAGTTTCTTCTGTGAAGCTTCAGTTTACAAGAGTGGTTCTGTCTATTTGTTATTGAGTCATTCCTGCATGCACATATTCAGAAAACAAACAAACAAACAAAGAAAAAACATAAGCTCAATAGAATCAATTATTATAATTAATTGGAAAAAGTGTGACAAGTGATCTTGGGCTGCTACAAGGCATGTATTTTAGATGCATGAGGATGTTTAGAAGGAATGAGGAATTTAGGAACATTTTTATCTCAGAATGGAGTTGGCTGTCAATAACAATGAAGAAATCAGTTTGAATATCAACACCACGTCAGACTTTTAAGGATGTTTTTTTCCAGGATAAAGATTTACTGTAGAATCTGGCATATCAACAAACCCTAGATGGTACCACACACCCACATTTCTTCTGGGAGTTCCTCTATTATGGTGAAGCAAAGAAGTATCTCCTAGAGTTAACTGTGCTACTGCAGTTTGCCAGTTCTCTTGCATGACCTTGGACAAATCGCATCCCCATTTATAAAATCCCCACTGTATGAATACTTTAATAGTATTGTGAAGAAAGATTGTGAAGTGTGCAGATATTATGAGGATAGCAGCTATTTACTTTGTAAAGTGATTGTATTCTTACTTTATACATATTCTTTTCCCTGAAGTAAACTGTATTCATTTTTAGGGTATTGTTTTGTTGAAGTCACTCAGAGTTTTGCTTGCACAGGCTCTAGATGACTAAGTAGGCTCTGTGAGTGATGAGGGACTGTTTGGAAATCAGTTCTGAACCATGTCATTATGCTGAATATCATCCAAACTCAAGGCTACATATGACTCACTAGACTTGGAGCTTTTTTTTTCACGGTACAATACAGCATTTGCATTCAAGTCACAGCTTTTCCTGTCTCTCTACTTTAACCACATTGTATCATGTTATGTTATTTTGAGAAAATGTAGTACGATTGTTCAGATATTCAAGGTCTTAATAAGCAACTGATTCAGTACAAACCATTAAAATGTGTACTGTATAATGGAGGGACATGACATTGGTAGATTGTTTCCTTTTAAATCATTAACTGTCCATTAGTGAGACAGTTTAATTATAGCTTTATAAGATGGAGCTTTTGCTAAGAGCTGCTAAAGAGTGACAGTCATAAGAAAGTGAATCCACAAAAAAATATTTGCAAGATATTTGAGGTTCAGGAAATGTGCCTTTCTAGTCCTTGAGTTTCTCAGCTTTTTCCAAAGAAGGCACTGTTAGCTCTCAAACCACTTGCTGTTACTTGATGCTAAAGTGTGCAGCACATAAGGGATCATCAAGTGGTGGGCTGGAAGTAGATCCTTTTAATGAATTGAAACAATGAAGCAGTAAACCCAGCTTTACCTTGGAAGACAAAGTATATCTCCTCAACTATGCTCAGTGGTCAAATTTAGGAGTAGGGGTTGGATACAAGGTGGAGGCTAAATATAAAATTAAAAATAAAATAAAATAAAATAAAATAAAATAAAATAAAATAAAATAAAATAAAATAAAATAAAATAAAATGGATTTTGTCCATATCTGCACAGATAAATGGGATGCTGAAGTGATGACAAAGTTGCCAACAGAAGCTGTTCATGTCCTTAGGATGAGCTAGCATTGAACATAAGTCAGAGATGTGCCCTTTGGCAGGGAAGGCAATTGGGATCCTGGGTCATATTATGAAAAGCACGGCGACCAAGTCAAGAGCAATAATCTTTCCCCTCTGCTCAGCCCTAGTGAGCCACATCTGGAGTTTGGGGGGATAATACTGGGCCCTCCAGTAGAAGAGAATCATGGAGCTACGGAAGAAACTAAAATGACAGGCCATGAAGATGTCATATAGCAGAGTGCGGTTGTCCACTGTTCGGCCTGGAGAAGAGAGATCTCAGAGGAGTTGTATAAACGTGTATAAAAACTTGATAGCGGAGAGGTAAGAAGACAGAGTCAGAATCTTCGCAGGGGTACCCAGTGATAGGTCAAGAGATAATGCATACATGTTCAAATACAGGAAATTGTGTTTTAACATAGGAAAAAGCATTTATATACCAGATTTATATATAAGTTTTTTCTTATATACACATATATATATACTCATACATCCTTCTCTCCTCCATATACTATTTGCAACATTAATAAACCTTACTAAAAAACTAACTAACCACTGAAAGACTGTGAGCTATGAATTCGATTTCTGCTGCTTAACAGAAGTTCTGGATGAGTATTGAAAAACTTCAGATCTTTGTTTTCACATGTACAATGTGGTTAAATTCACTTCCTGGAATGGGATGTCCAATTCTGGTAAGGAGAAAATAACTCCTCTATCCTTTCTTTCCCTGCACATAAAAGCACCAATTTATGTCAATTGTGCTGGTGGCTTTTGTGATACAGACACCTGTCTACTCTGTACCAGAGAGACATGAACTCATTTTAATTAAATTTTCTCAAGGAGAAGTTTAGTGAAACAGAATGTAATTACCCAACTAGAAACTTAGTAAGAACATCAAAATTAACTTCATCTGTTCTGGTTAAAACTACTATTGGATGTTTAATGAAACAAAATGGTCAGGGATCTCTACTTTATGTTTTATCTAAAAGACTATACCTCATGCTGAGTCACGAATACTGATTTAGTGGTAAAATCATTAACTACTGAACCACCAGCACCACTTTATTCAGTTCTTTGTCCCAAGATAGTTTCATCTTGCCTCATTTGTGAAAGATAAGTTCTTCAAAGCATCAGATCAAGTTGCACATTTAACGAAGATGGACACAAGGAATTCCAGATTAAAGTAAAAATGGAGGACCCCAGACCTTCTTGCATAATATGCATATACATAGGGAGGTTAGGGGAAGCCTAGGCGTTAGCTAGTTTTATGTTAATGCAAGGACATAAAGCCATAAAGGACAGAAATGTTTTGTCTATTCCTGATCTTTCACAGAGGCTCCTAAGATCTGTTTCCATTAGCATCTTCTTTAAGTGCTTGAGTTAATTGCGCTACTGGAGTTAGACTTTTTTGATTAATTGGGGCACAGGTTGTAATCAATTACTCTTAATTCCAATATCAACATTAGGAAGGGCAAAAGGAAAATATACTTTCCTAATAATTCTTTTAAACTTAATTAGTTCTACCTGTAAAGGCAAATATTGAAACTTTAATGAAATTTCCACAGTACTACCAGTTTAAAAGAACTGAGAGAAGGAAAGATAGAGAAACATGGAAAATAAGAGATATCATTTCTGAGCACTATGCTTACGACCTATGTCTTGAAAAAAAATATCAATAAACAGAAGGTATTTTAATACTAGCAAGACTTTCAAAAGCTGAAGTTTATATTGCTGATAAGTAGCAGTACTTCATCTCCTTCTTCACTCCTCCTCTAACTTATATGTACGTAGTCAATGATTGAACCCTTCAGTCCTTTATATTCAAATGAATGTTTCCCACCAAAATATTTATTCAAATGGGAATGGTAGTGATTTTCAGATTCTCACAGGCAGAGTGGAAACAGAAAGATAAATGACTTTCTCACATTACTTCAGTGTTATTGTTATCATATATTGTGTGATGTTCCCTCATTATCTGTCGGTACACAAATCCAAGCAATGCATAATTTGTGAACCAAAAGTAAAATAGCAAAACATTTCTCAAGATGTTTTCAGCATTTTTAGGTTTAGATGAAGAGAAAAAATGTGCCTAACCCTGGCTGGAAATGGAAATTAAAATTCCAAACATGTAGGCTTGAACTACCTGAACAGACAAGCAGCCAAATTTTCTACTGAAATGTGGTCCTTTTGTGCCACTCAGGCCATGTAAAAGGGATAGACTCTGAATGCAAACAGCCAGAAGGGGTTGCCATTGCTGACAGAGTGATGTGATGGCAAGCTTTGTGCCAATAAACATGCAATAAAAAGATATTTTGCAAGAGGAAGGAGAGTGTAGCAGGGCAGAGCTGCCCCAAACTTATTTCCTGCTCCCACAACCTAGACCACCTTGGCAGATGCACTTATGTTTTGCCAACCAGCTCAGGCAAAACAACTCTCAAAGGGAGATAACTTGTCTGCTCCTGGAGGAAATTATTCCAGCTTATTCCAAGCCCAAGCCCAAGTTTTCTCACAGAAAATGTAGATTCATTCATGTGAGAAGGTGCAATTGAAAAGGAATGGGAATAATACATATTTAGGAAGAAATTTCTAATGGAAATGATACTTTTAATTGCTTACATTGTTAACACTATACAGTAAATGAAATGTGACATAAGGACCTTGAGATAATATTTATACATACCTATGGCAATTCTTACACCTCAGTTTGCGTGGTTGCTGAAGCACAACCAAGTGCTTCTTCTTTCACATTTTTCAGAAAGCAGTATACAGTTAGAGCTTAGTTCATCTAATAAATAGTTCATTCAATTTAGAATTATATCTAAATTTTAGGCCTACATTTACCACTGTTCTAAAGGCCAAGAATATCAGAGAGGAATATAAATGCCTCTGAAGACTCTGTCTGTCTGAATCTGGGGACTGAACTTAAAAAGAGTCCATATAGCAGATGCCCTGAGATTCCTCATACAGACTTACATTTTTTATTGCTGTTACAAAAATTTTTTGTTTGTTGCTGTTGCATGTTTGTGTATGTATGTAAGTATATGTAGTTTCAACCCCATATTTACCTAAATATCCAGAACCTAAATATGTGTCTTTGTTCAGAGAGCCTATTTCAGTTTTCATGCTGTTTTGTGTAGTTTGAGAAGACATCCTTTCCCAGCACTTCAGTCATGGAGTGGTCATGAGTGGCAGAATCCGTCTTTTGGATGAATAACCAACTACTCATAAAATCGTATTTTGTACTCATATAGGCACCCAAAGTAATGCACATAGAGAGACTGATATCTTAATATGTGCATCTCTAGAGACTATATAAAAGTCATGCTCCACAAGGTAGAAGTTGTCTCTGTTTAACTCTGGAAAAGGCAGATGAGAATGCACAAATATTCTTTACCTAGCTCTTCTCTCATAACTGAGGTGGAAACTAAAAGAAATTAGTTGACAGAGCTCCGGAAGTTTTAGTCTCTGCAACTCATTTAGATTACAAACATTTCCCCTTCAACTCTCCCATAAACACATCAAGGAGACAAGCACTGACATAACAAAAAGCTCCCTAATAAATGACACTGAAGGGACACATATGGGGATTCAGATGGTACAGTAGCACATTGCTTGACCTTAGATAGATCAGTAGCTCACAAAGTCACCCCTAAATTAATTTTTGTTTGCATGAACATTCTTATGTCTGAGATGCCTTGGGTTGACTGAACATGACAATTTTGCAATGAAAAGCTTTACATTCATCATTCGGGATATCTGTCAAAAGTAGTAATTACTGGACATGCCCTTTTTCTGGATATTTTGGGGTTCTTTCAGCAGTAATGTTTTGCCTTCATCCTGTTAAAGCACAGAAATATCACAAAAATTCCTCTTCATGTTTATGTTTTTCTTACCTGTCTTTGGAGAAAACAAAGCACTTGACATTGTAGGTCTCTCTTTCTGATGGAACTCTCAGAGTAGTTGTTCTAAAGCAAAGAGATGGGAAAGATCAAAACAATTAAACTATAAGATCAGTTCAGTAAAGTAACCTCATCCTAAGCTCATCATTTAAAACCAGTGTAGTAATGCTAGGAGTCTAATTACCTGAATTTCTTCTGTAGACATGTAAACGGATAAGCACTTCTTATCTGTTTCATTTCCGACACCTATGGTCTGAAATGCCCTTGTAAGTGCCCCTGTAAAGAGAGCTTAAGGGACAAGCTTTTCAAGGTTGGTAGTAGTAACACATTCAATAACATAGTCTTGTCTTCAATCTTGAGATATCCACCGGTTAACTTGTCTTCCTTTGTTTTGTTTTATTTTGTTTGTTTGTTTTGCTTGTATTTGTTCTCTAGCTCTTCACCAATCTGTTAAATAATTTTAACTCTCAATTTGTGAACTATCAATGCATCAAAATACTCTGGCTTGAGAGAGACTTTGGAACTCTCTAAAATCCAAGCAAAGTACTTAGGACTGCAAATGTCTCTTCATCTGTTACGTTGACCTTTATCTGTTTTGCTCTCAGCGATTCTTTTCTTCTCTGGAAAACACCAGAAATTACAGTAGATCTCTTAGATATAACAGCAGTAAATAAATAGCAGAAGTATCCTATTCTTACTGTTCCATGTATTTTTAATTCCTATTTTTCATTCAATTTCAGAAATTTCAGGTCCTGAAATAATTTTGGATGACCTCTACTTCTTAAAGACACTCTTTACCAGGACTATGGATCCTCTTTAAGTAGGTAAAAACTGTTTCGCAAAAAGGCAATCCAGAGTACTTCAAGTGATTTCTATTGACACATTGTAGGGAAAAAAAAAAAAAAAAAAGCCTCTTTTGTATTATTTGTAATATCTAAATGATCCATGATCCAAGAATATTTGAAAATGAAATTTAAATTCATTTATTATTACTGGAATAGAATACAGTAAAGATTTAAAAGAATCAAAAGTTTTGAAAAGTAGATGATTTCAGGATAGTTGAGGCAGAATTAATATTGATAAGTAAGAAACAACCCTTGTATTTAGGTCTTTATGTAATTTGATTTCCTAAGGTTTTTTACCTGCAACACTGAAGTATATGATGTTTACAAGACACAGGTCTAATGGACTATTGGACTGATGTTATATGACTTCTGTCAAGTTCTCAGATTTCCATTTCTAACTTGAGATATAATGAAAGAAAATCTATGCTATACATGTCCTTTATCTGTATGCCCCTGAACAGCATATCCACTCTATCAGCAAGCAAAAGAATATCCAAATACAAATGACTTCTAAAGTCTCTGTTTTACAAGTAATATTTAAAGTGGTAACAGCTAATTCCTTACATCTGACAGTCTTCATGGACTTTCATTTTCCCCACAATCTTATACTTCAGACTAATTCAATTTATCTTGTCCATTTTACTCAAACAACTGAAACAGATCTATGGTAAATTAATGTGCTATAGATAATTTGGAATGCAGTGCGAGAATTCAATGCACACCAGCACTACTGTATTACCTAAGGATATAAGATTTTAATTTAAAAAGTTAAAGGTCCATAAATCACATTCTATCTACACTTGTCAACGTTTCTGACAACCTATTTTAACATTTAGAATTATTTCTTCCTTTATCACATAAGGGAGACTTTAGTTTAACTCCACTTTACCCTAAAAAGTAAAGAAGGAGTCTAAAGCAGTCAGAAAAAGGAGGAGGATGTTGAAAAAGGGGAAGAGAGGCACCGTGTACTCAGTGAAGAGGTTCCCAAATTATGGAAGCAGCACTGCTCATAAAAGAGGAACCATTCCTGTGTGGTCTAAAAATGCAGCTCCTTACTGCTCATTGGAAACTGTTGAAAGGATAAATCAGCAGGTGACAAAATAACTTCCCTGAGGTAGTTTTATTAGCGTATGAGGATAAGTTTGAAGAGATGGGTTGAGACTACATATGGGATAATATGGCAAAAAACAGTTGGTGGTACATACTGTATTACAGACAACCTAAATTTACAAATGATGGCACTATATTTCAAGGGCTGAGGGAGGAAATCCAGCTCATTCCGTCTTGGATGTTTAAATGAGGATTAAAAGTGACACCAGCAAAATAGAAATGTATCAACAGATTAATTAATATTCACTCAAGCCCAAACCTGGAAAGTGATCAAAGTTTACTCTGCTGTCCTTCTTCCCATCTTAAGGATGTGTTTTAAAGCTTACTGCAAGCTTTGGGTTAGCCATAACACAATGCTAGAAAGTAAATGGTTCAAAAACATCTTGCAGATGTCTCCAGTGAACCATAATCAAACATACAGCCACAGAATTATTATAGTCTCACAAATTGTTACAAAACAGCAGAAAAGAAGCATGAGAATTTTAGTTAAGGCAACAAGAATTTATAAAACAAAAATTTCTTAAACATTTATAGCTAGAATCTGAAGTAGTGAAAAAGATGAAAGAAAAGCCTTTCCATCCACACCACATAATATTAACAGATGTTCTGGTCTTCAGCATCTTTTACACTAAAATCAAGTAAGTAAGTAGTATCAGAACTATATCAAGCCCTCATGACACCAGAGACAAGACTTCACACTATTATTCCCCCCTTTTCTTCCAATCCATCCACTCTTAGTACATCATTTCTCAAGCTCCCATGCATGCAGTTCAAAACCAAACCTTCTCCCACAAGCACATGCCAGATGTGCTGGAGGCAGGACATTTCTTTTAGCTCTTGCCCCCACCTGAGGCTTGTGCAAGAAATGAAAATGTCTTTCAGTTTTAAAATTATTTTCTTTCCTCTTTGTGTTAAACACTCCAACTGCCAACTGTTTAAAAGAATTGTGCCCCTCAAAGCCAGTCTTTCCTGCACAGCCCAACTTGGCCTACCCCTTGGCCACGTCCTCAGCTTTGGGAAGAATGAGCAGAATAGTTGCATGTTCCTGCTGCTGGTTATTCTCACATGCTCCTATATCCATATATAAACCTCCCTTAGAGGAGGCTTTGCACGCATGCCCCCACCAAACAACTTTTTCTAGGGTTTTGGATACTAAGAATTCGGATCACAGACAAAAATATTAGACAAGTAGAGGTAATTTTTGCAGTGGATGACTTTAAGCATGAAAATTGCCAAATGCAATAAAATTCTCTAAGAGAACTAACCAAAGATGCAAATACAATGCAGTTAAAATACCAAGATTTTTACACTGTATATATCAAAATTAATGCCAAGGGCAATAACAATAACTGAATTAGTCATGTAACTACATGACTATTTATATAGTCTACTATTTATATAAACCACCAATTATTATATTTTGAAAAGCTGAGTATAATTACACCAAATGCATGAAAGTCTTTTTCTTATTTTTTTCACAAAGCATACTCTGTCTGGATTGCCTTCTTCTGAATTCTTTTATGATGGGATTTATCCCCCCTTATTTCAGCCTTTTTAAAACTAGGACAGCTAATTTTAGCCACTTGAAGAGAAGAGGAGGAATGTTCAGCAAACAATTCATTTCTATTTAGGATGTTATGAATTGGCATTCTGCCATTATGGTGCTAAGATATCTTCAGAGGTGCTGAATGGAGAGTAATTCAGCTAACTTCATCTTTCACACATAAGAAATGCATCAAGTTGGTCCACATTGTTATCACTTTTTGCTGTTCCTTTCTCAGGGAAGGAAAGAGTGAGGAAAGTGGTGATTGTCTCACTGTAGTTGCTGATCTGCATCCATTTAACTTTGCTGAGGCTTTTTTTTCCCTAGAAGACTGTAATTTTATGTTTATTTCCTCAGCATCCAAATCTCTATCAAAGGCAAAATGAGCTCCGACGAAGTCATAAATTTCGGTCACTGGTTAGCATTATAAACATGCATTTCATTTGAAATTACAATGTATTTAGTTGCTGTTTAAAGTGATTGGCTTTTGTTATGACTCCTACATTAAAGATTTCTTCAACATCTTGTATTTTCCCCCTTTGAAGGCATATACACAGCGTGATCAAGCCACCTCTCAGTATTCTCGTGGATAATTTGAATAGACTGAGCATTTTAGCAAGTTTGCAACTTGTTTTCTGAAGCTCTTGAATGGTTTCTAGGATTCTTTTCAGAATTAACTTCATTTTTTTTTCACTGCCCTGCTTAAAACATGAACACCATAGCTGTCCACAATTTTCCAGTTTTGCTGAAATTGTGTCTTCTACATAAAAAGGTTTGAAATTATACATTCTAGATACAATGAGTTGATGAAACATTTTACATTTTATAAATTTTTCTAAGGTAGGTGATTTTGCTGTTTTTTTTTTTCTTTTCAGTATTTTCCCTAAAATATGCAATCTGCATAAACTCATTCTGTATGTCCTTTTCTCACTAAAAATTTAACATTAAATGTACTTCCTGAATCTCTTTGTTCCAATGGTTGTCTCTCACTCAGAATAACAATTCTCTCACACTTCACATGTGTCCACTAATCAGAGCAATTTGAAATTGTTGTAAATATATGATACTTGCTGTTGAGTCTCTCAGCCAATATTCTGTCACGCAATCATATAGAAAAATCAGATTGCATAGTTTCTGTTCTATCAATATGCATAGTGGAAACTCCTCATGCTAAGCCTACTCCAGTGCTGATCTGCCTTGTATGCTTTATGGTAAAATGACCCTTTCATTTTTCCTGGATATATTAACTGCTTTATTTGGGGTTTTGATCTAAGATTTGATCAGTGGTTTACTTTTTTGTTAGTTTATACTTTCTTAAAGAAACCCTGGGGGAGGACATAAAAAGAAGATGATGGTGAGAGGGTACTGGTCATCCTGGTCAGGATTTTGCTAAAAGTAATGATGTCCCCCTGCTTAGAGCATTGGCCATAATTTAATCCTCATCCACCTTTGTGTGCTAATGTGTCCTGCAATATGTTGCTATCCTTGTTACAGTAATTCATGAACCAGTGACCCACAACAGGATGAAATTAATCAAACTGAGAATTAATTAGCTAAAGGTAGAGATGTACCCCACTAGTCATTTTAGCTCTCCCTACACAGATCAATTGACATAATCAATTGACACATCAGTTGACATAATTTCTCTTTTTTTCTTTATATGAATATTTTAGAAAAGGGTAGATAATTCTCTGAAGATTAGATAGAACTTGTCTATAGAAAAAGTTTCACTGACCATCTTTCACTGGACATCTGGCTTTTATATAGCTAATTCCACCCCTAATGATTGAGCTCACAGCTGAAGCTTTCAAGTAAAATTTCTGCTTAACAAAGGATTAACATATTTGCTCCCCCAAATTATTTTTCCTCATTTTGCAACAAAGACATAAGTCGTTGGAAAATTCATTCTAATATGATACTTAGTGCAAACATCATTTCATCCTGATTACCGGATCAAGATATAGAGTCAAATATTCTACAGTACAGCAGTACAGCGCAGTTCATTGAGATGTACTAACCAGTATCTCTTTTCATTTATTCATGTCAACAGGAGTGAACACCTTTTCTTTGTATTATGCTATATATCTGTGGTTGGAGAACATGTAGTTAAAAAACAAGTGATCTCATTCACAACCTGAAAGATTAAATAAAACTCTCTACTATGAATTGGTACCTCTAAATTGTGGTAGATATAGACAATTAGTTTTAGGTACATAAAACACTTTGTGGATGTTCCAAACCTAGTTAACTGAGAATCATTTGACCAAGCCTTTTGGTTTGCTTTGCATTCCAGTACAATTCCATGTACTTGAATTTCCCTAAGTATCTTTTACTCATTCCAGACTAATTTATTTTTATGACCATCTTAAGGACACAGAAGACAGTTTGTTGAACTTAGTTAACACAACTTGCTGTCACCCTGGTGCCTTAATAAAAATAGTTCCACCTTTCCAATATGTCAGCAACATTCAATTTCAAAAACACAATTAATATATGCAATGTTATTGTGTGTCTCTCTTTTATAAACCAGTAAACACTAACTTGGGATTTATTAACTGCTGAAAGCAGAGGAGGTTCAATCAATACTCTATACTTCAGGCATGTGAATGCGCAAGAACATTATCAATCTTTGGGGTGAGATGTAAAACTTAGATCCTGACTGCTGGAGATGATTAAAGATGCTGGTACAGGTTCTTTATTTGTTTTGCTGGGAATCAGCTAGGGAATTGCATAAAGGATTCATATTTTTTATAGCAAAACACAGTGGTCACATCAAAATATCCTGGTCACATCATTCAGGATCTTTCACTTGAATTCACAAGCTCCTGCCATTTAAAATAAGGTAAAGCCTTTGTTCGCTGCAGCACTCCAGAAATTTATAGTCATCCCTACTGGATAGCTATCAGACAGCACTTGGGTGGCCTAACACTCCATCCACTAGAAGTCAATAGAAGATAAACAGTAGCTAGCAGATTACATTGTGTTAAATCGAGATTGGAAACCTGCTTTCTTCTTAAATACTTTCTGTGTTTTTAGCTTCGTAATCTCATAATCTCTCTCTCTTTTTTTTTCTTGTGGAAAATCTATCATTTTTATATAAATGTAAATGTCTGTTTCTCCTTGTGCTTTGCTTACCAAAGGTTGAAAATGGTATTTAAAAAACACATTAGAGGGCCAGATTGCAAAATATAAGATGTTAAAGGTTCATTTTGTAGAAGATAATATTTTATTGCATATGATTATATTTTAAATTACTTTTTTTTCCCTGTAAATTGAATGAATGCTCTGAAAACTGAATGCTTTGGCAATAGAAAAGCATGAGATAAGGTTTGCTCTTTTTTAGCAAATGTTCAGTTCACATGTATGAAAACCAGATGCTCAAAGTCAATAGCTCTCAGAACCTAAAGTAAATTTAGGGCTTTAAAAAATAAAAATAAAATTCTGAACAAGAGAAATCTGACTGCGTAAAATTGTATATCAAGATTGTTAATTAATGTAATGAAGATATGTCAGGCTCAGTTGCCATGTCATGTTACTTCACGTTCAGCAATATCCAAGTAATAGTGTTGGTCAATATATTCTTTCACAAAAGCTCATATGCTTGAAGTATATTCTTTGTTATTAAGGTTAAGTAAAGCTTTCATTTTTTGATGCAAAAAATAGGCTTTGAACCTAAGAGTGTGTTTAATCATTCATGTAAAGCATCTATTTCCCTGGATCATTTCCTTATTTCATTGAGAAATTAAAAAATATGGTATAGACCATCTGAACGGGGTGACTCTACCACAATGTGCCACCAAGCACAGAGGATTCAATAACACATCCCATCCAGAGCCCTACAGAATCACTGAGTTGTTCATCCAATGGAAGAGTTTAAAAGGACACTGACATAGAAGTATTTCATTAGTATCTTTACCCTTGAACATGTTTTACTGATGAACATTGACTTCATTTCCCTTTAAAAATAATTATATGCTTTTCTCTATCTAAAATAAGTCTTTCAGTGAATGATGCTGCTGATCTGCTAGCACAAGTCACAGAGGCCACACATCTCTCCACAACAGTGTGTGCCACAGACAGAAAGGAGGGGATTAAAATTGCTTGAGAAGGAAGAGAATGACATCAGTACAAAAGATGTCCATTAAGTCAATGGTGATGTCCACTGAATCTCTTCTAAATCTGGTGAGAAAAACAATAGGACAGTTCATAAATGAATGTGTTCCCAGAAAAAGAACAGTGATAATTTTCTTTTCTCTTAATATTACAGTAGATCCACATGTACTTTTGAAGATTAAGAAACTCTGAGGATATTGTAGAAAAATGTAGCTAATAACCACACATTTGAAATAAGAAACACTAAGTGTTTTTTGTTTCAAATATTTGAGGACATTTACTTAGGGCAGGAAGAATTTCAAGAACACATCAAAACAAACTGTGTAAAAGTCCTCATTTATGTCTACCAGGAAAATAACAGTCTCTATTTCTGGAATAGTTGCCTGAATCTAAAAAAGCACAAACACCAAATGCAACTTCTGTTTATAAAAGTTAATGAACCTCATAAAAAAATGAAAACTATCTTGATCTTTTTGCATTACTGTAAGCCCTACACATCTAAACCAAAATGGATCTTTGTTGTGCTCAAGTATTTCAGAAACACAATTAGAAATAGAATATGCACAGGGAAACCAGATCATGGATGAAGAAAAATGAAGATTTTTCTTTACACATTTCCTAGTTTTTTGCATGGGCGAAGAAGAGAGAGAGGTAAAAATATCTTCAGGCTCATTTCAAAGGGGTTCATTCATAAAAGGGGAGTATGAGTGAGGTTGGTGTTCTGCTGCTCTAAGGTATGAAGAAAGTTACATTTCAAAACTCCATACTATCAGAGTGCATTTGTGGTCCTGGGCAATGACGGTTTGTGCAAGGTCACACAAGAGAATTGCAGTAGGCTGCAGGGCTTCCTAAAATCATGGCCAGTGTCTTCCCTGGAAAACAATCTTTCACTGATATTCCCCTACATTTAGGAGGATAGCACCAGGTAAAAGATAATGGGTGACCTCTTTTCAAATACACACAGCCAGCCATTGCCAAGAAAGTGACAAGCTCCTGTGCCAAATTAGATAATAGCAAAAACTGAACCAAATTAGATAATAGCAAAAACTGAAACAGGGAGAAAAAGATAAACTGAATTGCTGTCATTGTATCATAGATATTAAGAACTATAGCAATATAGCAATATGCCAATACTGGATTGGTCCTGGGAGTACCAATTTCTAGGGCTTTGTCTGCTCTTATATCTGAGCACAACATCTGTTGAATGTTTGAAAGATTTCACTCTTTGAAAGTTTGGTTTGATACTCAGATTGAAGCTTCCTTTCTTCCTTTTCTTCACCCCCCCCCCTCCCCCCCCCCATTTTTTGGTAATTTCTATTAAGATGTTTTAAATGAGATTTGGTTCAGCACTGTCTGCGGTTCAGAAATGAGGCAGGCTACTGTGGAAAACTGAGAGTAAAGTGCTGAACTTCATTAGTGATTTATTGTCTGTTTATCCTGTACAGGTGAGTACACTTTGGAGATTTCTCATTTTAATTTTGTCTCCCAGGACCCCATCCCTTAGACATTCTTGCTCCTCTGTGTTAAATACTATCACAATGATCTCGCTCTTCTCAGGCTGAAACCCTTCAAACCAATGAAGAAAACAATTTAGCTTCTCCCACACACCCTTCCACGGAAGACTCTGCAAATTCCTAATTCCTCTCTAACTATATTGGTCAAGATATTTGCTCCTATGTGACACTCAGGATGAAATATAAAATTCCACTGCTTTCAGCTCTGTGGGAGTTTTGCTATTGATTTCTCTGTAGATATCAAATGTTAGCTATATTTTCAGTTTTCTACCCAACCGTGAATGTATGTGAAGTCGGTTATTTCCATATATACTCAATCCTCTATTCTTCTGTGGATATTTAGAAGCATAGCACTCCCAGGTGAATATTTACAGCATGTTAGCTAGTCAATATAAGGTCATAGGCAAATTCTTACTCCTAGGCAGGGCGATATCATTCAGCATAACTTATCTGTGCCTAATTTACCTCTAAAATATATTTTTTTCATATAGCTTGACTCTCACATTTCTTTGTCACATTTCCTATCTAAATTATTGATATCACATAAATATTTCTTACTTATTGATGAAAGCTAAGAAAACACTTGCAGTACATAATTGCCATCTCACTTGTAGATGTCAAAGTGCCTTTTAAACCTATAGCCCTAACAGATATAAATGTTTTCAAATGTATGAATGTGCCTTTTAAAAGGTTAAGCAATATTCATAGCCAGATTCTTGTCAATTCTTTTCAATGAAAAATTGAAGAAACGTTGCAAAATGCTTTAATACATATGATGGGTGGGGTTTTCTAAATATATTTGTTTATATCTGAGCTGTTTGTTGGGGGTTATCTTTAATGTCAATAAAGAAAAACTGGCCTTTAGGAGTATGATTAATTCTTCTTGAAATAGGCATATAGTAAGATTGAGTGGATCGTGCCTTAAAGTCTGCCCATTAATTTTAAGGGGAGCTTGGAGTGAATTCTGCAGCTGGAAGCATCTATGCTGTAAACAGCGGTGTTAAGAGAGATGACTCAAAAAAATGTGCGCGTGGGTGGGTGGGTGAGCACTGGCGTATGTGTGTGTTTGTGTGTGTGATCCTATTATTTCGCCTGATGGCGGGTGGTGACGGATGGGAAGGTGGATTCCACTTTCAGTTCTGACTCATCTCTGTTATCCGTAACCTTAACTAATTCCTTATTCCATAATTTCCCAGGGGTAAATGGGAAAATACTTACCTTTCTAAATCAGTTGTTCTACAGAGGCTGATTCATAATATATATGAAATACTTTGGATGGAAACTTCTTAAAGTGTTACAATATTAACTTGTACTTTCCCTTTGCCGACGTCTGATTTATGTTCTTCTGCCAAGCTCAGCTTAAAAAATAATGTTAAAAAAGAACCAAAATTTCACTGAAGTGAATTAATCCCAGACTTTAAATGCTAACAATAGCTACAGTATGTGCTGTTTTGGATAAGACTAAGTGTAAAGAGAGATGCATTAATGAAAGAAAAACAACTTTTCATGTTCGCTGAACAACAAAATATGCAGTAGGCTCTCCTTTGTGTTTGATTATAAACTTTTTGAGAAGATAAAGCCTTCTGGCAATACATCAAACCTTCCTGCTTAGTTTCAGTCTAACAGCTCCAAACTGAATACTTCTTTACAGCTTCCCCAGAACGGTGCTCTTTAAAATGTCCTTAGGTTTTCCTCCAGGCAATGGTAGCTACAGTATGGGCTGAAGGATTTGTCACTACAGATATTAATACACCATCAAATAGAGAAATTCTTTTAAACTCTGTCAAATGCAAAATTATCATCACTAATACAAGAACTTAACAGTTTTTTTTGAATCTAATGCATTTTCATTAGTTTAGCTCTCTCATCAAACTTGAGGGAGACTGTAATAGACAAACTATGATGACCTTGGACAGATTCAGCTTTGAGCTTTTTAATTGGAATATATAATATTGTCTGGGAATACACACTCAAAAAAAAAAAAAAAAGATAATATAGCTCATATGGAAATCTCTTTTTTTTTGCACATTTAGGTTGTGTGTCCTGTAGGTTAATTCCTAAATTCATTGTAGTCATGTAAATAATATTTTGTCTACAGAGGCTTAAAGAAAGATTCACACAAAATGCTAATCAGTACTTCAGCTGAAGACAGTATTGCAGTACTATTTCAAAATGGCTATTTTCTGTTTTAGCACCATTCTCTGAGTCTGTATAGATGAAACAGTACTGAAATTGGTACATTTAATTATTTTTTACATGAAGATCTCAAACTGTCTTTAAAATAACCTTTAATTCTTCTTCCACCTCCGTGAGTGGAAGCTGAATGTTATTGTATTCACTTCCATGTTAGTAAACTGAAAACAAGAGATTTAAATGATTGGGGTTTTTTGTGGACAGATCAGAAACTGGCTGACCGTCTCATTTTAACTGCAAGATGATACAACTTCTGCCATATGTATATAGCATTTTCTTCTTTACATTACCCTGGTCTTTATTAATACTATTGTTATTACGCACAACATGTGAGATGAATCTAGTTTCTGACATGCAGCAATATACAGCTTTTTTCTTTTTTTTTTCTAGAAAAGGATTTGTGCTCCCTTCTAACACAGAATTCACAAGTGACCTGTAACAGCTTAGAAAATAGATTTTCAGTTTAAGCCAAAAGACTCTGAGAACAGGACATGATAGCGACTTGAAATTGTTTTCTTGCACATTAGAAGCCATGAAAGTTCCTGTTCTTACAAAATGTGAAGGCTATCCACTTCGGATGTTTATAAACCTCCAATTTTCTGTCCCTGTGCTAAGCCATGTGGTTTGCGCTGGAAGGACAGCTAAGTATTGTGTAATGCCTAACAGAACAAACTGGAAATTCAGAGATCACATTTCCTCTAAAGCTTCTGCCTCTCGTCTCCAAGGTGATTTTGGGCAAGCTATTTCATCTCATTCTCTGAAAAATAGAGATAATGACAATGATCTTTCTGTATAAGGAACTTTGATATCTATGGCCAAAAAGCCTGGTATAAGAGGCTATTATTATTAATGGAACTGATCAAAATCAAGCAACCAGGCCTTACCCAGACTGTTTTATCTGAATACCACCACTGCTGAAAAGTCTCTCTTATTCTGTTCCTAACCTTCTTCCGAGCACAGATACTAAATCATCCTTAATAGTTTGGTTATTCTGTGGTGCACATGAATCAAGGAATGTGCTGGATGACCAACTTTATTGTTCATGGAAGCCTGCTATAATTAACTCTGACAAAGAAGTTATTAAAAATCTTCCCTTTTAGAAGCTTCAAAATTCCTCTAAATTTCTACTTTTGGCTTCAAATGTATCTTATTAGTGAATTATTTTGAGAAGCAGCACTAAAATCCTCTTAACAGCTTTGGAGTTCTGGAGTAGTTAATGTAGGAGATACATTTCCCTTTGTTAAAATACATGTTAAAAACACCAGAAAGCATTAGGCACAGTTTTTCTCAGTGAAAAAATAAAAATAAAAATAAATAAAAAAGAACCTGTAGTTAAGATTTTGAAACTTTGCTTAAGTAAAATGTATTCAGATCTGTATTTTAGATTAGTGACTTTTTAGAAAATAAAAATGTGATCACTATTACATAAAAACTTGAGAATACTATTATTTTTTACCAGTCTAAAGCAACTTCTGGTACTAAATATGAAAAGAATGTTGTATTAGATCCCAAGAAATACCTTGGACTGTAAACGTATTGTGCAGCTTTAGGTAAAGCGTTAAATGAGACAGAAATAGAATTGATCAGAAAAATAGAATATTTTTCCTAAAGAAATTTCCAAGTGATTTTTTTTATAACATGTTTGAAAATATCCATTGTTCTGAAGAAAGTTCTAGGTTTTTTTTTTTCCCTCCAGTATTTTTAATTTAAAAATATTACTGAAATTTGTAATGTAAATTCCTATTATGCAAAGCCCATTTTCCATACTACTTTAGAAAGTGTTCAAAGATTATTAGTGACAAAAGGGAAAAAAAAAACAAACAGAATTGCAGAATCACAGAATGACTGAGCTTGGAAGGGACCTCCAGAGATCATCTAGTCCAAACCCCTGCTCCAGTAGGGACAACCAGGGTGGCTTCCAGGCGGGTTTGGAAGATCTCCAGAGAAGGAGACTCCACAACCTCTCTGGGCAGCCTGTGCCAGGGCTCTGTCACCCCCACAGGAAATGAGTTCTTCTTCACATGGAGGTGGAACTTCTTGTGCTTCAACTTATACTCGTTACCCCTCGTCCTGTCACTGATCGCCATGGAGAAGAACCTGGCCCCATCCTCCCTAAAATCATCCCTCAGATACTTGAACACGTTGATCAAATCTCCTCTCAACCTTCTTTTCTATAGACAAAACAGGCCCAGCTCGCTCAGTCTTTCCTCATACGACAGATGCTCCAGTCCCTTAATCATCTTTGTCGCTCTAAGCTGGACCCTCTCGAGAAGCTCCATGTCCTTCCTGTACTGAGGAGCCCAGAACTGCACCCAGTACTCCAGGTGCAGCCTCACCAGAGCTGTGCAGAGGGGCAGGATCTCCCCTCCCTCGACCTGCTGGCAACGCTCCTGCTGATGCAACCAGGATCCCATTGGCCTTCTTGGCCATGAGAGCACATTGCTGCCTCACCGTTAACTTGTTGTCAATTGGGGCCCCCTAATCCCTGGTCGCAGAGCTGCTTTCTGGCAGGACAATCCTTTGATTTGTACTGGTGCCAGGGGTTATTCCTTGCCATGTGCAGGACCCTGCACTTGTCCGTGTTGAACCTCATGAGGTTCCTCTCTACCCAACTCTCCATCCCGTTTAGGTCCCTCTGAATGGCAGCACAGCCCTCGGGAGTGTTGGCCACTCCTCCCAGTTTGGTGTCATCTGCAAACTTGCTCAGGGTGCACTCTGGGCCCTCGTCCAAGTCACTAATGAATAAGTTAAAGAGCACCGGGCCCCCAGTACTGACCCTTCCGGGACACTGCTGGGCACGGGCCTCCAACTAGACTCGATCCCAATTATCACCACCCTCTGGGCTCTGCCATTCAGCGAGTCCTTAATCCGCCTCACTGTCCACTTGTCCAGTCCATACTTCCTGAGCTCCTGAGCCTCCTATGAGGATGTTATGAGACCGTGTTGAAAGCCTTGCTGAAAAGCCTTCTCAAATACTGAATTTTAATAAAATTATTTGATTCAAAAAATCTAATTTTATTCAGAAATATAAAGCATTTTCATTTTCATTAACCTGTAATTCTTCCTTTCCTCATGACCGTATTATCAAAGAGATTCAATGTATTTGACTACACTAATGTTCAAAATTTATACTGTAGACTTGCAATATTTTCAATTTTCTGTATACTTACACTTTTCCTATACTCACAGGTATTTGTGTTTCATTTTTTACAACAGTTTTAATAAATAAGGTGTTGTGGAATCTCCTTCTTTGGAGATCTTCCAAACCCACCCGGATGTGACTCTGTGCCCCGTGCTCTAGGTGTCCCTGCTGGAGCAGGGGGTTTGGACTAGATGGTCTCTAGAGGTCTCTTCCAACCGTTCTGTGATTCTGTGATTATGTGTGAGCCAAATTCTGTTGTTGTGTAATATCATAGATGCAGCTGCACTTATACCAGAGAAGCATTTGCTTTACACTTTTTATATCTGCATAATCCCTTTAACAAACAGTGCAAATCCTGTTCACATACTTTACCTATTGCTTAGCTCCACCTGAAAGGAAAATATAATCTCCTTCTTATGATAAATATAAATTACTTTTTTTTTTTTTTGCTTTTGCTTTCTTTAAGTAACAGCACTGCCACAGCAAAGAGCAAACGCACCGTTTTGCTCGGGGCATACACATTCCAATTTCACCTGAACACACACAATAACCCCTTTCAGTTTCATTCATGACAAGCATAATCTTGACCCCAAACCCACAAACCCAGGAAAATAAAGATGGAGTTAAGAGGTACAAATCACCTAAAACTGTCAACAGCAAAAACTGTCTTATCTTTGGGAAATGAAAAAAAAAAGGGGGGGAAAAGACCAAAATATATGTTCGTTTTAAAATCTGGACAATTTTTTATAGCTCTAATAGATTTTCTGTTCTCCCAGTTGTTTGTCAACTTCAGCAAACACACCTTCTTTTTCTGTTTCCATGAAGTAACAAATAATCTTGCAGTCACTGTACTGTAAGAAGTAACCTTGCAGGAAGTGGAACAGTCCAGCTGGCAAGTAAATGGTGCTTTTAGAATTTTTAGAATAAAAATATTTTTGGAATAAAATGCAGCATGGACTGCTTAACAGAGATTTTTCCTAACCAAGCTGAAAAACAGGCTGCTGTACATTTTCTTGACACTGATCTTCCTTAAGAACTTCATCAAGTTTTCTTGTTTTGTTCCTTTTTCATACTTTTTTTTCCCTCTATTTGTAAGGTCAACTGACAGTATATATTTGGACCGTATCAATCACAATAAGGCTTCAGTCTCAGATATTTCGAGACACATGTATACAAATTTCCTTGCAGGCAAGTGATTTTGCCATGTTTGATCTGAACACATCATATAGTGACTCGTGGGATGGACAGAAATACAGAATAGCGTTTTACTCATTACTCTCAAAATAGTCTTCTCTTGTACTCACATACTCAGCACTAGCAAGGACAAGCATTTTACATGTGGAAGCACTATAATTAAACGGCTCCTTCTGCTAAAATACCAAATTTATGTTTCCCATAAGAACTTTCGATGGGCTCCCGTTGGGACCAAAATGGGGGTCTTTGGTAGACTGCACAGAGAGCCTAAGGATTGGTTTAACCTCTGGTGTGAGGTAGCCCTCACCTGTGAATCTTGAAGACTACCTCTTTCTTCATAATGTCTATGGAGAGAGCCAAGCCAAAGGAGATCTACACTGGTGGAAGAGTAGGTGTTAGGGCACTGCTGTGGTGGATAGAGGTTAAAGACTCTGCAGTATGCACAAGAGTTGTCAATATGATCTCTATAATGCGGAAAGCCGCCACTCTTCTGATTGAAAAACAAGAAAAAGAAAATGAGCATTTGAAAATAGTCATAAATAATAAAAATGCCTGACTTCTAGCATTTTTTTCTTGTATTAGGATGAACTTCAACCTAGTAAACTGGCTGGAAGAAATCCTTTTGAATTTTGAGGGATGAGGGTTTTATCAAGATAGATCAAGTGTGTGAACAGTTCTCAGTTATGTAATTTACTTCCTGTTTTAAAAAAAGCATTATCATGTTTTTAAGGGTGTTCAGGGAGTTCATCAGGAAGAAAGTAATACACTCCTAGCAGATCACTTCCAAACTAAAATACAATTTCATAAAATATTAAGCATCTTTGTGGGTTTATAGTTATACTTATAGGAACCCATTCTCTTAGGATAAGGTACTGAATCTCTTGCATGTGTAAATCAGCACTGGTCTTAACTGACACTGAGAGCAGAATCCACCCTTCCTTACACAAAGCTTTATGGGGGAACAAAACTGCAAGGAACTCTGTGGCAGGTCAGAGTTATTACTTGAATTTATGAGCAAGTCATCAGACTGCAATGCATCTCTTTTAGTGTCTAGAAAAATGTTCATGTGAATGGCCACATTCAAACATTCCCCAAGCAGGACTTTAGAGTCACAGAGGCCTTGGTTTTGTCCATGTACTACTACACTAGCTCCTTATCACTTTGCTGGGAGCTTTCTGAGAACTCCTCTATGCTAGTCCCCGCTGGCTCTAAAGCCTTAGGTTACCTGCCTCTCCTCTGCCCAAAGAAGGGATTGAATCTGGAAGAACAGATGTTAAAAAAAAAATAAAAAATATAAAAGGAAAGATAGGAGGGAAAAGAGGGAAAGAGATAATGCAGTACATTTTTGTCAAATGCTCAGTAAATGTGAACAACTTTCTCATCAGACAGTGAGAGGCAAGGACCAAGTCCGTGCAAGATGGCAAACACACACACAGCTTTGGGACAGTCATTTCCATTGTATTTCCTTCTCCAATGTTTCATTTACTGACTTTAGGTTAGACTGAGCCCAGGTAACTGAAATTACCAACCTGTGCTTTCTAAAACAAAATTTCATTTTAATGTAATTAATTTTAATTTAAGACAACACCTGGGAAAAAGCCTCTGTTGTCTCTCTGATGTGATGGAGTACAGGTGCAATTCTTGGACTTATAAGGAAAGGGCTCCTGAACCATCCATTGCCCAGCTATGTCTGAGACTTCCCGTCTGGGAAGTCAATGTATTTACAGTAAATCAAAACAGACTGAGGAGAAGGATAACTAGGCAGATAACTAGAAGTTTAGCTTTTACTGCAAGGACAAATCAAAACAAATATAAGAGCACTCAGCCTAGCACATCCATGTGATCAGCAAGAGAGGTGGATACTTTCAGCAACTTCCAGGCTTAGCCAGCTATGTTACTTCATGGCACCATCCTCTTCCTCCTGGAGGCATTAGCGGGTCAGATATTTTATTTAGTCTGTCTTACTATGTGCTTGAAATGTGCGTTTCTTTTGGGAGTCCAAGGCTGGATCCCACCATTATCAAGCCTTCAGAGTAAATATTGTTCCTCAAAACAAATCTGCTAACATAACAGTGCCTTGGCTACATCTGGGCCCTGTAACTATTACTATATAAAAAAAAAATCATAAATATGAGAAGGGCTTGTAAAAATAATTTCAAAAAAGTAAAACATATGTGAATAATATTGAAAAATAGAGAACAAAATTCTGTGAGGAAAACATTGAAGAATTAGATGAGTATAGATGGTAGAATGGAATAGGTAGGGGAGAAAAAACTGTTATTTATGCAAGAAGAGTGTATTTGAAAATGTGAACCTTTATTCTGGGCAGATCCCATCCAGTGAGAGACATAAATCACAGAGACCTATTTTTTTGTGTACCACTAGTTGAACTGGACAATCACCACTTTAGAAAAAATGCATATATGCATGAGAGTTAGAATAAACATTAACATATATGGTCACATGGAAAAGGAGATGTGTTTGGTAGAGGATGATACAGAGAGTTGCATATGGAGTAATACACTATGAAATGTATAGCTACAGCATACTATCTTTTTAAATGGTGCATTAAATTATAAAGTTAAAAAAAGAGACATAATAATTTACTGATAGCATAAGAAACTATTGCTTACTGTCTACCAATGTCTGTTTGAAGGTGAATGCATGTAGTCCATTACTAATGCAAAGTATTAATAATTAATAGAAGGTATACATAGATATAAGACAGATGCCTGTCCCGATCCAGTGTCGGGGAAGGTTTCAATACAATCCCAAGAGCGAGATTAAGACACAAACGAGGTCAAATGCCATACAACCTTGTTAGCTTTATTCTCATAAGCGCAAATAGGACAAAGAGGAAAAAGAGGAAGAAGGAGGGAAAAGGAAAGAAAGAGCAGGAGAGATGCAGGAGAGATGCAACAAGATTATAGTTACCGCCACGACCGGTCTGGCTAAGTGCTGCTGGCTCCGCTTCGGTACAGGTATAGGTGTCTCGGTGCAGATGATGTTCAAGGGCAGCAGACCGTGCACACCGGTGCAGGCAATGTTCCGCACGCCGGTGGTGTTCCGCACGCCTGTGATGTCCTGCACCATCCTTTTATCTCCCTTCTCTAAGGGTCCTCCCATTTTCTGGAAGTTTTCTTGGTACATGTTGTACTCTTCCTACGTGGTATTCTTCTTCACCCCCAATTCACATGCAAACCAGTTGGGTGGGCACTGTTGAGAATGTCATTGTTCAGGCCTCAGGCTTCTTTCATGAGGTGCAAATGGTGAGAGANAGCCTCAGGCCTCTTTCATGAGGTGCAAATGGTGAGAGATGTCCCCGCCTGGGTCCTGGGCTGGTCCTCCCAGAGACAAGATGTCAGGGTTATGAGGTGCAAATGTCAACAATGTTGAGACAAACCCAATCCACCACAGTCTCTTACAATGCCTCAAAATCCTGTAGGAAGGTTTATAGTTATTTTTCATCTGCAAATTGAAAACTTCACAAGCTCTTGTATCTTTCTGTCAGGACCATTTGCCAAAGATAACTAGCTTTTCCTAAAAAATTTCCATAAGATAATAATATCTCTTAAGATATTAGAGTCCTACAGCCTATTCAAGATTCTTGGCTGTGATAGTGTAACCATACGTCTGTGCTCAGATGCCTGTAGAGAACTAGAGATCCATAATCATCATGGTTTTATTTATTTATTTACTTTTATTGTTGCTATTGTCCATTGCTTCTGTGTGTTTGTTGTTAAGCATCTTCTGAACCTCAAGCAAGTTCATTCTCAGGGAGGTCACCAGAGGATCAAAAGAGAGATGCGGGAAGTAAAACTGCACAAAGGAGACAGACGTCATTAATCCATCGATCTGACTGCCTGGTCCTGTCTTTCTATGCATTGCTAACTCCCTGGCAGGCTCTAGCCAGGTAGTGTAGGAAGTGCTAATGTGATCTGACTCAAGATCAATACTAACATGGTCTTAGACGCACTGTTTGTGCTTGCCACAGTACTAGTTTGGAGACAGTGCTGGATTATGTTTTACACCATTTTAGCATCTAACAAGCATTCTCGCCTCCTACAGCAACCAAACACAATTAAATATAAGAAGCTAAAGAAAAGCTGGATGACTCAATGGTGCTGTGACAATAGACTGCACCTTTGACCTCTAGGTTAATAGACTAAAACTTGCTTAAATCAGCCATGACAGTGGAATAAATTCTACCCTGATTTTTATCTTGTGTAGTCTCTTGGAAACAAGTTGGCTTGCAGGAATTCAGGTACACACAGAATTTTGTCTTCAGATTGAAGAACATTTAGAAATGAATGGGGATTGTAAGTCCTGTCCCTATGATCAGCTTAGGCACACAACTGTTAGCATTTGTATAAGTAACTTCAGCTACTGCAAATACAAACATGTCCCTCTTCCTCATGGACAACAAAGCCTATCCAGATCACATCATATTGCAGCTCCTCAAGAGACAGTGCAGGGTGTCCTTCCACCACACATCCTCTGTGAGAGCTATGGATAAAAGCAGCTCTTTTGCCTCCAGACAGCAAACCCAGCTTCCTCCAAAAGTACCAAATTCATATGAAAAATAGAAGGGTCTTAACAAACTTAGAATTATTCAGTGACTCTAAAATCCGTTCACTGAAGACTCAGAGCTACAGGGTGCTTTATAGGCATTATGGCATGCAATAATTTCACATAACCTTTTTACAAAGAGCCATTTAAGTTTCTTAAAGCACTTGACATACAATACATAAACAAGTATTATTTCATTCACCAGCAAAATGAACCCATCCATTCATCTGAAATACACTTATATACTTCAAGGATGTTAAGGCTATCCAAAAAAAAAGCAAAAAAATGTGTGGAAGAAAGGCCATAAAAAGAGTAACCCCAAAATAGACAGAGATACTTGAACACTGTTTATTTAATAGGTGATTTGAGGCAGTATGAGAAGCAAAGAAAGATCTCATCATGCTTTCACTTCTTCTTAACAAGAGTTTTCGCTTATGTTCACTATTCTAATTTTGACTTTTAAATTACTCAAGGTAGGACATTTTCACCAATTCAGACACTTGAGAAAACTTGTTATATTCATTCTTGCTCTTGGTTTTTCTGTCAAAATGAGTGGAGAGAAGTTTTCCTGCAGATCCAGGTATATTCTCCAGCCATGGAGATTCTGGAGAAATTTGCCATCTTGGGTGGCTGAGCTGAACTGGAATAGATCAGAGAGTTGATATAGGAAATATTTTGCTAGCCTTGCTTTGGAAAAGTGGTATGACAACAAGCTGAAGAGAAATCTTCATCTACCATGCTGCTAGCAAAGTGCATATCAACTCACCACCAAAGGACCCCTATCTAGGATAAAGACCTATTATACTGTGTGCTGTCACACAAGACAGGCAGTTTATTGTCTAGAAAAAGCTTGGAATTAGGCACAGCAGAAATATAGACAGACAAAAGGGTTTGTGAAAATTGTAGTCCATCATTTGTTTGATACTATATAACTATTAGGAGACTGTGGTATCAGCTGCATTTCTCTAACTTTTTCATCTGAAGAGATTGTTATTAGAGGGACTAAAGGAACAAGCAGGAGCTATCGATGGGTTTCAGAGAGCTTGAAATGTCTGTGCTGTTGTTTTGCTTTTAAATAAGGGAGAGGATGTGGTCAATTTAAAGAAGAATTATTTTAAATGTAAGTAATCAAGTATTGTACATAATCCATATTGTTCTGGAGCTTAAGCATAACAAGTTTACACAGCACAAGGAGGGCAGCTTTGTTTCTCTTTTGAACTCAGGAAGGCGAAGGTCAGACAAATCAGAATATGGAACATTTGGTTCTTCATTGGCCTCCCTAGTGCTTTTTCCTCTCAGTGCATTTCATTTTCTTGGCAAATGCCTGTGACATATCAGTAAGTCATTTTAACACTTCTTCATGCCCTACTATTTCAGTTTCAAGATCATTAATAAAACAGCAGCTTGGAAGGTGGCACAACAGGCATTCTAGTATGCTAGCAGGTAGGGTGGCTGTCTGATTTTTTTTTTCTTTCTTTTTTTTTACCAGCTATTAGCATAGTCAGACCTCAGCCTCATAAATAAACAGCACAGAGTCTATAGAGAGTTTCCTAAGGAAAAAAAAAAGTACAGTATGCTTTTCACTGAATGGCTATGTGCTATTGAGTCATCTATTAGAGAAACTTTACCTTAGAAATTCAGACTCTATAATATTAAAGTTTTAAAAATGAAACCCCCTCCGGCTAGCCCAGCATAAACAATTAGTTGCTCCCTGTTAAACTCCATATCCATAACAGGCCATTCTGAATGTTTCATAAGGTACACTAAGGGACATCATTAGTATGTGAATTTCTTTCGCTCAGATCACAATGAGGGCTTTAGGAAGAGAATGCACATAGCCAGGGAAGATTGGCAGACAGAACATCGCAAGCTGCTCGTGCTGAGTCGATTTAGAATCATGTGAAAGCATTTGAGCCATTAAACTCTATTCCTTTTGATCCTCGAATCTCTGCCTTCACATAATCTTATGAGTACAGTTTTCTAAACCCAATTTAATATCCTACCTTGATATTCCCTACTGGGTCTCTGGATTTTTTTTTTTAAACTGTTTTGTCTTCTTTTCTATTTTCTTTTAAACTTTTATGATTTTTTATTATTATTCTAATACAAAAGCATCTGAAGTTTTTTTACTCTTTTAACTTATTTTCTTCTGACACAGTTCAGGGACATCCACCATTCGGTGCATTTCCTCATTTATCTTTATAGGCAAGTCTAATGCTGCTTCTGATCAGCTTCATTGACTACTGCATCCATGATGCTCTACTTGAAATAGCATGAAATTCTCACCACCTCCTCAGTGATTCCTGGCTCAAAATCCACCTCTGAAACTTGAAATCTAAGATTTTTTTCCTCCTTGTCCATATAGAGAAATTCTACACACCTCAACAGAAATCCTTGCCCATTGATAACCTCCTGACTTACTGAAATCAATAGCTAAAATTCTAATAATTCATTGAGAATAAAATTTACCAAGGGAAAATAGGAATCTTAGTAGCAACTGGGATGAATTACCAACGTAGCATGGCACATCATTTTATCTTGTTCTACTCTTCAGTAGCAAGGATTCTATTAGAAACAGCAGAATAATTTAAACACTGAATGTTAACCACAAGATCATCAATTTCCTAAATTCACGGACCTAATGAAAAAGATATCTAGTGTTTCCTCAGAAAGAGAGGTTTGTTCTGGAGAGGTAAATCTTATCCTATCTTATTCTACATGACTCAGGAAATCACCAAACCCATGTATAATTTTAAGGGTCAAAATGTCAGAAATGACACCAAAGTCACCCACTCAAGTGCTCTGTCACCTATATGACACGAAAACCCAGATAAATTCAGCCAGGAAGGACTCCACCCAAGTACTCTGTCATTTGTCATAATATTGCAGATGCCACAAGAGAACTGAACAGTTTCTTATCAGTAACAATTCATACTTTTTAAAAGAAATCAAGGTGTACGATGAAACCTGACACAATTCTTTGGCACTACACAAAGGTGGAAAAAAGCAAAGCATGAAACCTTTTTTCAGATGTGTCTTTCTCCTGTGCTTATTCATCACTAATATCAACTTTAATCATTTAGGGTTTATCTGCACCATGAGCAGAACTATAATAGCAATCTCAGTAGTAATTCATGGCCTTTGCTATTTTGGGTTGAAACGTTGTGTGGACAACTCATTTTAGCGTAACAGTGTATTTATACAAATTTAGCTAAATTGGAAAGGAATCAAATTTCAGATACATCAAAATAGGACACTTGGACTGAAAAATGGTGTCAGAACACTGTTTCAAACCAAAATAATGAGGGTGTGAATAATAGCTGATATATTTATTTGGATTCCATTCAACACATAGTGTTTTACCGTAGAAGCAGCAGGTGAGTTATTTTTAAGATAACTGCCCTGATAGCAAACCTAAAATAGAAAAAAATTTAAAATCCTTATCCTGCAGTTTTTGCAGAGTGGTAGGTAGAATTGTTTCATAGCCTCAACTGATGATTGGATCAACAGACAAAAACTAATGTCAGACTGCAGAGACGGCCTGAGTTTCTGAAATGGAAGAGTACGGTCCCTGGTCTGCAGCAGGAGAATCACAGTAAAAACTCAGGTTAGAGATGCGAGTAATTTATTATGACACTTGGTTCCTATTTGGATCCTATACTCCTATTGATAAGTAACTGCAGTAAATACACATGCTTCTGGATCTGGCTCAAGGAGTTCAATACTTACCAAGTACTTAGTTCTATTATACTGCAGAGAATTACTGGCTTGTTTGTAGTTATACCGGCACTCAGTGATTGCTGAATCAAGGCCAGAAAAATCAGAACGTTTTAGAAGCAAGCCCTGATTAAACTAACAGAATAGCAGCTAAGATCAGGCAGGCTTAGCCTGGCTATTGATCTTATTTGCATTAATTTGCTCTCAGTTTCAGGTAAGCTTTTGTTTGTTTGTTTATTTTAAATTTTGGTTGCTGAGAGTTCGTTCAACTACAGTTAGTTAGTGAGTGAATGTTTTGCAGGTTCCCTATTAATTATTTCCTATGTAGTAATTTCAAAAATAGCTTTGTGATCTTAGAGTGCACTTTATAAATTATGCTACACAGCCTCCATATTATAGAGAATGTAGGGAACACCAGGGTGCATATTTTTATTGCTCTGTGTGAATAGATAAAAACTGACATTTCCTAAGGGAGTGCTTCAGCCATGGCTACCACAAAGTTAAATGAGGCCACAAATTCATAATTTATTACTCCTGCTTAGAGCAAATCCTTTAGCATCCAACATCAATCTACAATACTGAAAGTTAAAATTGTCTTTTAGTCAGTAAAGAGAAAGTTCTTGAAAAGCAGATTTTTTTATTTGGATTTAATGTTGCTTTGTAAAGTTTCATCAATGTTTTCTTTCAAAATGAATGTTACTAAACTGTTGAGTTAGCAGACAATGCTGGTTTAAACACTGTGGTATTAATAGAATAATTACAGAGTCACAGAATGATTGAGGTTGNGGAATAATTACAGAATTACAGAGTCACAGAATGGTTGAGGTTGGAAGGGACCTCTAGAGATCATCCAGTCCAACCCCCCTGCTCCAGCAGGGACACCCAGAGCACGTGGCACAGGGTGGCATCCAGGCGGGTTTGGAAGATCTCCAGAGAAGGAGACTCCACAGCCTCTCTGGGCAGCCTGTGCCAGGGCTCTGTCACCCTCACAGGAAAGAAGTTCTTCCTCACATGGAGGTGGAACTTCTTGTGGTTCAACATACCCTCGTTACCCTCGTCCCGTCACCGGCCACCACAGAGAAGAGCCTGGTCCCATCCTCCCAAAAATCACCCCTCAGATACTTGAACATTAAATCTCCTCTCAGTCTTCCGTTCTCCAGAATAAACAGGCCCAGCTCGCTTAGTCTTTCTTCATACGACAAATGCTCCAGTCCCTTAATCATCTTCCTGGCTCTACGCTGCACCTTCTCTAGAAGCTCCACGTCCCCCTTGTACTGGGGAGCCCAGAACTGCCCCCAATACTCCAGGTGCGGCCTCACCAGAGCTGAGCAGAGGGGCAGGATCCCCTCCCTCGACCTGCTGGCAACGCTCCTCCTGATGCAACCAGGATCCCATTGGCCTTCTTGGCCACAAGGGCACATTGCTGCCTCATGGTTAACCTGATGTCACCCAGGACTCCCAGATCACTTTCCGTGGAGCTGCTTTCCAGCCGGTCAACCCCTAATCTGTACTGGTGCCTGGGGCTATTCCTCCCCCTGTTGGGGGGGACCCTGCACTTGTCCTTAATTATGGGATAACCCTGTATATTGGGTTTCATAAATTATTTTACAGGCATAAGTATTAACATACAATGGATTTTCAAAGCAAATTTGCCTTTTTGTTAAGTGTCAGATGTCTGGTTAATTATTTTAAAAGCAATGCAAAATATTATGTTTCAGGAAAACAAAAAAAAAAGTTTATTGAGAGCATCTTCTGAGATCATCAGTTTCATTTATGCACTGAGTAGGCCTTAGCATGGCAAAAATTTTTAAAATTTCTGTTGATATAAGAGAAAAAAATTTTGAGCCCCTCTCACAGCAATCTGTCTGAGGATGATTTGAGAACTGTACAGAACAGAGCAGAAAAGAAGCAGAGAATATAAAATATCGGTCTATATCTTTCAAGATTGCTGTTGTCCACCAGTATGCGTAAGTGCAAATGGCCCCAAATAGGTCTTTGATGACTTAGAGAACAATGTTCTCAGTACCATAATTCCAGCTAAACAGCACATTAATGCTGTATATCTGAATGGTTCCATCTCTGAGAGAAAAACTCATTTGTTTGGTAAGACCTTCCGATGAAAGTGCTTTTTGTCTTTCTTGTAGGTTCAGATTGAAGAGTAAAGTAGAAGTAAAAAAAAAGAGGTGTAGTTCCTTGCTGTTTGTAAAATGAACAGCTGTTTACAAACCATATTTCGATGGGAACATATTCTCCTACCAAGGATTTTGTTATACAAGAGGTAAGAGCAGCTGCGAAAAGAGCAATATAGCATCAGGATGCTGATAAGCTCTTTGTAAGAAATGAAGAATGATAGTAAAGAAATGAAGTTTGCTTAAAAGTTGATATCAGGAATGAAGGGGAAAATATCCTAAGAGCTGAAAGCTAGGACTGGAAGGAATTGCCTAGACTGCTGCAGCTTGTCACGTACATGCATGTACTTGATTTTTAGGGCACCAATTACCCCATGCAGCATGGGCCAACTAAAGGTAAAGGTCTATGCTAAGCTGTTTGTCTGTGGTCCTGCTACTGTAAATAGAGAGAGAGATGGGAAAGTGTAGTGAGGAAGCAATCAGAAATAAGGCATGTCCTGCTCAAGTGTCAAAGGTCCAAGAACATGCACCCCGGGTGTACCCTGATGCACTAAAACACATCTCAGCAACTTACTGATGACTCCATTAGTGAAAAGAGCAAATACAAATGACAGCTGGTGACATGAAAAGGAGAAAGCAAAAGGATGGTTCATACACATATTCCTGTAATAGTCAATAATTTCTCAAGAAAAAAAAAAAGGCCATAGGAATGTAGCTTAGAGGGGAAAAAGCAAAGACTTCGTGAGCATTCACTATTATCTTTAGCTGCTGCTTACTTCTGAGATCCCATTGTTAAGAGCACTTTAAAAATACGTGAAATATAGATAAAATAAGTGCAGTGCTGATAGTCACATGTAATATAACAAATCAAATGACAATTTTTAACATACTAATTGTGGGGAAACAGGTCATTCTCACAAAGAGGAAGGAGAAGAAGAAGGTAAATATTCAGCTTGAGCCAAGATTTTTTAAGGGAAAAACAGGTACAACTTTTTAAAAATAGGAATTTCTATCCCAGAGAACCTTCATTCCAGAACTTAAGGGTTTTTGTTCATATTTACCTGAATGAGGTTGTAAAAGTGAAACACAGAATTCCTCAGTCAAAAAAAAAGTTCGATTTAAATCATTTTAGTTTGTGACAAGATGTTTCGCTTAAGTCAGTTCAGCATCAAACATTCTAACCTGTGATTCTGCTGGGAGCTGTAGATGAAAAGCCCCATGTCTATTTCCTGGCTCCATCACCCGTCTCTGCAGTTTCTGTCAGCTAAGAATGGGCAGAGGTCTCCTACACAGCAAAGTTGCTACTTATATTGATGTCTATATCTCAGTACAGGACAATTTCAACTGTATCATTTTGTTCTATATCTAAATTAAAATTAGGTGTCCACAAATGAGTTCCCACAAATGAGAAAGAACTATTTATGAGATATCAGCTAAACAAGACTATCAGCTTTAGACTGAAATTTAATCTGTTTCATACTCTCAAGCAAGAATTTTCTAAAGATATTTGACAAAACCCTGAATTATCTGAGATATACCATTGCAGGACTCTTGTCACACATTATAGGTTTTTATCCATTTGCAAGCATATTTTTTATCCACAAAATTACAGTTATATTTAAAAATGCCTTTAAATCCAGCCAATGTTTTCTGAGTTAAGCTTTTTCTCATTTTAGCTGCCTTTTCTTCCAAAATGAAGTCTGTATCTTTCAAGTTATTAACATTGTCAATATTTTCCTCTTTCTTTCTACAATGAAAATATTTTCATTTAAAATTTAGCAAAATTGTTATCAAAACTTTTTATTTTTTGACAACTATGTTTGCTATATAAAAAGTTGAATAACCAAGCTGATAAATCAACACTTCAAAAGGCTCAGCAACAACAATATGTCACTCAGTAATTTCTCATTTATTAATTATAATGACAAAACCTCAACTGAGGATGAGAATGAAGAAACTTTTGATTAACTGTTAAACAAAGGCCTGTTAAAGGTCTTTGTTTCCTCATAATTTCTACTCTAATTTTAACTTAATCTCACTTCTCATCTTATTGAAAACAAAAACTATTTTTTTTCAGGGCAGAAACTCAGTATTATCCTTAGAGACAGATGAATAGATTCAGAGAGAATGCTAAGCAAGCTGTTTATGCTCAACTCAATCTTTATTATTTTATCCTATTTTATTTTTCTTAATTCATCACATTTCATATAAAAATCTGCAGCATAGTATCTAAATTAAAGCAGTATAATATTAGAGGCTAGACAAATGCAAATTACAGGGAGAAATTCAGAAAAGATTAATTCAGTCTATGGGAAACAGGAGGCATATTCTGCGTTTAAGGTGTCAGCCCAAAGAGAAACATTTTCTGCACCACAAGAAAGCCTCAAAATGGTCACATAGAGCATTTTACAGTAATCCATATTAGAAAAGCAAATATATGAATAGCAGTAAAAGGCTTCACATAGAAGAGGAAAGATCACAAACTAAACAACCCAAAGACTGTAGAAAGGACTTCCTTGAGACTACCACTGTTGCCTGGGGTGTTCTCACTAATCCTATCTCCTCGTTCTTCTTTAGTTTTATTATGAATGTATTTGAAGGAGCATGTATTGTTAGTTATAATACTTCCTACAGTTTAAATATTGAAAGTTTTCCATTCAAATCTGGCTTTTTTGAAGTTTTCCTAACTACCCAAATACTTCCTAGTCTACTTTAAATATCTGAATGTCAATAGCAGTGATCAACAGTTATATAGGTCAACCTTGCTGTGCTAGGAATTGCTAAATATATCCTCTCTCTCTCTCTCTTTCTCTCTCTTTCTTTTTGCATGTTCAGCATCGTTTTGCAACATTTTTTCCATTTCTTCCATTTTGTTTATTTGCAGTTATCCTCTGCTCACATCAAAGTATGCTTACATTTTCTTATTAAATTATTTTTAGAAACTAGATGCTCTATTCCTCAGTTTTGTTACAGAAATATTTGCAATATCCTGTATCCTGTATGCAGGCAACTTTTTGTCCTTACCCATCCATTCTTTTAATCTTTCATTATATAAAATAACAACAGGCAAAGTAGACCAACACTTCCACATCTCTGAGGTCTTTTCGTCTCATCATTTATCTAACAACCAGCCTATAACACCTACATGCTATTCAGCTGTAATGAGCAAACAGATTTCATTTGCTTAGTTTAAGAGCTAGGACAAAAACCACTTTATTTATTTGTTTGGTTTAAGGTATTTCACATAAACATCAGACTTGGCATTCTGTCAGACTCCAGGGATCATGTCTACAAATTAGGTAGCCAAGAGACACACTTAATTGAGATTTGGATTATTGAGATGAAATGTCGCTCCTGACAACGGTCCAGATTCCTAACACAGCAGTATTCCGGGAAAAAAAAATGTTTTGTAAGCATTTATGGAGACAGCTTCAGGACAGCATGAACAAATGTTTGCCAAAGAATAGATCTCTTGGATCAACCAGAAAATTTCCCTAAGCAAATATCTCTAAGAAACCTAGGAAAAATAAATGTTTATAGTTGAAGCCTTACATTTCTTTACGATAAGTTTATGAAGTCAGTTTGTCAAACAGAATACCAATTTTTTCTTCGTTAATTTGGAAACGACACTAATGATTCATAAAACAAGCTGCTTTTAATGCTCTGGAGGGCATAAACATGCTTTGTATTGTAAGTTTCATAATTTCTTCCAGATGAGGTGGATAAGCCCTTAGCTTCTATAGGTACCAAATCAGATATTAAATGTTAGAGTTGTCAATAAATTTATAAAAATTTATTGTGTAATTGAAAGTTACACAATGATGCATGTTTTGTTGACCCAGGTTACCCGACGTTTTTTACTTATTTATGATCCTGCTGATCTCTGAAAACAAGTCTGGGGAACATGCTTCTTTCTGAGTGAAAAAGTAGAACTAAGAATGTGCACTTAATCTTTTTTAAGTCTTATAGGTATTTCAAAATGACCTCAGGCTAAATCTCATAGAATTGGTCATCAATTTTGTTCATGTGTTTTTCAGTGGAATAATAAATGCTTTCCACAGACTTTTTATTTGTTTGTTTGAAGTGGGAAGAATGTGGGTTTTGTTTAAAATATACTTTATTTATGTAAGTGAATACAAATTCAAATTTGGGAGCGAGGATGTGTATTCACTTAAATGTATTTTCAGAACCAGTTTGATATCAAGCCGTTGCTATTTATCTCAACTACCATGGGGCCTTTGTGAGTACTGTAATTTGGATTTACCACATCCTTATTCTCCATCGGAGAATTGGACTATCTATATGTTTTGCGTGTGTAGATTCATAGAGAGGTCTCATTTCTGGCTTCTGAGAGACTGAAGAAGAGAATGGAATCTTCTGCTCCATAAACTGCAATATATTCAGTATATCAGGAACACTCAGTTTAGGAAGACAAAAATGTTTTGTTTCAACAGAAATGTGCATTGCTCTGTTATTTGTTAATCCAGAAATATTTTTGAAATATTTTCTTTCGCAAATAAATTTTTATTTTCATTTTGAGCTTCATTTTAAGACAAATTTTGATGTACAAAATCCCTACAGCGCATGTATTAGTCATATTGTTCTATAACTGTGTGTATTATGTTGTAGGATTAATATATTTTGTCAGAAGTTGTTTGCTTAAAGAAACTGTTTTTAAGGTTTTAACAAACATCTCATTATGTCTGAGAGAGGAAAGGACAGCTACCTCACAGCAGTGAGTGCTCTGTAAATTCAGGCCCTCTCTTACCTTGTGGCATGTTCATAGAGCTCTGCCATCTGTTTTAGCATGAGGCACTTTTGCATTGATATAATGACATCCATAAAGGGAGTTGTTCCCATATAACTACACAATTAGAAAAAATCACACTTCTAGCCAGTGTAGTTATACAGATACAGAATCAATGAGTGGGCCACAGCTACCGAAGCATGAGACTGCATTGAGATTTTCTCTTTGGACACAGATAAGACAAAATAATAATAAAAAAGCATCCTTATCTTATTATCATAGCTCCCCTACTTCCTTAGCAAATAATATCACCCATCAGATCTTCTGAAATCTCTTCATGTGTCCTCACCAAAATGATGAAACAAACAAACAAACAGACAAACAAAAAACACAGCGACAGTGCAATTTTAATATCGGCAGTGAGATATATTTTCTATCATTTTAAACTAGGTAGATAGGGCACATCGTCAGGTGTAAGGGAATAGCAGTCCCCAGGCAGGGTGCCATGAAGCTACTCATGGTGCTGACTATGTCCTGAGCTTATCCAGCAGCCTTCCATGGGGGTGAAAGGAGGCATTCAGCTTCCTATGAAGTGCACGGGTTCAGTATTGCTAACAGAGCATCACAACAAGGAAGTAAAATAGCACCTATACATGAAATTTTGTGTGTGAGCAGTAACTGCACCTTCTTATGCATAACTGTTAAGACATCTCTTAAGAGAATATGATTTGTACCGTCTCCTGCATCACTTTGGACTTTGCTCATTCCCAGAAAGCTTTGACAAGTAGTTGCTCTAGAAACTGAGCTTTTGTCTGTTTGAATTGTTTTTCTCTTTATTATTGATCTTTTCTTTCCAGTTTCTCTACATGTTTATTGGTCTTTTTCTTTATATATGCTCTTTGACAGATTGCGGCTCTTTTTTCAGTGCATTTATATAGTTTATTTTCTTCCACCTCCTTGACTATTCTTCATCTTCAATCTCCTATAAGGACAGCAGGATCACAGTAGAGTTAAATCAAATTTTCCAACGTTTACCAAGTAAGTGGGTTCATAATCAAGCAAAGCTTACCTGCTCATTCATATTTACAGGAGTCACTGGAGCAGTTTCATACACCGGCAGAAGAAAATATTTTTAAAGTATCCATTACTTAGACTGATAGAAATGCCCAATATAGGACTGTGCAGTATTGATAAAGATATGCAGCATTATACTTATGTGCTCTTAAATGCAACTCACAATCCCTTCACATGGGTTGGCTTTTCAAAAACCAAAATGCTGTCCACATTTTCTAAACATCCAGTACTTCGGGGTTGGACTAGATGACCTCTAGAGGTCCCTTCCAACCTTAGGCATTCTATGATTCTATGATTCTTAAATGCGGGTTACTTTGTAAGTCTTTCTTTTTCCCTTGCTTTGTATGTCTTTGTAAAATTTCATTAAAAGAAATAAACACACATACATAAAAAAAAAAAAACCTTCTATTCATTTCCTTATTACAGCATTCAAGATCTTTGTGGCACTGTGCCTAGCTTATATTACCAGGACTAGGCTTTTGCAAATGAAACTCTTTCAATTAGTGTTTCAGGAAGCAATTAAATTGTCTAAAATGTATTAATGAATACATTGAAATCTGGAAGAGTACTCTTTTTCTAATACTTCCATTATTAATGCACCATCTGTTTTGTTTTGTTCCCGCACTAGTGTACAGTTTCAGTAACCTCATGTCCGCAGGAGACAGTGTTCTCCAAAAGCAAAGCCAAGAATTTTAAGCTGATAATCAGTCTCAATTATACAGTATACATTCCAAATAATTTTACAGATACAATAATCAAGGATGACTTTTTTTCTCTTTTAGTTAAATGTTCTGTGTGGTAAAGAAACTCTCTGAATAACTGTCAGTTTGATCTTCATTTTCTTGTAACAATAAAGACAATTAAATACTTGGCCTCACTATGTGGGGTTATTGCTATAGCAGGAAAAGCAGCTAACTTTACACACAGGGACAGACACAGTAATGAGGGGTAGGGGCAGTAAAGCTTTCATTAGAGAAACGAGTACAGGCATCTGACACATTTGGGGTATTATTTGTGTAGAGTATTTGAAAGAACTTGAGATAATTGAGAGAGCGCCATGTGCATCGCCATCTGTAGAGAGCATTCGTAAAATATCTGGAGGTGATAACTTAAAAAGACGTATGAAAAATACTAATTTATTCAGGCTGCCAGAAGTACTTCTTTCTGTGATTTAAGGGCAGGAATCATCTCAGTTGACCTTAAATCTGTGTAAAGCACCAAATAGCTTCACATTCACACTGAATGGGAGAGATTGCTCACTCATACCTTTGCAGCTCTTTCATACGATGAAACAAGGCATAGGTTGAGATGCGGTGTTGGCTGGTGTTATGCTGAGGGACAGAGCAGTCATCGCCTTTTCACTGAACTACCAAATACATGCATGGGTAATATTTAAGGACCAGAAGCATTTTTAATGCTTCTAAAGCATTCTAAAGCATTTTTAATGCTTCTAGTCTCATAGCAGCTCATCCTGTACATGCTTTTAGTCCTGGGGATCCCGGGATACCATGCCTCACCTTTTCCAGCTTTATCAGGATCACAAATTTGTACATGACTAGATGGAAGCAAAAAAAGGGCTGGTGATATTTTACTATATCAGCAAATGAGACATATTTAGTCAATGGTAAGTCTCTCTCCTCACCAGGTGCAGGATGCTGCACTTGTCCTTGTTGAACCTCATGAGGTTCCTCTCTGCCCAACTCTCCATCCTGTCTAGGTCTTTCTGAATGGCCGCACAGCCCTCGGGAGTGTTGGCCACTCCTCCCAGTTTGGTGTCATCTGCAAACTTGCTCAGGGTGCACTCTGTGCCCTCGTCCAAGTAATTGATGAACAAGTTGGAGAGCACTGACCCTTGTGGGACACCACTGCCGCTGGTCTCCACCTAGGCTCGGTCCCAATTATCACTACTCTTAGGGCTATTGCCAGTCTGCAATCCACTTCACTGTCCACTCTTCCAGTCCACAGCTCTACACTCTTCAATTACCTAGAACAAGCCAGTTGTTCTTCTGCAGACTGTGCTGCTGCACTGCCAGGAATCAACTAAGTTTAGAATGAATTTTGAAGAGATGAGGTCAGTTATTGGAAGAGGGATTTCTGTGGAATTTCTCTGGAAACAGCTAGACCTTCAAGCATGAAATAGCCAGAATCTGCACAGCTTCAGAGAACAAGGTAATGTCCATTTTAAACTCAAGCTTTTAGAAGGACCAGAGGTGATGTGCACTAGGAATGACTCAGAGCAAAGTGTATTATTTTTTTCTTGATTGATGTATCCGATTGCTGGCAATGTTGTGGATGGAAGAGGCTTACCCTTTTATCTATTTAAACCATATCTAGACCCCACATTTGAAGTTTCAGTCCTTTTCCTTTACATTTCTGTACAAATAGCAAACAGACATGTGGCTGGGCAACATAGTAAGGCTAGGAAATGGATTCTCACACTGTAAGAATTTTTTTAGGCATATAGCATCTTAATACATTTTGCTGGTGTGCTATCAGGTGGAAATTAACCTCAGTTCACAGGCATAAGGAAGGAAAGGTATAGATCATGTGTAAGTAGTTGGAAGAAGTCAAATAATAGTCTGAGGTTTGAGTATACTGCCAATATGTGATCAATACAGCATAGGCAACTTCGACCTACAACCTCGAGGTCCGAAGGCTCACCAGGTGACTACAGTTGTTCCTTATATTTGATCATTTAAAAATTATCCTGAATGTGTCCCCATGAGCAGCATTTATATCCTAGTCCTTTGAGATACCTATGCTCTGTCAATTTGCAGGAGCTTAAAGAAAAACAAAGAAAAAGCAAATTGCATTCATGCTCACTTTAAGGAGGCCTTTTATCACCAGTGTAGTGTAACGGGATCTAGCATAAGGGAGATTTAGTCCTTAAATTTTAAACATTATATAAAAATTTAAATTAGTCTCTATTCTTCAGATTGTTGTCATTACATAAAGGTCAGAGATGATGAATTGTTTGTTGCTGCTGCAGATATAATGTACTGTACAGTTCTATTATTTGCTGTTGAAGAAAACATGATTTATTGGATAGTGTCTGAAAATATTTGCTCCAGGCCTGCAGTATATGAAATATATAGCCTGTATTCAACCATTCTGCTTAAGGGAACTACTGTACAATCCTCTGAGGACACAAATGACATCTTTTTGCTGTTCTAAAGCATTATTTAGCGTGAAGATTGTTTCTTCAAAGTAGTTTTTACAACTACAGATCAAATGACCTAATTAATAAAAAATAAATCAAATGAACAAAATGTACACTAAGCAGCATTCCAAATGCTACTGACCTTTACAGTTGTTTGAAAAGAGAGTCTGCATATTGCAACCACAGACACTCACATTATAGGAGCTGCAGTTAGAAATCATCCAAAACCTGTATTTGCTAATAACAGACAGAGTCAAGATATAACTTTAAACACTAGCTTATCTAAAAAAATATATCTAGGAAACAGTATTCTGATCTCATTCTAGCACTGTGATTTTTTTTCTCCAATTTTGAATTAAAATTAAAAGTAGAAATAATCAAAATTTTTACAAGATAAAAATCTAAAATGTAAAATAACATTCAATTTCACTTGAGATTGTTTAGTTTTGGTAACTTAAGAAACACTGCATTTATCTCACAGTTAAAATCCAGAAGATGGATTTAAGTGCCGAAATGGAATAATTGCAAGAATAGAGAAATTGGAAGCCCTTATCAAAGACATTAAAGCTAACATGTTTTAGTTATGCATTCTGAACCATAAGTTCATAACTTCTTTTCACACTACCAGAGTTTTAGCAGCATCCAAGCAAGGATCATTTCCATTTTGAAAAATCACTTCTCAGTCCAGCTTGTGGCATCAGACATTTTGTGACCAATGGGACATACAGCCATTTTGAAAGTGGACAATTTTTCATGAATTCCTCTGAAAAATGTTCCATTCTTCAGTCTCTGCTGCCAAACTCACCTTCATGGATAAAAAATAAGAGTAGAAACTTATCACTAGCCCTACATATTTATTTTTGCAGGGTATCTGGCGCATCTTATCTTCTCAGCAGGGGAATCTCAAAGCTTGTGGGAAGATGCAGTGAAATATATACATATAGCAGGAATCCTAGAAACTGGGAAAACTGGCACGTGCTTGCACACTCACAGAGAAAGGCAGAGGTAATTTCTCAGTCTTTGAAAATTATGACATCAGATTCTGAAGTGTTCTACAAAAATGTGGCAAATTCCTCTCAGCTGGTAGCTCTGTTAATGTCAGTGGAGCTATAGCAGGAATGAATTTGTTTCGATGAGGCTATCACAAGGAGTATACCACTGTTGGACTCTTGCATTTGTTACTAACTTGCTCTCCATTTAGCTCTGAAGAGTAGAGCTGAAGCTTCATGGATTTATCTTTCAAGCATGTAAAGTATTTGCCTCACAGATCAAAGAAACTTGAAGCCAAACTTGCCATAGCTCAAACTGTTGGAAAATGGGCTACTCTGAAAGAATTGTCTTTGAAATATTCTAGCAACCCAGCATGAAACCTGGTTAAAGTTGTATAGCTTTCCATTCTAAAGGTCATGTTCAGAATTGGCTTATAACTTTATGAGAGTATTACTTTTCAAGCTGAAATTGTCCATAGTTAGCCTCAACCAGAAACTTTTTTTTTTTAAATAATGAGCAAAGAAAGGCCAGTGATTTTAAAATTTTCACTTTTGATTAATCGCCTTCAGCACACACTACAGAAGAGACCAAGTAGCCGGTGTGTATCAGTATCAAGAAGCTAAAAATTCTGGTGTGAGCAGATGTGCAGCTTGTCTCCTTGAGTGCGAAGAGCAACTCGGGAGGCAGCAAATGGAGACGAGGACAGGTCAGTGGCTGCCCTGAGCCATGAGAGCCGGACTAACAGCAGCATCGGTCTACATGATGAACCCTGAAGAGACGGTGCGCGAGGAGAATTATGATGGCTAGATCTGCAAACCGTTTTGCTGGGGGATGAAGTCCAATTTGGCATCCTGATTTCAGTGTATCCACAGAGACATTTTCCTCCTGGGAGCCAGAGCCCCTTGACCATCAGTGTGTGATGTGTAGCAAACAGGGATTGTAGACATGCCTCAGGCTGTATGGGACATACGGCATCTATGTTGACAGCCTGCTCTCAGAATCTGATATCTGATTTGGGCATCATAACAGGTCTACTAGCCAAAAGAAAAGTCCTCTCCACCTTGTTGGGGTAGTTCTGCTTTTCATTTGTGCGGACTAGAAGGTCTGGTTAGAGCCCAGGCTGTGTGTGCAACAGCTAATTCACTAGCCATCATCTACCCTGCCACTCTAACCCCATGCAGGCACAGGGCTTTTTGCCCCTGAGTTGCAGGAGACAAGTTAGGAATTTTGAGTAAAATACTTATCTGATGAGACTTACAATGCTTGTGCTAGATCCCAAGATACCATTCATTCACGAAAGGATCTAGCCAAGTGAATGTAGGAAAACGGCCTTCTCTCCAGGACCGATGAAGGTCATGTGGTGGGAATGGGACACCTGGTAGTGTTCCACTCCCACATCTGTACATGGCTCTGTGTGCTGACATGATGGAGGTGAGTTAGCAGCAACTTTGGCATTACCTTTGGCACAGAACCAGAATGGAGAGCGTGACCATGTTGGATGCTGTCTTGGCCCTCCACAACCTCAGAGGAGATTTTAGCCTCCTTCCATCCACTGACTTCCTTCTTCTCAACCTCTGGAGATGAAACACGGATCTTACCTGCTCCCACAACTACCCTTTGTTCTCTCTTACTGCTTCTGCTCTCATTGGAAACACAAGTGGTTCACATGGTGGCAGAAGAGAAGATGGCACTGAAGTCTGCTTAATTGCTTTGTCTCCAGTGAAACCTGTCCTGTTCGGTGTAAAATCAGAATTATAGTGCAGAAACCAAACTCCCCGCCCTCCTTTTCTGTTTGGTTTCTCCCTGGATTAGCTGAGACTGGTTCTCTCTCCGTCATCCATACAAGAGGACAGGGAAGAGCCTGAACGGTTGTTTCCCTCAGTGTTACCCATTTCACCTTAGACTTCAAATGCTCCTTTTACTATAGCTTTTTCATGCAGAATAAGATATAGTGGTAAACAAAGAATAAGCTTTGTTTGTTCAAACACGTTAAAGACCAACCAGTCAATATTATCTTATTCATTTATTAGAAACTGAGAAAATGCTTGTTACCTTTTGAGACTAGAACATTGCAGGTGGTGGGTTTGTTTGTTTAGAGTATAAGAAGCTATTGATCAGAATATTTAGTCAAAAGTTAGAATGCTTATCGTGAATAGTTGCTGAGATTTGTGGTTTTCCTGGGCTAATTTAAAGAAAAAATTATTAAAGTCAGCTCAATAATATGGATCGCTCTCTTCTTTAACATCTTGCTCGAAGAAATACAAATGAATTTATTTATATCTATTTGTAATATAGATTTCTACATCCATTTCTAATATATTAATGTTTATTCTTGCAGGAATTCAACTGATAGGTCTTTCCTTGTCATATTTATTGTCATTAAATATGATGAATAATTTTGATACCCAATGCAATGTGTATAATCTGTAAAACAGCTTAATAAAATCAGTGTTTAAGGCTCTCACAAAAACATTCATAAGGCAAATGTATTATGGGTCCTTGACTCAGCTTGGGAAATACTTTCATATTTCTCAGCAATATATTCAGTCCTTTATGAAATATATCAAAAATGGATTTTCCTCCCTCATACCTTTCCAGCTTTCCATGGAAACATGTTTGTCTGTATTATATCTTCACACATTGTAAATCATCACCTACTTACACACTATGTTTTTTTTTTTGTGGCCACAGACAGGAGCCCTATACTTCCTTTCTTGAAGTGAAATCATCTGTACTTTGGTAACCAGCATCTAATGTATGTGATTTCTTTCTGAATAAGCTTATTGCTACTTGCTTTTATAATACTGCTCAATTATAATGCACTCCAAATGCATTATGAAAGCTTTGAAAGTATGGAAAGTAAAAGATCATTTGCAAGGAGAACATATAAAAAAGGTCACATCTGATACTTAGATATGATTGATGCTTCCTAACTACTCCTCTTCCGAGCCATGGTGCTGTATTGATAAGCACACTTATCTTCCTCTCTGGTAAAAATGTGCTGTATTCTAGAATCAGTCAAGTACTACAAAATCTAGTGGGGTCCCCCAGAGGCATGTCTGCATGTCTAGTTGCTCATATTTGTGTTTTTCAGCTGTCTCACACAAGCAGAGCGTCCACATTTGGGCACATTCATCACTTCAGCATTAGGAGGCTTATCACTTGCTGTCATAAGGTGATCCACTGACAGATGCGCTGGCATTTTCATCACCCTTGACACTGTTTCCATTATACCTAGCATAGGTTCTCTGAAGGGAGATGACAAGCACAGGTGGAGACAAACTCTTTGAAACACCAAGTAAACCCTAGTCTTTCTTTTTGAGAAATATTGTGTTTCATGAAAGGTACTTGAAAAAGAGCTTTGTTTCCTGAAGAATTTTTGGTTGTTTTCATTTTGGGAAAGATTGAGATTGTGGTGGTACTGAAGGCTCTTATTCATATGAATACAATAGTTACAGCTGTTTTAAAGCATTTTATTTCTTCACACTATAGACATTACAGTCCACCTGACAATCTCAAGGTATTTTAAAGCATATACACCAAATTTTCATGTGACCCTTCATTTTGTCGTTAAACCAAGGCACATAGAGATGAAGAATGGCATGTTTTAAGTTATACAGAAAATCAGAAATCCTCTTTCAGTAGATCCATTTTACATTGTAAAAATATATGTATATGTAAAATATATGTGCTATTTCTTTCCGGTCCCAGAGTGCCAGGAGCCAATCTGGCATAGTCTGTAGGCAAAAACTCTGGTTATGTGACTTGAGAAACAATACTGCCTCCTATCTCCCTTGTAATAACTTTTCTTGTACAAAGCAAGCAGAAAAAACAATGATGTGTTGTGTTAATATGCGTCTCTTCGTTTTGTTGATTTGAACTATTTATAGGGTCTCTACTATGCTCCTCTTCTGCAGGGTGGGCATACAAAAACATATTTATCGTACTGTCCTTCTTGCCATCCATAGGGTTGGAAGTATATCTCAGTATTTTGCAAGCATCATGTTCACAACATCCATTAGATAGTGAAGTTTCATTTTGTAAATAGCATTATATAATTTTTTTCCAAGATGGAAGAGTAGAAATTTCTTAAAATTCTTCAGTGTATCTTACAATTCTTTCTTCGTGTAGAAGACCCAGAGCAGTGATCTGCCTAGAAATAATCTCTGTAATTCAAAATGCAATATAGCACAGAGCTGTCCTTTTAGGTGTCAGTGTGTCCCCTGATTTGCTCATAAATGAACATTAGCCTATACTGTCCCAAAAGGGAGGCTTTAATTCTGCTAGTGCATTGCAGTTGCCCCTCAGCATGAAGGTATTGTGAATGGCATCTTTAGGCAATATAGGATAGTTATGTCAACACCCGCTTGCTTGGACAGAGAATGAAAATGTGCAGCTATAACAATGTTCACAAACTGGGAGGCAGAAAAAACATCTATCTGGGTGGAACTGAAAACCATGTCTTTTCAAATTATGCCAGAACCTAAGGTATGAATGGGTCCTAAACTACTTTTGCACATTTAGTTGGTGTTTGATGGTGTATGGGATGGCTGGCAGGCTCAGCTCTGGATATATAACAACGTATTTTGTGAATAATGGTATTTGCTGTGGATATTGTTTTACATTGTTGAACCTGGTAAAAAGAGGGGCTGGAGATAACAGGTTAAAGAAAAAAGCTATCTCTTTTTTTTTCCCCTTTTTTTTTCCTGTTTTTTTGTAATGTGGGTTATTTTCTGCAAGCACTTTGCATGAAAATATGTTTTTATCTAGTTTTTTGACTGTGAGGTTGTTTGCTTTGATCTGTTTTTTAGTGTTTTGAGTTCTCAGACAGTTGCCATTCATTATTTTGAAGAACTCTGGAAGCAAACACTTTCAGACAATTTGTGGAACGCATAACCAAGGTGTCTGCACATCCCTTTTCCATCTCATTTCTCAAAGACTCCACAGGATAGGCAAGAACCCAACTTCTGAAATTTAGATTTATCACCAAGATGACTGATCAATAGATCTTTGATCTCAGCAGGAATCTCACGCTGGGAGTTGGACAAGGTGCAAATTTATTCGGAACAAAGCAGCCTATGTGTGGTTGTTCCCAGATGACTTTCTGAGCACTGCACATTTGTAGGGATTAGTTTACAGGCTAGTTCAGTAGATTTATTTTTTTTCTCCATAATTTCAATGTATCAGGCATTAGATGAATGAATCACAGACGTTTGCATTATATATTCTCTTCTGACCATATTCTCTTGTTTTTTTAGTATATTTTCTGAGCTAGTTGGGTATGTTCATTTGTTTGGCTTTATACAGTCCTATTCTAACATATGAATTCAGCCAGAAAGTCATGCGTATTGAAAACACTGTTCTGCAAGCACACATACCTATGTATTCCTGGTAAAATGCCCTCTGCTTAATTATAACCCCTCTGGGAGAACTGAGGGGCATATATATTAAATTTTTATATTCACAACAAGAGGTTTGTTCATGAATTCCATTAGTGCTGTTTCTCTCTGCATTTAGGGGGAAGAAAATTCAAAAAAAAAAAGAAAAAAAACCCTCCACAGATTCTAGTCTTTAGCGTAACCAAATTATACAAGTCTAGTGAGCAGTGATATAAATAACAGCACTGATGTCTTCAAGCACCAGCTGATGTTTGCTAGACTTGACAGGTTCTGGTAACTGAAGAGCATGTGATTGACTTAGTGCTGCCTGCGCCTCTGTGTGTTGCTGTGGGAAGAGCCTTTCTTTGTGTTGGTGAGGAGGGGCGGGGGACTCCAACGCCGAAGGAGAACAGAAATAGTTCTCATTTGTTAGCTCCAAATGTCACAACCACAGAGACTTCAATTACTGCTCTTTTAAAGGCCTCTGTGTTATTAGTATTTTTTCTTCTTGTCTTTTCCAAAATCTGAAGTGAAACAAAAACAAATAATTGTTTCTTTTTTGCTGAAAGCCGCTTCTCTGCCCACTGATCGATAGCTGATGGGTATTCTTGCATCTCCAATGCTCTGTGGGACCTGAAAAGTTTACACAGCACATGTATAGCTACCATGATGCTTGCTCATCCCTGGAGAACTTTTTGTTTAAACCCCTGTAATTGGCTACAGTGTCGTGGTTCAAAATGTTTGTCACAAAGCAGCATTTAAAGGACTCATTTGACTTTATAATGTCTAATTTGTGCATGTTTTTATCAGAGGGAGTGGATTTGACATGAGCACAGGGGCAAAATAAGACGTAAATTAGGACAGTAACTTCTCATAATACTCCAGAATTTCCCTTACTGTTCCATTTTTTCTGACACATCATCCCTCCCGGATGCAAAGAGAATGAAGCACCAGCTAGGTCTGTCAGCAGCAGTGTCTTAAAACCCCGTTAAATGTTCTGAAAGAGGAAAAGTTTTAATGCTTATAACTGGCAGAGCAGGGGAGGAGAGCAGTGTGACCTCCTTCTGTCTGCTGCTCCTCTGATACTAATTTCAGTCTGCAGACTGATTGGCAAGCCACAAACCTGTTAGAACTTTTTTTTTTGCTATAGGATCTGAGAGAGGGTTGCTTAATAGTGTCCAGGTCTGAAATGAACCCCTTAAAAGTTCTAATAGGGTCTGGTCTCAACATTCATTTCAAACTTTCATGTCTTTCTCAAGAGATTTTCAAGAACAGATTACACAAAAATGTATCAGGAATGTCTAGGGTGCAGCAGAATTGGGGGTTAGAATAGCTGAGGGTCAGAACGTGGGTTAGAATAGCTGATGTCTTTGTGTATCTTCCACATCTCTTTTATGGATCTGTGATGGTAAATGGACTTAAGCCACCAGATTCTGGGCCACAGGCTTCATTCAAAATGTAATGATGATTTGGGCAACAGAGTAGGAAATAAATCAGATCTTGTGGTACCACCCCATTGTGCAAAATCTCTCTGGGTAGAATCACTCTTGGCATAGAGTGGCTCTTCTAATGGATTGTCTACCTGGTCTGAAGAGTCAAAAATGGTCTTTTTACAGGATCATTCCTGGATTAACATTTTAATGATGTGGGAAATGATTGAAAATATTATGATCAGACCTTCTCTCTGCTGTGGCTGCTGCTCACAGCATGAATGCTGGCTGCAGAGGTTCATGCCCAATTCTCCACAAAATTCAAGGACCATGTATGTGTTCTCAGAGGGAAGACCACAGTAATGGCATTCATATGCCCACATCTTAGATTTTCCATTCTTAGAACACAATATAAGCTCATATATTTTTTTACTTTTTTTTTTCCCTTCTCTTTATTTTTCGCAAGAAGTCATTTAATATTTTACTCAACGAAGCTCTTCATAATTTCAACTGTGGACATTTATCACAACGGTTTATAAAAGACGAACTGGGAGAGGACTTAACCGACTTATTTTTAATATTGTAGAATGACCATCTACCATGCCAGCAGATGTTTTAGAGGAGGGTATAATAGCAAAAATCACTGTTAACATAATTCTGCTACATCTCATTATTTCAAGCACTAAAAAGAATGTGCTAACAAAAGACTGGGTTATATTGATTTATGATTGTCCTCTCTTAACAGAACTCTCCTTTGAGAACACTGTCAGGCAGGGTTAAATTGCTTAACTGTTTACCCAGAAGAAGAAATAACTGGAGGAGATAAAGTAGTTGTTTTCCTTCCTGCAATGTGTCTTTTTCTACTAAAGTTTTAGAGTGATTACCCTAATTGGGACTGTTAACAGGAAAATGAGATGCCAGCTGTTGGAGAGAGGGATAATGGAAAATGCTTTGCAAAAGAAGTCTGCAAGATCAAGCCTTTGAGGACAAATTATAACTTATCATCTGAAGAGAATCTCCAGTTTAATGTTTAGTCAAACTAAAGATATAAGGAGATGCATGTCTTGCTTTTTTTCTTTTGATTTTTTTTTTTTAATTTGGATTAGTCTGACAAAACTCACCAAGAACATTTCAAGGAGCAAGTGTCATGTTTGACCATCCTGAAGGAGAACGTGCATGTATGTGGTCGCACACTGGCCAGGCGGAATAAGAAGGACACCCATGTGCTTCCCTTTCCCTGTCAGAAAAGCCCAAGACAATTTCAGAAAGCTCTCAGTTAATATAAACACTATTCTCATGTTTTCTTTGCCTTGTCACTGTGAATATTGTGTGCCATCACCTAAGCCTTCCGATGGCACCACAAGTGTGGTAGTCAATAATTCTTCTTTGTCCTGGGTTTCCTGTGCACAACACTACAAAGTCAAATGAGGCTTTGAAATAAGGAGACTGAGGAATATGATTAAGAAGGAAGAAGCAATTAATACAGCAAATAAAAATGCCAAATAAATGCTGTGCAAACACAATAAATCTTTTCGGTGGTATCGCTCATGTTGACAACATATGTGGGGGTGATGCAAGGGTTGCTGAGGAATGAAAAGAAGCCTGTTGGTTATTCTTTCCACAATATCTCTCGGGAACAACTGGTCTGATACGGTGCCTCTTTCACTCATCTCAGTTGTGACAGCATTCTCAGTTTAAGAGCTGAAGACAAAATTGTTACAGACATCCCTGCAGCGACTAGTGCAGAAATGCTGGTGGTACAATTGAGGCCAGATTCATCCTGAAGGGGGTGAAATAAAACCCTTCTCCTGAAACATCTTCGCTTTTGAAAATATGGTACTAGACTCAGCCCACTGATTTACAGACTCTTCTTTATACAGCCATGGCCATTCTTAACATCACATCATAATATTTAGAATATTTATAAATCACATGCTGAATAAAAATCTTTTTTACTAACCCATAAGTGTTCAGAGTCTTGCTAGCTCTGAAGAACAAAGAGGAACGAATATCAAGACATAACAGAATGTCATTTGTTGCAGTGTTAAAATTCCACCTGCAATAGTAGGCAGCATTTGAGATGCCCTCAGGTACCTGAAGCATCCAGATGGAATTGGCAGGTATCACACACAATCTACAGGAAACATATGCCTCTTGGAGCCAGCTGGAAACACCTTCAGACATCAAAAGTGGTAGTAGTATCCCATGTTTGGGCAAAAAAAATCAAGTCCATTTTTGACCACCGAAGGTGAAAGAAACCTCTTTTTAGGTTCCACTGACTGTACTGATAAGACAGATGTGCAAAAAAAGATACTGGAAGTCTGAAGTACTGTATATTCAGCTAATAAATCTGATGCAAAGCAGGCAGTAGAGTTGTTAGCAGTAAGCTAGGCATAGAAGTGCCTGCAAATGCTGTATTACTTCCAGGTATGTCACAATTTCCACTGCAAAAATCCAGTGAGAACAAGAAGGTGAAAACAATCCATTCTACACAAAAACAAATTACCAAGTCTGAGGCAGGAAACAGCAAATTATTTTATTCATTTCCACATATTGCACCCAAAACTCATAATTTTGAATCCCCTTTTGATGCAAAGTGGATAGAAACATAAAACATTATTGATCTTTTTTTAAAGATAAGATTTTAAAGATTGAAAAGATTTCAATCAGGATATTTTTCATTATGTCAGATACTAGATAAAGGTAATAGTTGCCCTCACTAAATAGCTTAAGAGCTCAGGCTCTAATCATTCTGATTGCTTGCATATACTTCATTATAGACAGGACTAGTAACACTGATTATTATTAAGGTTTCTCAGCACTTTCCCTCTACAGATTCTGCTTACAATGACTGAAAACTTTAACAAAATTTAACTTGTTCAAATGGATTTAACATGCCTTTTAGCTGTTCTGGCTTAAATTGTTCCTGGAAAGTTTAAGCCAAGAGTAGAACTATATACAAGATACACTATTTTGTTTGGATGGATGTATAAAACACTTCTGACTATTTTTACTTGTTTGTTTGTTTGTTTTCTCTCTTTCTCACCATGCTATGAAAACTCCGTGTTCCACCACAAAAGAAATCCGCAAGCCAACAAGCAGCATAGGGGAAAAACAATGTGTGTGCTCACTTGAGACTTACTGAAGCTTCACCGCAAATAACTCTGAGGGCTCTGTGCAGGCTTTGGGAAGAGGTCACTGAAATGATGGCAATTTTCCTTCTAAAGTCAGCCATAGGAAATGGCTGCAGTTATTGCCTCTTGTGAGCCACCTTCTGTTGCACAAACTAGAAAACAAAGGACAGCAGCTGAAACACCTTAAATGTCATAAGGCAGAGAGACTCGTTCAACACAAAGAACCAGTTTGAGGACACTATAATTAGATGGTTCAGCCTTGGAAGCGGGGCACGGATATAGCATCAGTGGAGATGAGCAAAGTGGGGAAAAAGTGAAGCTATCGGACAGACAGACAAAGGAAATAGCATAGATGTGGGGCAGACAGAAATGGAGATCGCAGGGGAGACAGTTTGAAATGAGATGCCATCCCTCAAGAAGATGACAATGATGTACCATTGCTGAATCAATCACTCAGAAGTTAGGAATGACGTAATTTAGCTTGCTTAGGTAGCACACAAAGGTGTTATGAGGTGCCAAACCATATGAAGAAAAAACAACAACAGCAACAAACAACCAGGGGTTTTATGTATTACTGAAATTTATGTATTTATGTATTACTGGAGCACAAAATTACTGATTTGTTTAAAAGTTACTTTTACTGCATCTCTCTGTGACAGTACCATCTCTTCCTCCATAGGAATATCAAGCAGGGTAGTTCACATTTTCAGAGTGCTCAGAAACTCAAGAGATGCATGTAACATAAATTAGGAAATTGCTTATTCTGTCTCTAGAGAGCAGATTTCATGTTCCAAACTGATTTAATTGGATTCACAATGTGGAGGCTTCTGAAAAGCTCACCTTAAGCCTGACCATATCTTCACCATAAATTCCATGGATTTGTCTCCCTGACTCCATCTGGCTAGACTTACACTTTCTTAGTGGCAATGACCCAAACCCATATTTGAGTTTTCTTGTCAAGGAAAGGAAATGCCTTAGACCACATAGCAGGCAGCTGAGGACTAAGACTAGTATAAGAGTATGGGAAGGTATAAACATGATAACTCACCCTCTGTATCTTAGATAAGGAAAACTTTGCAGTTAAATACGCTGCTGTGATAATAAGTATCAGAGATGCCTAAATATAAAGTGTTGGAGCAAGATAAATATTTTAGGGAGATACAACATAACTTGATACCAGCATCACTGAATAAGAAATTAACAGTCTGGGAACAGAGGAAAAGCTGCATAATTCATCTGTTAATGGAGGTTCTTATCCTACACTCATTACCACAGCTGACTGACACAGAGAGGATTTCATCATCAATCGCTTGTGAATAATCTTCATCCTCACTCCCCAATTTGCTGAAGAAAAGAACTGAATTACTATTATTAATGAAAGAAAGTTCAGTTTAAAAAAAAATCAATGCCCTACTGTATTAGATACAAAGAAATTGCATTAAAGTATTGTCTATCCCAGAGCATCTGAATTCGGAGAGTCAAATAATGTGCAACAGGTGAATAAACATAGACAAACGTACAGAAGGTAACAAGAATGGTTTGAAGAAAGGTAACAGTGGAGACAGATGTGACTGTGTAGCATACAAATAACAGCAAATACCTTTGAGTATTTTGTAGTTCTCTCATAGATAGTTAATGAAAGGAGAGGGAAGAAGAGATGTAGAGCTTATCCAATTCAATATTATTTGCCATTTTCTGGTGGAAAAAAAATCCTCTAATGTCCAGCAAGCTCAGCTGAATTCATTTTTTATTCTGGCATAATTATGGTGTCTATGACCAGCAGGGATCAACAAGCCATCTACCCTAATCTCCAGTCTATCACATGCTATCAGTCTTAACCCAGTTACCCTTGTACTGAGCTCAATAACTTACTCTCATCAAAAGCAGTATTTCAAGAAAGGTATCCTGCCTTAATTTGAAGACTTCTGGATACAGAGGTTTCTTCAATTCCCTTGCTAATTTGTTTTAGTTAATTAAGAAATGTTTATCTAATGCCTACACTGAAATTTTCAATCCTTAGCTTCTACTTGTTCATTTATCTTATGTTTTTCTCAGTTATACCAAACTACATGGTATTTTCTATCTATCAAAGGTCTCACTGTTCTATAATCACCTCCATCTTCTCTCATCATTCTGAAAAACTAAACAAGTTGGGAAATATTATCTCATTCTAAGACATTTTCTCTAACACAAAAATAATATGTTGGCTCCTTTTGCCACCTCTGCAATTTTTCAGCAACGCTCTAAAATACAAGACACCTAGAGCAGAGTTCAGCTCCAACTTTAAATATTTATGGCTTGACTCATTTACCTAAACATCTAGTGCTGGTAGAGGACATGGGACTTACAAAAGATCCACATGTTTTTTGACAGAAAATTGGAATCCAGGTAGAATACCCCAGAGCATCCTAAATGGCAATAGATGCTTATGTTTAGACAAATGAATCATGCTATAAGTTCAAGCCTCAGACACTTTAATTTATGTGTATTTTAGATGCATTATGTACCTAAGACCACTTCACAGCAAACAAAAATCTGGTCAATGCAAGCAGAAAATGTAGAGAGCAAGTGAACTAACCAAAAATAGGTGAATTTAATTGTTAGACTATTGACTGAATAGTATAGGGTCTCAAATGAGTAGCTCAGATACCTATTGCTGTTTAAGATGCTCCAGGGTCCTCTCTTTGACCTTCAGCTGCCATGCTAGACATACGTGAGGTGGCCATACGTCCTCTGTCAATCAGGTCCATGGAGATCTCTTGGTTGCCCTAAGTTGTCTCAAATAGCAAAGGCAAATATGATTTGTCAAAGGATACAGGACTTCTCTTCTGAGCATAAAATCAGAACTTTACTTCATTCCTGGCTACCTTTGTGCTCCATACATTTCTGAGCACATCCCTACTCTAACTCACAGTACTAACACGCCAAAAATTACTGGAGCTCTTCTGCGCTGCAGCACTCCGCTGAGATAAAACACTTGCTCGCTGTAGTCCTAAAACTCTTTTAGGGAATGGATGGAATCCATTTCAACTAACATATGAGGCTTTTATAGCAGGTGGAGAGACTTTCGGATTTCTGCAGCAGGATTCATCTGGGCCATTTTAGAGATCTACCCTGCGATGAGATGTATTGTACCAAAGTGCTTGTTTCTCCATGCTGACCAGAAAGAGAAATGGGGTGACTATCTCAGAGGCAAACATCTATGCTGTAGACATCAAAAGCTTTCTATGATAATTTGATTATTTGTATGATTAATCCCAACTCTACTCTGTAAAATACAGTTTTACCTTACAGAGGCGAGCAGACTTTTGTATGCAACTGCCTTATAAGGTCCTGTTATCCTTTTCCCCACAACTCTAATAGACAGGTATCTCTAATTTCTTTCAGGGATGTTCAATAATGAACAAAGTGCTGGGAGAAATTTGTGGAAAAGTTATGTTAGGAAATAATTCGCTTTGCGGATTCCCCCAGGGGATCAAAAAAAAAGAAAGAGTCTGCTTTTACCACCAGGAAGAAACTGTTTTTCCCTCCACAGTGTGAACATGACCTTGAGGACTGGATGTTCCTAAGTCTGGCAATCACATCTGCAATCCCTGCAAAAGCCCAAAGGGTTTCTAGTGTAGGAATCACCTGGAATTATCCCTCAGCTTGTCAGTGCTTTACCGTGTACCACTCGGGTGAAAGGGTAGCCTCGAACTGCAGCATGGTCTCTGACATTTGTAAGGCTATTCACCCTTCAGTGTACATCTGCAACCTTCATTAATGTCAGTGGAAGTCAAGGATGTAAAACTGGACACCTCAGAATGGACCACTGGGGCCACCCTTCAAAAAGATGAAATACGGGAAGACAAGATTCACTCACACCCGCAGGAGGGACTTCAGGGGATGAATATTCTTTTCCCATTATATGCCAATCTGCATGTTAAGCTGTTTTCTGGTGCACAAAGCTGTGAAATGTCAGGCTGGCTTCATAGCAAATACAACTGAGAGCACTCAGCAGCTTGCAGAATTGGACCATCTGAATTTTCTGAGTGTGTCTGCTACATTAAATGTGACTGAAAGCATGGAGCTGTTTGGTGTACAGAAATAACCATGTAGAAAAAAAAATGTGAAGTGCTTTTGTTACCTTCTGAGACTAACTTGCTATCTACACCCAATGTGCATTATTAGACTGTTTCTGCATCACAATATGCAGAAATGTAGGTAACTTTCATAAAACCCATGCTAGAGAATAGTCAAGCAAAACTGAGCTTTTAATCTTGCTGAGCTCACTAGCGGTTTGTCTCTCAACATCTTTAGCACAATTTCAAAATACAAAGGGTCTGGTATCTATATGTTTTGCCAATTATAAATCAAGTGGGCAAATACTTAATCTCAAGAAACAGCTTTTTGTTTTGGTTGGTTTGCTTTTTTTCCCTCTGTCGCTGTCAAGGAGGCTGTTCCTGCTGCCTCCACAGCAGCTACTGCCGTCACTATTTCTGCTTCTGCTGGAACTGCCGCGGCTGTGTGACACTAACAGCAGTGATAGATACAGCAGCGTGATATCGGCAGCGATGGTACAAGCATCAGAGCAACAGCAGCTAACTCCGTAACAGCAGAGGAGGCAGGAGCGCGTGGATCTCATAGGGGCTCCAGGAGGGCACCTGACATTCTGGGTTATTAACTGAAAATCAGATTTTAAATAGCAATTTTGAACTGGCCCAGTGTACTGAGTAAGTGAAATTCCTACTATGATTCTGAAGGGAGGAAAAGCAAGTGGAAGGGTTTAGAATACAGCACTTATCTTTTCATTAAAATAACATGTTTTTTCTTAATTAGGAGGGTTACATTTCTAATAATTTTTCAAAATGGCTAACAGTTTATAATTACATTAATGCAGTCTCCTAACAGATAAATATTAAAATCTCATCATGGCTGTGCAGGGCAGAGATTCCAGCTCACAGTTGCTTCAGCTGAAGCTATGTGGTCACATAGGGTGTTATCAAAATTGTTTCTCTTGCTACTGTTTTAGTAGCAAGAAAACTAAAGCAGAACATAGTCTAGCATCATGCAAATGAATAGCAGATTAAGAAAATTTCAGTTATTGGGTTCAGGTAGTACTACCAGACAGCTGGGCTTTTCTGCATACATCCTTTTCCATCTCTAAATTTTATATGGTTGGAATTTGAGAATCTTGAATTAAATTTCCTCCAGGATTTCCTGACATCTGGCATCTTGATTGGAACACTAGATCCAGGAATGTGCAGAATTTAAGACCTGCCTTGTACATGTACAGAGCAAATTTGGAGCACTTATACATATATGAAGCTTTTGTCCTTTTTGGAAGGCATTTTGCCCCTAAATTCAACAAACTATTTTTAAGACATGTCAGATCTAGAAGGTCTGCAAAATCATCAGTAGAGAGTAAGTGTAATCGATCAAGTGAATACCGAGTTCATTCAGCAAGCAAATAAATTCATTCAGCAAGCAAGTAAATACTTGCTGCAAATGTGCACATAATTCTGTCTGATGAATCCCATGCAGAAATTCAACACCTTTTGATCAAGGAAGTGATTTTCAAATCATTCCATAGCCACATTTTTCAGGATTCTTTAGGATGATTTCATGAATCACCTTTCTTTTGATCTCTTGCCCTTTTGGCCTCATCATTTCAAGTCTATTTCCTTAAGATGACAAAGACAATAAAGAATCAGCTGTACTGTCTTGCTTGTCTTTAAGGAATCAGGAGCAAATTCTAATCTATACAAGTCAAATAAATACTAGTGAGGCATTTGCTTTCATGGGAATGGCCAAATGTGGCATACAACACTGGTTTTCCAGGTCAGATACACTGGACTGAGCAATTGCGGTAGACCTCTACTATCATTAACAAGCCTTGTGAGCAGGCAGGCTCATGAGCTCAGACTCAGCACAGTGTGAAGGTGCCCAGCTTGCAAGAGGAAATCCAGAGCGCAGGCAGGCATGGTCACATCGACTCTTGCTGCAGACCTTGTAGACACAGTCACCACCTTCTCTTGGCTTTCCCCTCTAAAATGCATATAGATCCGTTGTCTCAACCTACACATTTGCAACCATGGAAAGGCTGCACATTATCCACCCAAGTTAGCTCTACTTGTCATACTGTTTAGCAGAGCTTGTTGCTCTGGGTGGCCTTGCTGCCTGCAGCTGGGTTTTCTGTGCAAATGGACTGCAAAGCACTTGGGTTAAATCTGAAACATGTACTTGGCACATCGACTGCCTTTAGCAATGTCTGTGATTGTCTGTGGATCTGAGACCCACTAGCTAGCAGGAAGCTATTAGCACCCTTCAACAGAACAGTATTTCTGCTTGTACAAAAAGAGGTCACATCGATTTATAGGCCTTCTACCACAATAAAAGCCTCAATTGCTTGCAGATGTTGTTCTTGACCGGGAATAATAGCCACTGAGTTAGCTGCAGAACATCAGAGATCTATTTAGTCACTATGAGGTCAATTCAGCTGCGCACAGATATGTGTCCGGAGCACACATGTGCTCCACACAGCTTCCAGTTCCCACACGAGGAGAGTACCAAGTTTTCCATATGCCCCGTGTGATATCTGCCAGCCCTCTGTTAATGTCCCACATATTCCAGGGCATCTCAAATGACACTGTGTCATCAACCGAAAAGTCAACAGAGAGAGACATATTAAAACCTCCAAAAAACTGTGTTAAGGATTAAACTGTGTGAAGAGTGTCTCTGTGTGTGATCTATGTACACAAAATGCAATTATTTAGTTACAGTCATGAAAGACCAGTGAATGTGGCTGTGGTAGCTAAGATAACATTTCTCATGTCCTCCTTGTATGCCTCCTTCTGCTCCCTTCAAGGATTTAGTAGTTACTATCAGTGGTTCAAACACAACAGTCACTGTGCATAAACACCTCCACACACTGCCGGAAAGCTCTTTTTTGACAGGATTTACCCTCCCCAGATTCAACTGGGCAGCATCCAAATTCTCTACAAGACAGGCCAGCTACTTGCAGCAGAGTGAAAAAGAATACTCGAACAATCTCCCTTTAATCTTCAGTTAACAGAATTCTCTTTTCCTCTTGTTCTCTTTCAATTGGGCAGGGCACCTGCTGTAGAAATGTAGTAAAGCAGCCAAGTCCCCAGAAAATAATCTTTTACTATAGGTCTCTGTACACCTAAAAACATCAGTGTGAGTGTATAGCTTTTTCTTGCTCTCTCAGGGAGTTCCCACTGATTCTCAGACAGACTCTAGCGTGTCCTTCCTTGTCATCTGACCACCACTGGACTCACTCCAGCAGCTTCCCATAGTTAATGAAACCATCCAGGGTAAGACTCATCTTGGCTATTAATGGCTATCCAAACACGAGCCATTTAGGTTAAGGCATTCCCTCTGGAGCCCATATATTCATGAACTTCCAAAGTATAATAAATTCAACCTAATATCAAAATTATCTTCAAACAGAATGATATGTCCTCTGGTAGTCTTCTTTTTTTTTTTCTCTCTCTCTTTTGATTATTTAAGCAACAAGCTTAGAGACTAGACTTTCAAAAATTTGAGTCAAAAGGCATGGATCCTATCTGAATCCCCTGTTTTTCAATGTTTTGGCCCAACTGGCCAAGTTTGCTATCCTGCTAAGCTCTCAAACAATAAAATTATAGGTGTGATTTATCTCATCTCACTTAGATATCTACAGTCAAAGCAGGTGAATTCCTCTTACCAACAGAAAAGACAAATTTATGCCTGGAGAGAAACTGAATCACCCTGGTCAGCAGGTGGGGAAGGGGAGGAAATGAGCTGATTTTTTTGCACGTGAATCAAAGAAAGCATCAAGCAATATGCTTACATCTTTCCTTCTTAGTTATCTAAAGTAGAGCAAACTAGTCCTTCCCTTTGTAACTTCCCTACAATTTCTAATCTTATTTACACTATAGATTGCTTCAGTGCATGGTTATAGTTAAACTAATACCTCCTCTGTGTTAGCACTACTATCTTTTTTTGTGTGTTTTCACATTACAGGATAAAATTTGTTATTTATCACTAAAAGGTCCACTGCTGATTTCAGTCGTACTTCATTTGTTTGCACCTACATTTTGCTCTGCATCACAAAATGTTTTTAATAGTAGCAGCATGTCTCTTTTTTCTCTTTGTGAACAATGCCCAAATAATGCAAATGTTTATGAATTCAGTCATTAATTTGTGTTAAATTTCTTGTTTGCCTCTCCATTCACAGGTGTCCGTCCTGTTCAGGTAGAACTGAACCAGACTGACCAACCTTTAGTTTCTAAAGCTTTTTGTAGTTTGGAAAGCAGCTTGTCCCATGGAAGGAAAGCAAAGTGGAAAATGGGCAAAGTGGAAGGTACAGTCACATCATCTCTAAATGCTGCATTGCTCACTGTCACCATTTCAGGAACAAGCCTGATTTGAAAGCAAATGTCTTCCATTCCTCTTGCAGTGAAAGAAAATCGATTTGTGCATGTCCAGTCCTAATTAATTGTTCTCCAGAGTATCTGGAACCCAATCCGTTGTGAGGTTCTGTTTACTTTTCTTATTTTCTTTTTATTTTCTCCACTCTGTTCTTAGCTGCAGGGCTGCAAGACTAAGCCAATATGTAAAATACATCAATGCTGCTATTACAACAGTCTCATTGTTCAGCAGTCTTAGAGACTTACAGCATGTTAGGAATAAAACTCCAGCCCCTACAGTCTCTGGTGTATTTTGTCCATATGTCACCTTCTTTCAGTATTTCAACCCATAGGGGATTTCTTGCCATAACTGGCCACTGCTGCCAACACTGAAGCATTTGGGCTCAAATATAATGTACTTGGACTGTAAAGAAATATGCAGGAGACAGATGGCAGGAGATGAGATTTTATTATTATGCTGCTTCTCCCTTTAGAGTAAATCCCAGAATACATACTGTTGAATTTACAGTGCCAGTTGTGGTTAGAAAGAGGAAACAACCACTAGACGGCACATCGAAGGAGATAACTTTCCACATTACAAGCACACAGCACTTGCAATCGCTGTCCCTTACGAAGACGGAAATGTGTTAAAAATGGACAGATCAAGAGCCAAAACGCCTTGGTAGTGGTGAGATAAAGAAAACTAAAAGAAAACTAGGCCTCCATTCCCCATTACAGAACAGCCTAGAAAGGAAAATACTGCCATTAGTATTGATTTTTGTTCTCTCCACGAAGCAGAAGGAGTGCAGAAATGCACGCTGCTGTTTGTACAGAGCGGGTGTCAGCAGAAAAAGGAGGAAGCACACATGGGAACATCTGTTCTGAGAAACCAGTTGAAAATAACCATGTAATAGCATGACAGAAACATCTGTGCCATCCGCAGCCTACCATGAACGGAGCATCGGGAGGGACAAGGACGCAAGCAAGTCTGGAGGTTAGGAAGAGGCTCGCTGCTAGGCGGGAAACGCTTCACTGATCCCTTCTCCTCGTTGCAGTCACTTTCCAATTACAAGGTCGCGGTGCAGAAGGAGATGTGTGACATGGGCAGATGCTACAGAAGGGGCTGCGCTGCACATCAGATGGCCCAAGGAACTGCTAAAGAAACAGGCTGGGCAGTAATCGCAATTAAGAGACAAGTAGCCAGCTAAACGCAGTATTAGTCAGAGCTGTTGTGCCATGTGCTAACTAATACTGCAATTTTTTCTTGTTTTGGAGAGAACAGAGGAATAATGGATTACATCGTGTCTGTTCAAACAGTAACGCAAAACTGAATTTCTGTTTCAAATGCAGTGAGGGCAAATGCAGCGGATTCATTCAGTCTCTTAGACAGCCAAAGGGGGCGTAATCGAGCAGGCAAGAAAAAAATGGCAATTCTGTGAGCAACAAGCTTTTCCCGTGCAATTTTCACTTCAGCCATAAGCAAGAAGACAGACTTCTTCAGGCTTCGGCATAGCTCCTGATGCCATCAAAATAAAGGAGTCTAGTTCTCTAAATTTTCAAAGGCTCCTACAACAAATACTTTACAAATACATTTGCATATAGGTGGAGGAGTCAATATGACTACATTATTCAAGAGAACAAGCAAGTAGTTTTGCATTATTCCTGAGTTGCATATGTATCACCTATTTTCAAAATATGCAAATTTAATATACCAGTCATGCAATTTCATCACTTCTCTGTACATATCACCCATTTCTCAAGCTTTAGACAATTTGGTGTTCTGTGTAAAATCCAATAACATTCTGGTAAATTTCCAAAATATGTCAGAGTAGGGAGAATTCCAAAGTCTTTATTGCTCATGTGAACTGATATTCAATAGGCTTCCAACTTCACCAGAAATATTTTTGCTAATTATTCATGTTATATGTTAAAATCATTTTGTGGTGGATAAAGTCACTACTTTGAAATCTGATTGCTTAAAAGAGGTGTCAGAGAAAAAAAATAGGAGAAAAATAATACAGTGTCTTGAAAGCACTGGAAGATATCGTTTCAGTCTGACAATAAATCTTGATGGTTGGCCTTTCCAAAGGGGAGATGGTATGACATGGAAAAAGCACTGCAGACCACAGCCATTCAAAACAGCTGACATTGTTATAACAAAATTATCAGTCATCACAGTAGGCATGAAAAAAACAGACTATTTCAGGAAAGAAAATTTCTGCCTGCTTGTTCTTCTCCAACAGTTTGACTTTCTTCCTTACACATGAGGTCAGTAAAAATAGTACTACTGTCAGTGGACAGCATTGTCAGCCATGTCTAAGAGATGGCTAGTGAGGAGGAAAAGAATTCTTCACATACTGATATTGGAAAATTCATCAAAAATGGCTGTGAAAAAAAGCTGAAAAATCTTTGAGTGGGAAAGAGCTGGTCACCAGAAGCTTTGCCAACAAGACTGCTGTCATTTTCTTCACACTTCCTTTCACACAGATCGCAATCTTCCTCCTCCACCTCCTCTTCTTCAGGACAGTAACTTTTGGATGGGCTCCCAGATTTAACATCAGTGAAAGAAAAAGACCAAATGCCTGGAGAAATCCTAAGGGTTTTGACCAATCATTAAGAAAAACAAATGTTTTCTGCTTAGGGAGAGGCTTTGGCAAAAGCCTGTCACCAGCCAAAGAAAATGAAATGGCTGTGTCTTAATCTGCTTTTTCCTAATGTCCATAAATGAACCAATCTCTTTAATGAACAAATAAAATAAATAACTCTTAGCATTTATATCTAAACATGTAGGATTCCAAAAAGAGGGGAAATGGGGCTAAGGTAAAGGGAAAACAAATGAGCAACAATCAGCATCTCCAGTACTTCTGCACACTCTTTTTTTTCCATAGCACATTGAATGTGAAGCTAATAGAAAGAAATTTAGATGACAGGACTAACACAAGTAACACGAGATTAAAAGGAAGATAGGGGAGATGGGGATATATAGGATACTTAGAGGAAAGAAGGAAAAGGAGCAGTATAAATAAGAACACATAGCAGATGAAAGCAACTAAAGATCAGACAAGGAGCTAAAAGATCCAGAAGCGATAACCAGCTGATGAAGGCAATCAACAAACCAGCCAACAAAGCAGCACTCAGTAAAGCTGATAAAAGCCAGGGTTTTGACTGATAATAGGTTGATTAATGCTTACTTGTTGGAGCAGAGGATGATTGCCCGCAATCAGGTACACCCCACGTATTCCAAGTGTGAAAGAGAATATGGATTCTCCCTGCATGATCCAAAAGGCCTGAGGATGGGTAAACAACTGACTGGCAAGGAAATGAGTGTAGTTTTAGTGAAGTCAGACAAACTCAGATGGGAATTGTGGCATTAATTTTAAGCATATGGCATCAATGATAAACCACTGGAACAAACTATTGACAGAGGAGGTGGACTCACCATCTGTTGATACTTTCAAAACTATGATTGCATATCTTTCTGGAAAAATAAATATTTTATACAAGCACATGTTACTGAGCTCAAAACAGAAGCAGCTGCAGGAAATTTAAGGTCTGTGAAAATACACGTCATCAGAAAAGTTGAACTATTGGTCTCTCTATTCTATAAATCTGTAAATCTTTTTCCCAGGAGCACCTTTGGAGTGGTAAAGTGGTACCAAATGACATATAAAAAATAAACCATTGACACCATTATGCACAGTGATATAAAACAGACCATAATAGTTAAATCTTGTCTGTGTATGTGTATACATATTAAAACAAAGGTTAACTAGGAAAGTTCAAACTCATATATCTGAGGTATCTCTGTGAACTCAATAAACTGTGTTGTACTGTTGTGATTTGTGCAGTAAAATGACTGTGGTACCATAAATTATGAGATGATACTGCAAATTATGAGGTATCTGTTGGATTAAAATGAGATAGTGTACTATATCTGAATCATAGTGTTATATTTTTCTGCTTGGTTTAGGATTTAGCTTCTGATAGTTTGTATCCTTTGCTAATTAAAATCAAATATTCACAGAAGGAAAGCTACTTTATACACTTGACCCGTGTCACTCTAGCTGAAGTCAAGAATAACCCATTGCAACTACAGAGCTGAAATCTGTTTTCCTTTGCCATAGTGCTTCAACTTCTGTAAAAGTCCATGACAGCAAACTGTCACCCAGAAATACAATACAGTTTTTTCTCTTCAGTCACAAAATTTTACAAAAGTTGTAGGTCCAAGAAGCCAAAACAGGAGACAAAAAGAAAAAAAAAAAAAAAAAAACAAATTATTCCCATTCTTATTTTACTCAACATAGCTTGAAACTTCCACAAGATACGCAAGAAATCTTATCAAAGGTAGGCACCTGCATTAGATACGCTTGTATCTGAGTTTGCCGCCTCAGTTCCATTTAGGGTCAGCAAAAAGAAATAAACACTGCTAGGATGTGATTTTTTCCTGTTTCAAAGTAGTTGTCTAAAATAATGCAGATGAAAGTGCCTATTTCATTTAAAGGTGACCAGAATGGATAATGCAGTGTGGACTTCTAAAATTGGGTGAGATGAATCCCATTCTGCATGTCTCTTTCTGGATCAGCAGAGACCTGCACTGTATCTCAGAAGTTTGCTAACTCCCACATATAAATGAAGAGATATGTCATGTTTACTCTGTGCCACTGCATCCTTAACCGGGACTGACTTACCTGAACTAGTTCGCTTGGATTAAAGCATCAGCAAAAAATCTTTAGGGTTTTACCTTCAGTTAGTAGTTTGAGTTCCATCCTAGATTCCCATAGAAATTTTTGGCAGGATTCAGCAGCAATCTAGTGTCATTTTATATACCTTGTGACATCCATAACATTTGCAGGTTGCTGGGAGATATAAGACAAGATCTTTATGATACCTGTGACCTTCTACTTAAAGGCCAAGGAGGATATCCCACTACATCCAATATATCTATGACCCAAATCTTAATTTTCCCATTTTTTTCTTTTAATTTGTAGAGTATATAGTACATATTAATTTGCAAGGACCCTGAAATAGGTAATCTAATGGACTGCCCTCAGCACTGGTGAGCAAGGAACTCCCCAGCTTATTCTGCAAAAAACTTTTCACCGCACTCAAACATATGGTCCTGCACCACTGTCATGCTCTATTCTTGTTTGCATAATTAGTTTCATAAACTTTATCCAGTTTCATACTTTTTTTTTTTAACCTAGACAGTTCTATAGACTTTAAGGAATAAGGAAAAATCCCTCATCATCATTCTATTACAGGGCCACAGTTTATCACTTATTTCTCATTAAAAAAAAAAAAAGTTTTCCTGTGGAAAACTTGACTTAGGCAGGCAAGACTTCATTTTTAAACTGATCTCAAGTGTAAATGAGTATTTCACATTACACTAGCCTTTTATTCTATTTTAAAGTCTTAACATTTACAAATTTATTACATGGAACATTTATTTTATTTAGAATTTAATTAATAGGAACTATTCACAGTCATTTGAAATGCACTCCACGTTGATTGAAATAATTAGTGTAGGGCTACTCAATATTTACTTAAGATAGGAATCTAGAGGGATTTGATAAAATTAATTAGCAGGAACTAATTATAGTTAGGATATGAGTTAGGGTTTAATAAATATAATTAAAGAGTACAAATGGTGGATTCTTAATTAATAGATACTAGTTGCCAAACATTGAAGGGAGATTATCATATTTCTGTGCGGGACATGCTATTCAGCACACCTTCAGTTCCAGTGGAAATAGTGACATTTAAAGGGCTCAGGGAGAGGGCTGTGAGGGAGTTAAAAACAGATAAACTAATTGGTTTCAATTTTGCAGTCAAAGTATCTGATCAATTAAGGAAAAGTTGCCTTCTGAAAATGGATAAATTCCTGCTTGCAATATACGGGCATATGGCACAGTGGCTATGGGACACAATTTTAGAGGTATGTAGGCATTTAATATTGATGATAGCCTCCTGATAGGATTCTCAGTATTACTTAGCTGCTTCCGAATATTCTACTTGGCACCAGTGTGCTTCTTTTATGTGTCTAAATCCCTCTAAAAATATGGCCTTCCCTTTGTGCTTTACTATCCTACCTGCAAAATGGACACAGTAATGCCTGAGAGAGGTGTTGTGGCTGTAATTTCTTCAAAGACTGTGAAGTAATCAACTACTACAGTATTTGACACTGTGTAAATATTATGATAAATTGATGAAAGAATTGCTCTCTATTTCAAGGCAGAAAGGAGTACATTTTGTAAATTAACTTTCTGTATTTGGATTCTCCATGCAGTCAGGGTTCACCGCACCCTAAGGCTTCTTAACATATGTCTACATAGCAATCCAGAAACCCAACTGCTGGTTTTTGACCTGTGAACTAAGACACCTCAGGAAGAATGAGAGTAAGAGAACAGCATATATCTGTTTTTCAAAATTCTGAAAAGCAGACCAGCCAATGAGGTATAACATCGACTTTCATCTGGATGAAGCAACAACTGGTCTGTGACACCCTTTGTATTCCCTATGTCACCCCTAAGGGTTGATTTACAGACTACTTAATAGCCTGATTTGAATCAAAAATCATCGTAACTCACCAGAAATCAAATTTCACAGTTCCCAGGAAACCAAGAAGTGACGGAAAGACACAAAGTAATCATTTACAGTATGAACAGTAATGCTATCAAGAACATAAATTTCCCTATACTGAATCCTATATGGCCCTTTAAAGAATTCAGCTGAAAATTGAAGGAAAGACTGCATATTTTGTCCCGGCAGACTTCTTCAATTCATTTTACCCTCAAATTCTGCAGTTATCTCTCAGATGAGTATTATCTCAAATCAAAATGCACAGTTATAGAATAAGCACAGTATTAAATTTGAAGAAACTTTTTCCCCCCTCTATGCATGCTCATCTCAAAGTCCAAACAACAAATTGTCCTTAGTGAAGGACATGTGACTTATTCCTATTACTATACACTAGGTATTGTGCCATAATCAAGAAGTTCTTAAGATAAAAACAATTAATTAAATTTTTAGCTCTTCAGCTCCCGCCTGATCATATAAATGTTTGGTTAAATTATAGAATCATAGAATCCTTAAGGTTGGAAGGGACCTCTAGAGATTATCTAGTCCAACCCCTCTGCCCACGTAGGGTCACCTAGAGCACATGGCACTGGACTGCATCCAAGAGGGTTTTGAAGATCTCCAGAGAAGATTCCACAATCTCTCTGGGCAGCCTATGCCAGTGCTCTGTCATCCTCACTGTCAAGAAATTCTTCCCTAAGTTCCTGTGGAACTTTTGGTGATTCAGTTTGTGGCCATTACCTCTAATTCTGTTGGTGGCCACCACTGAAAAGAGGCCAGCCCCATCCTCCTCACTGCCTCCCTTGACGTACTTATAGACACTGACTAGATCCCCTCTCAGCCTTCTCTTCTTCAGGCTGAACAGGCCCAAGGGCAGATGTCCTGTAACTTTTCCATATATTTCTAGCAGTCTGGCAGCACTCTTTTGCTGCTGTCAAATATCCAGCTCACCTTCCTCAAAGAAACTTGTGAGATCAGGAGATTCCCTGTTTGCCAGGTCTCTCGTGATGAGAGGCGGTATAGAAAAGCATGAGTCCGGTCCAACAAGGGGAATGCACAGAATCATAATATAATTCAGGCATTGTTAACCCATCCAGTTAAATCACCTGCTCTTCAAGGCTTCTTCAGATATGATATTAGTTAAATTTCATTTTCATCTCCTCTCTTTTAAGTATCACTGTAAAGTAGGAAACTCTTAAGTCAGTCATTTCAAAAAAAATTTCTCCCTAAATTTTTTCACCCTAAATTGAATGTAAAATAACAACAACAGAGTACTGAACATTTTACATCTGCAATAAGCATAAAGTAGCAATAAGTCTAGCAGTTTTATTAGAGATTTTTAAAATGACCACACTATTGCTTGTCATTATTAATAGCAATAAGAATGTAAAATAACATCTTCTGTGTGTCATTGTCTTCATGAAATATTGCTTGGCTCCAGCCAAAGCCCAGGAAAAAGATTTCCCAAAGCACTCCAAAAGCTACATTGCAGCAGACTTTGTTGGACACAAAAGAATAGAGCCAATAACCAAAGATACATTCCTCTTTCCAAACTGCATCAGACTGAAGCTGGAAAATAACATGTCTTTTAACCCCCTTGGTCATCCCACGTAAGTGTGCATAGGCTGTGGGTGGGAAGTTATTCCTCCAGCAGGAAAACTGGATAATCAGTAGCACTATGTTCCACTTTAAACATCAGAGATTGCCTCTTTCGGGGCTAAACTATCATCTCTTGATCACTATTCATGAGACAGGAAGAGTTACTTTTGTGCTATATCTTCACAGAAATAGATGGTCCTCTCCCTGGAGAGGCTGCAATTAGTGACTTTACAGAGTCTGGTCTTCTAAGACAGCGGAGACCTGTGAAGGGGTATATTCATTCTTGGCCATGGTCAGCACAGATGGGGAACAAAGCAGGTTTAAAGAGAGAATAGAGAGGAGAAAGTTGATAGGAGAGACATAGTCCAAGTTTATAGATCATTTCCTCTATTTTTTCTTAAAATAAAAATTTTAAAGTATGCAAGTGAGATGTAGCCACAGACAGAAGAAATACAAACACCCAGAATTTATAATGAATAGGAAGCAGAACACTTCATTTATTTATGAATTTACTTCTTCATCCCATTAAGTGATCTTCACAGTAGCAAGGGAGAGAGCGCTACTCTTCCTTGTACATATAGCAGTCCTGCCTGTGGATCTTAGGCATCCATATGTGCAGCATTTCACAGTGCATTTGAAACAAATGCTGAAACACTCAGTTGAAAACCTGGGTCAAGCAGATGTGCAGTCTAACAAAAACGTGTGTGGCCCAGTGGTCAGAAAACAGGACCAGGGCCAGGACTTCCCAGTTTGTTCTGTTGGCTCAGACACAGACCTTTATTTAGAACCACTAAGTAGTTACTCAGTTATTTATAAGTGATAACTGCCCGTTATTCTGTGTTGTACAAAAGAATTTCTGTGTGATTTTATCCAGTTGTGAGATTTCCAGATGAGCAGGTTTACAACATACCACAGCACAAAGTCAAGGAGGTAATTTGTCTTGGAATGAGCTAAGCTCACAGCATCTCCAAAAGGATCCTTCATCCAGTCACCTTTCCGTGCAAAGTCCAGACAGGCATCTCGTAAGATGCAGTGATGTCCCAATTTATCCACAGTAGAGATGAGGTAAAGTTGGGAGGGAAACAAGGATTGTTTGTATCACACACACCCCTCACTTTTTACTAACATTTTTTGGGGAAAAGGGTCAACTTTGGGATCTGTGAACATAGGAGACCTGCCCTTCTATTTCACTGATGCAAGAGTTTCAGCGTCACCTCATCAGCTACCTCCCAGGAAAAATCACTAGGGCTGCAGACTGGTTAAGGAGACTCAAATTGATGTTACCATTATTCCTTTTGTTATGAAAGCAAATATATTCCTTTTGTTATAAAAGTTCATTTCACGATGTTACATGTGCAGTGTGAGTGTTCGCCAAGGTGCTAAAAGGAATGAAAGCATCCACAGCAGTTTCTGAAAGGAGAAGCTGTGTTATCTAATTGCCCATCTATTCCGATCATGCCTTTTTTCCTGTTAACTTGACCTACCTTTGAATGTCTCCTGGCCTGCGGTTCAAAATCCGCAGAAGTATTTGAAGCCATTACTTGCCACAGTCCTTTTTTGTGCATTTTCCATCACAAACCCACATTGATCAGCAGTTTCCAGAAATATTATGTCTACTATTGATGAAGACATCAGCTCCTCCTGTCTATACTGCTGTCATTTCTTCACAAGTACACTGCTAAACTAGCCATATCCACGCTGAGATTAAGAGCTTAGCAGGAACACTCATTTTACCTGAAAAAATAAAAGTGCGCAGTTACAGGCAAAAGCCTGCCCTGCAGTGGACCTAGAATGCTAAGGGTGGGCTCGTCCTTGGTCAAGAAAGTGATGTAACAAATTAGATGATGCCCATTTTTTCCCACTTCTGAATTACCATCTATTTATTTGTAATTGATTTAAAGACAGTTTGTTTGTGCAAACCTGGAGCAAAGCTTGGAGTCACGTATGTAGAAACAAAGAAATATGCATAAATTGCTCCTCTCCTACTCTTTTCTTAAGAATTATTAAAACTGTAAATGCAAGTTTTAACAGGAGTTTAAATTCTCATTCAGCAATTTTCAGTCTTTAACCACATGAGGAAAATGAAAAGGTGTCCTGAGGAAAACTAGCCCCTGATTAACTGGATCCTGGCATTTTTGTGGAAACAATGGATATGGTCATCTATGGATTTGGATAGAGATTTTGGTGGGTGGTCCCCATTGTGCAACTATTTCTTTGTTTGCATTTAAATGCTCAGTAGGCAGGCTTGTCCCCACCTGCAGGAATATTACTGTAAGGATCCATCTTTGTTAGTCTGATTCTGCACCTCGAAGGAGCAGAGATGGAGGACTCCTTTCTCTCCATAATAACGCAGGATCAGTTCTCAAGGTGTCTAGTCCCACTGCTGTTGCTTTTTAGTTCTTGTTAAGGAATCACATTCATTTAAAGGGGCTTACAGAGAATTGGGCATTTCTAATGCAAATAATCTCTGAGGTGAAAACTTTCTACATTTTTCTTTGTGTCAAAAGGTGATTTTTTAAAAATTACAGAAATATACACACATATATATATAAAGAATATCCCAACACTTTAGGCACTGTTAAAACCGTAACTCTCTTGGCTTTTGAATATTGACAGAATCTCTTTTACTTTTCATGTAACTAAACCCACATCCTCTCTAAAACTACTGCTCTTACGGCTTGGCATATATATCTTATCATTTTATCTTATATCATATATTGAGGATAACTGGCCATTGCCACATGTGAAGATATCTTTTTGTTTACCTCTTCAGTAACAAAATGTGCTATAAAATGCAGCAGCCCCACAAAAATAAAATGAAGATTTTGGAAAAGAGTAATAAGAGTAATAAAGACTTAAAATAAGACTTTAATAAGAGTAATAAAGACTTAAAAACAGAAGACCCAAATTCAATTCTTAACTTGGTAGAACATTCCCACTCAAATGCAGGGAAACCATGTAATATTTTGCTGCAAATATCAGCATTTCTTTGCAAAACAGAAATAATGCATTGTACTTTCCAAGGGTGCTGAGGGGAGCTGAGGCTTGCAAAGCGAATGAACAGGCAGCACTGGATCTTCAGGGAGCTAAAGTTATATTTGATTGAATCACGGTGGAGCACCAGGGCCATGTACACAGCACAGACAGAAACCTCTACAAATTCTTCCTACAGCATAAATGGATGAGCCCTTAACTGTCTGATGGTCTTTCCGAGGTCCTACTATGTAACACTATGTAACATGCTGACCATAATTCTGGGCAGTTGCTAGCCGGTAACACGGCTATGCCTATATGCAGAAGACTAAGTGGACGAAAAGCTTAAAAATTAATTGTGCTATCCCTCTTCTTAATCTTCTTTCCTTTCCCCAAGAGAAAACACTCTAGGCATAGATACATTAAAAAAGTTTAGGATGACTTTCCGAGTCTCTGTTAGCAACTGTCTGAAAAGTATGCACTTTTTTTTTCCCCCAACAGCAACAGAAAGCAAAAACTGTTCTATTTCTGAATCTTTCAGGTTTTGATTTTAAAGTCCCACTCGCGAGTGGGGTTCTACTCCCATGAAGTTTCTTAGCTTCAGACAAAATTTATGACAAGCACAATGTGGTTAAATACAGAAATTTCTCAGGTGGACCACAGAAGTCAGCTGCAGGGGGTTTCAAATGGAATTAGTGCTCATTTGTGTTCCCCAGGACAGAGCTGGGCAACCAGAAGTGTCACCAAGCCTTGCAAATATAATGTAACTCCTTTCCTTCCTTCCTTCCTTCCTTCTTTCCTTCCTTCCTTCCTTCCTTCCTTCCTTCCTTCCTTCCTTCCTTCCTTCCTTCCTTCCTTCCTTCCTTCCTTCCTTTCCACATTTCCTTTCCTTGCTTTTGCATCTCCCTTTCTTTTGTGTCCTCATCCTTCTTTTCCTTTGTCCTGAGGCTTAAGCTCTCTGCAAGCATGTGCTACCCACAGGCTGGGACAGCGCTTCTGCGACTCAATGGCACCACAGTCTCAGGGGGGTGCTCTACATGTGTGAGGGGCATTTGTCTTTCTTCAACAATTTCTTCTTCCTTCTTTATTCACTTGTTTTCATTTCTCGTTTCCTCTTTGATTTTTTTCTTCCTTGCAGTCTCTTCTA